>JAJMVL010000036.1:0-263833 GCA_023082095.1 Dothiorella sarmentorum
TAGAAAATAGTATTCTAAACGCGCCTAGGATATTTTAAGTATATAGTAATACTATTTAGGCTTACTAATGCCCTAGTGTTACGAACCTAAGGGGACAAGGGCTTTATAACCCTAAGGGCAGAAAGCCCGCACGGGAAAAAGCACCCTAAGGACTAAGGGTCCGCGCGGGAAACTAAGCCGCAAGGGAAATCTAGTTAGGATGCGCGCCAGCTATAGCACGACGCGCTACAAGTAGATTCCCGCACGGGAAAGCAGCCCTTAAGGAATACAGTTACTACTAGAAACTATAGGCAGGATTCCCGTAGGGGAAGAAGGTCTATAAAAGCAAGAGGGTGGAATAGGTAGAAGGGATGTTAGGAAGGTTAGAGTAAGTTAAATATTACGACCGTTCCGCACCGACAAAAGCCGGAAACTAGAAAGATGGTTAGGCGCTAACATCACGTGCACCCTACTAGGAGGACCTACTTTAGATTATACTTAATCCAAACCTCTAATCTATCCCCTTAATCTAAGTAGCATATCTATATACTCGATCTAGATTGTATAAGCTTTCCTAGTAGTATATAGTGCACACTCGTTAGCTAGACATTTAACCCTTTATAGTTAACTTAAGAATCTAATCTTCACCTATTAAAGTAACAGAGCCTTATTGCGCCCGGCGTATACGTGATTACTTCCTTCTCTAATTATTGCCTCCCTGCTCTTGTCCTTAAGGTAAAACCTTTAACCTAATCACCTACTAGGCGACTCCAAAACCTAGTGGAAGAGGCCTGTCGTAATACTTTAACCACCCTCCTTGCAAGAAAAGGAAGGCATCCCTAATTAGGAAGTATTACCCTAAAATAACACTAATAAGCAGCACTTGTTATGCCGAATACAACGGTTAGTATAGGAGACGCGGAGCCTTAGCAGCCTTAGTAGGCACCTCCGCCGTATACCCCTCCCAGCAACAAATAGCTATACTAGCTAATCCTAGAACTGCGCAACGAGAACGCAGTCCTTAGGACATAACTTAGTTAAGTATTAGTAGCACCTCTAGCTACTAAAGTTAAGGTTCCTAAACCTAACCTATACCACGGAGATTGCAAGAAGACGCAAGACTTCCTATCCTAACTGGACGATTACATCCACTTCTCTTATAGGAAGTTCGCTAGTCTAGCTAATAAAGTACTCTACGCTAGCACTTACCTCTAAGGAATAGTAGAACAATGGTTCCGACCTTTCAAACGCGAAAAACAATCCAAACCTAAGTTCTAATAGTCTATAGTAACCCGCGAGATCTTCAGAGATTACCGCAACTTTACTAAGGCCCTTAAGGCAGCATTTAGTAGAGTTAACGAGACCCGTTAAGCAACGTACACCCTTATAATATACCGACAGAAGGGGTCTGTATAAGACTATACTACTAAGTTCTAAGATGTAGCCTACCTAGCCGAGGGACACTCCGATATTACTTTGCAAACGTTCTACTACTAAGAACTTAAGGACGAAATTAAGGAAGCTATAACCTACTACAAGGAACCTAAAACCCTTATAGGAATAATCTAACTAGCTTTGCTTATAGACAAGCGACGCAACAAAAGATAGTTTAACAAGAAAACCTATTCTTCTAACACCTTACAACCTACGCGGCCACGTTACACCTAGGAAGGAGGAGACGCTATAGAACTAGATAGTACCTAGAGAAACAACGACCGGAAAGGGAAGCAGGGCAAGCGACCTCCTAGGAAGGAATGGATAGATTAGCAACGAGCCTGATTCAACAAAGGACTATGCGTCTAATGCGGAGATAAATGGGGCCCTAGGCACCAATACTCCTAACAGTTAAAGAGGAACGAGCGCACTACGTCCACGGCTTAAATGGAAGAACTCCGAGAGGCCTTAATAGCCTAGATAGTTAACCACGCCGCGATAAGCTGGACCGCATACTGCGACGACGACTGCTCTACCCACTAGAGCGATAAGGATACTATAGGGTAGTATCCTAAGAAGTTATAAAGAGTTAATGCTATTAAACGAACCCGGGCAGCGCCTACAATTAGCGAACTAACTAACACGCTTCCCCTGGACACGGAACTAGTAAATAGTAATATAGGAGAACTTTATAAGAGCACGCCTAAACCCGAGGCTAAATCCGAAGACAGCGAATAAGAGCCCGAGCAGGCGGACTCTAAATAGCTTAGCTAAATTGCTAAGTGCCTAAGAGTACACGGAAAAATCCAATTCGGCAAACACGGTAGACAACCCTATATTACCTAGACACCGGACTTATAGCTGGACATAACCTAGCAGCAATACCGGGTTTAGTAAGGGAATATCGTTTGTCGATACAAGTAGAATTAATACTAGATACACTGGGGAAAGACGGCCCTTACCTCGCCTAAAGACCTGAATACATGGTTATAGGACGAGGTTAGGAACCGCCAACTATTAAAAAACTAGACGGCCTCCCTAGTTAGGGACCCTAGGAGGGGCCGTTAGACAGGTCCCTTAACTAGGTATTACGTATATTAAACGGACCAATTCCCACTAGATTAGCTCTACACCAACTCTTGCACGTACCCGTTACCTTTTGCGGAAAACGGGCCGTAGCAATAATTAATAGTAGTGTATAAGGGAACTTCATTAATCCTAAATTCGTTATAAGCCACCAACTATTATACTAAACCAAAGATCATCCGTACCTACTAAGCATAGTGGACGGCTCCCCGGCAACCTATAGGAAAGGATGGGTCTGTATTAAAATAGGACTCAACCCCTTGTCTCTAGGAAACTACAAGGAGAAGATTAGTCTCAACCTAATAGCAATGCTAGGATACAATATAATCCTAGGCATCCTATAGTTGAAAATATATACACCCTACATTAACTAGAGAACGGAAGAAATTACCTTCCTAGATAAATAATGTGCTAGACACCTCGCTATAGCTAGGAGAACTAAGTTGCCTACTAAGAGTAGCTAGAGCTAAGAGCTAGAGCTAGAGAAGTCCGAGCTAGTAAGCTAGAACTTAAAGAGCTAGAGCTAGAAGAGCTAGAGCAGCCAGAGCTAGGAGAGCCTAGTAGAAGTTAGAGAAATCTCCCTAGGAGCTATAAAGCGCATAAAGCGCAGAGGAGAATAAGTCTATACTATCTACCTAAAACCCAGTCAAGAAATGGAACAAAGGATTATTACACGCATGTAATTAGGTTACCTAACAAGGGGAAAGCCTATACTCGCCAACTATAGGAAAGCTGCCGCGCATTCCGCAGCTTCTAGGGAATATAAGGGGCCTTAAGAAAAGAATACTAGCCCGAAGTTAGTTAGAGGAGACTACCCCTAGAGGATCTACAGGCGATACAGCAAAGCCAACACAGAGAAGCTTACGCAGCCCGGCTAAGACCGGGGCCGCTAAATATAGAATGTCAGTACAAAGAGTAGAAATCTCTTGGCGACTAACAAAGGCGATGCGACTAGCGAGCAAATATATAGGGAACTCGGCAGTATTATAAGACCTACTACTACTAACACCCTAGAGGAGAAACCACCGCTACTAAACATAGAATCTATACTAAAACAATTCTAGAAGTACGCGGACCTCTATAAGGAACGAGGAAAAGGAGCTTTACCTTAATACTAACCTTAGGATCACGAAATACCTCTCGTGCTAGGAGCGTAACCTGCGTTTAAACCTATCTACTTGCTCTCTTAAACTAAGCTAGAGTTTTTATAGGAATACCTGGAAAAGAACTTAGAAAGAGGATACATCTAACCTTCCTTATTACTAGCCGGATACCCTATCTTATTTATCCCTAAGAAGAACGGTAAGCTCCGCCTCTGCGTCGATTACCGACAGCTAAACAATATTATAGTTAAGAACTATTACCCTCTCCCGAGAATTAATGAACTATAGAATAAGCTATAAACCGCGAAGTACTTTATAAAGTTCAATCTCCGCGACGGCTATTACCTAGTTTATATTAAAAAAGAGGAAGAGTGGAAAACAGCATTCCGAACGCGCCTAGGATATTTTAAGTATATAGTAATGCCGTTTAGGCTTACTAACGCCCCGGTAACATTCTAAAGCCTTATAAATAAGACACTACGTCCGTATTTAGACATCTTTTGCACGGCCTACCTGGACGATATTATTATCTACTTAGATACCCTTAAAGAATATATAGAGTATATTAAGAAAGTTCTCGAAGCTCTAAGAGGAAAGGACCTACGGATCGCACCTAAGAAATGTGAATGGATTACCTAGAAAACGGAATTTCTAGGGTTCGTTATTACACTAGGATAAGTCAGCATAGACGATAAGAAACTAGACGCGATTCGAGATTAGCCGACACTAAGGACGGTAAAAGATATACAATCCTTTCTTAGATTCGCTAACTTTTACCGGAAATTCATCGAGAAATATTCTAAAGTAATCGAGCCACTTACGCGCCTTATAAAGAAAGAGCATAGTTTTAAATGGGAAGAAGCCTAGTAGATAGCCTTTAACTCTCTAAAGCGAATGTTCTACGAAGCCCCTATCTTAGGTATTTATAACCCTAAACTACTAATTACGGTGGAAACCAACGCTTCCGACTACGCTATCGGCGCTTGTATTAGCTAACCAGACAAGCAAGGCCGACTCCACCTAATTGCGTACTACTCGCGGAAGATAACACCCCTAGAGCTTAACTACAATATCCACGATAAGGAATTGCTTGCTATAGTTATAGCTTTTAAGATATAGAGACATTACCTTGAAGGAGCTAAATACCAAGTAATAGTCTATTGCGACCACAAGAACCTCACGCACTTTACAACTACTAAAGAATTAACTAGAAGACAAGTTAGGTGGGTAGAGGAATTAGCATTCTATAACATAAAGATTACCTATAGAAAGGGATCCGAAAACGCTCGCGCAGACGCGCTAAGTAGAAGAGCCGACTATACAGCAGGAAAACCCGGTTTATAGCTAGCGGTGCTTAAACAAGAGGAAGACAGTACCCTTATAGTAGCATATATCGCTTTACCATGGCTAAGCAAAACAACCAAAGAAGAGTTTATCCCGGTTAGGCAACTCGCGCCAGTTATACGCATCGGCGATAACGACTAGACGCGTAAAATCCGAGACACCTACAAGCAAGACTCTATAGTACAAGAACTTAGCGAGATTAAAAATAACCCTCAAGTGATAAAGGACCCAGACGGCACCATCCTATTTTTAGGATTAGTCTATATTCCTAAAACACTACGAGAGGAACTGATTAAAGATCTCTATAAAGTACTAGCACACGGTTATTAAGGAACAGACAAGACGATTGAAAGACTCTCTAGGAATTACTACTTCCTAGGGCTAAGAAGAACCGTTTAGCGGGTAATCTCGTAGTGCAACCTCTGTATTTAAAGCAAGGCCTCAAGACACGCACCCTATAGACTCCTTTAACTATTACCGGCCCCGGAACGACCCTAGCAGTCAATTATACTTGACTTTATTACGGATCTACCACAGTCAAAAGAGCCCTTAACTGGCACGCTCTACGACTCGATCCTAGTTATCGTTGACAGGCTTACTAAGTACGCATACTACCTGCCTTACCTGAAAACAGTAACTGCGGAAGATCTAGCCTACACCTTCCTTAGGATAATCCTCGGCAACTACGGGTTACTAAATAAGCTCGTCTTAGATAGAGATCGCCTGTTTACCTCGCGATTCTAGCAGAGCCTTACCCGTTAGCTTGGTTCTAAGTATAAACTTTCTACCACGGCACACCCGCAAACAGACGGATAAACAGAATAAATAAACTAGACTCTAGAGCAATACCTTCGCTGTTACCTTAACTACATACAAGACAACTAGGTAAAACTGTTACCTCTCGCCCAGTTCGCCTATAATAGTTTAAAAGCCTTAGCTATATAAGAGTCACCGTTCTACGCTAACTACGGGTATAAACCTACAGCTTACAGAGAACTAATACTAAGCGGATCCCTTGCCCAGAAAGGAATCCTCTAATCCGACCAGCTAAAAGTACTTTATAAACAGCTCAGCCTCAATATAGAATACAACGGATTTCTTATATCCCACTACTACAATAGACGGCACTAGGAGGCACCAAAGCTTAAAAGGGGGGATAAGGTCTACCTTCTTAGGAAAAATATCAAGACTAGGCGTCTAAACAATAAACTAGATTTTAAGAAAATCGGTCTATTTGAAATCAAAGAGAAACTCAGGAAAGTTAATTACCGTCTTAAGCTACCAAGCAACATGAAGATAGTACCCGTTTTTTACGTGGCACTGCTGGAACCAGCACCCGAAAACGCTATACTAATTAAACAAATAGAAGAAATGGTACCAGAAAATCCAGACGCCGACGAAAACACAGACTAGGTAGTAGAAAAGGTACTCGATAGTAGCTACATCGACGGTTAATTTAGATACCTCCTATAATAGGAAGGAGACTAAGACTATACCTAGGAACTACTAGAGAACTGCGATGGCTGTAGAGACCTTATAGATAACTTCTATCGCTAAAACCTAGATCGACCTAAACTAGAAGCTCCTTAAACACAAAGGACCCAAAATCGCACTTAGGTATTAAAGATAGCCGAGCTAAGTTAACTAGCTTAGACGCCCTAGGAGGCGTAGTAGCGGAACTAGCCCCAGGAGAACTAACAGACTAGTTAGGACCTATAGCGGCGCTATTAGCTAAGGACTCGCTATGTAGGCGCTTTGTTAATCGTCTAGGCGCAGCCCCTTTAGGGTTAGAAGGACCCCCACCAAGGCCCTTAGACTCGAGTCTCTTAATCTCCTTAAGGTCCTCCACCGTCTTGGCCTTCTTAGAAATTATTAAGCTACTACGTTTCTTTAATAACTCCCGCTACTTACGCACCCGCTAAAGACGACTTATGTTCTTTTATAGCAAGTTAAGGACTATCTACTCCTCTACCTCGGCTTTATCTAAGGCACTCTTTAGATAGGAAACTAGAACAACTATTAGTAAAAACTCCAGAAGAAACCCGACCAAGGACGAACAATTAGAATCCTTAAGACTACTCCTATTACAAGAGGATAAACCGCGCCGGGTATACTCGCTACAGCAATGGAAACCCGCGATATCTATCTAACACACTACCTTAGGAGTCCCCTCCTTCCGTTTCGCGTTCGCTAATAAATATACACTATAAGAGATAGGTATCGTCTTACTAAAGATATTAATCTTTTCTGCAAGCGACTTATACTTAGTTAACTAATCGTTACGCTTGCGCTTATTAGAAGATATATCAAGAAAACTTACGGAAGAGGAAACTAAAAGAATAGCTAAATACCAGATATAGTCCGGCAGGGAAATCTTTAGGACGAAGATCCTTAAGGTAGGGGGTAGTGTTATAAACCTAAGGGGACAAGGGCTTTATAACCCTAAGGGCAGAAAGCCCGCACGGGAAAAAGCACCCTAAGGACTAAGGGTCCGCGCAGGAAACTAAGCTGCAAGGGAAATCCAGTTAGGATGCGCGCTAGCTATAGCACGACGCGCTACAAGTAGATTCCCGCACGGGAAAGCAGCCCTTAAGGAACACAGTTACTACTAGAAACTATAGGCAGGATTCCCGCAGGGGAAGAAGGTCTATAAGGGTAAGAGGGTGGAATAGGTAGAAGGGATATTAGGAAGGTTAGAGTAAGTTAAACATTACGACCGTTCCGCACCGATAAAAGCCGGAAACTAGAAAGGTGGTTAGGCGCTAACATCACGTGCACCCTACTAGGAGGACCCACTTTAGATTATACTCGATCTAAACCTCTGATCTATCCCCTCAATCCAAGTAGTATATCTATATACTCAATCTAGATTGTATAAGCTTTCCTAGTAGTATATAGTGCACACTCGTTAGCTAGACATTTGACCCTTTATAGTCAACTCAAGAATCTAATCTTCACCCATTGGAGTAACAGAGCCTTATTACGCCCGGCGCACACGTAATTACTTCCTTCTCTAATTATTGCCTCCCTGCTCTTGTCCTTAAGGTAAAACCTTCGACCTAATCACCTACTAGGCGACTCCGAAACCTAGTGGAAGAGGCCTGTCGTAACACCTAGTAATATTCTAAAGCCTTATAAACGAGATGCTATATCTATATTTAGATATCTTTTACACGGCCTACCTAGACGATATTATTATCTACTTAGATACCCTTAAAGAATATATAGAGTATATTAAGAAAGTTCTTAAAGCTCTAAGAGGGAAAGACCTACAGATTATACCTAAGAAATATAAATAGATTACCTAGAAAACGGAATTTCTAGGGTTTATTATTACACTAGGATAAGTTAGTATAGACGATAAAAAACTAGACGCTATTTAAGATTAGCCAATACTAAGGACGGTAAAAGATGTGTAATCCTTTCTTAGATTTACTAACTTTTACTAAAAATTTATTAAGAAATACTCTAAGGTAATTAAGCTACTTACGCGCCTTATAAAGAAAGAGTATAGTTTTAAGTAGAAAGAAGCCTAGTAGATAGCCTTTAACTCCCTAAAGCGAATATTCTATAAAGCCCCTATCTTAGGTATTTATAACCTAGAACTACTAATTATAGTAGAAACTAATACTTCTAACTACGCTATCGGCGCTTACATTAGCTAACTAGACAAGTAAGGCCGACTCTACCTAATTATATACTACTCGCGGAAGATAATACCCCTAGAGCTTAACTATAATATCTATAATAAGGAATTACTTACTATAGTTATAGTCTTTAAGACATGGAGACATTACCTTAAAGAAGCTAAATACTAAGTAATAGTCTACTATAACTATAAGAACCTTATATACTTTATAACTACTAAGAAATTAACTAGAAGATAAGTTAGGTAGGTAGAGAAATTAGCATCCTATAATATAAAGATTATATATAGAAAGGGATCTAAGAACGCTCGCGTAGATACGCTAAGTAGAAGAGCCGACTATATAGTAGGGAAACCTAGTTTATAGCTAGCGGTACTTAAATAGGAGGAAGACGGTACCCTTATAGTAGTATATATTACTTTACTATAGCTAAATAAAAATAACTAAAGAAGAGTTTATCCTAGTTAGGTAACTCGCGCCCGTTATACGCATCGGCGATAATAACTAGACGCGTAAAATCCGAGACACCTATAAGTAAGACTCTATAGCCTAAGAACTTAGTAAGATTAAGAATAACCCTTAAGTAATAAAGGATATAGACGGCACCCTCCTATTTTTAGGATTAGTCTACATTCCTAAGCTACTACGGGAGGAACTAATTAAAGATTTCTATAAAGTACTAGTATATAGTTATTAAGGAATAGACAAGATAATTAAAAGACTCTCTAGGAATTACTACTTCCTAGGGCTAAGAAGAACTATTTAATAGGTAATCTTATAGTGCAACCTTTATATTTAAAGCAAGGCCTCGAGACACGCACCCTATAGACTACTTTAGCTATTACTAGCCCCGGAACGACCCTAGTAGTTAATTACACTCGACTTTATTACGGATCTACCTTAGTTAAAAGAGCCCTTAACTAGCACGCTCTATAACTCGATTCTAGTTATTATTAATAGGCTTACTAAGTACGTATACTACCTACCTTACCTAAAATTAGCAACTACGGAAGATCTAGCCTACACCTTCCTTAGGATAATCCTTAGTAACTATAGGTTACTAGATAAGCTCGTCTTAGATAGAGATCGCCTATTTACCTTATAATTCTAGTAAAGCCTTACCTAATAGCTTAGTTCTAAATACAAGCTCTCTACTATAGTACACCTATAAATAAACGGATAAATAGAATAAATAAACTAGACCCTAGAGTAATACCTTTACTATTACCTTAACTATATATAAGATAACTAGGTAAAACTATTACCTCTCGCCTAGTTCGCCTATAATAGTTTAAAGGCCTTAGCTATATAAGAGTTACTATTCTACGCTAACTACAGGTATAAACCTATAGCCTATAGAGAACTAATACTAAGTAAATTACTTACCTAGAAAGGAATCCTCTAATTTAACTAGCTAAAAGTACTTTATAAATAGCTTAGCCTTAATATAAAGTACAATAGATTTCTTATATCCCGCTACTATAATAGATAGTACTAGGAGGTACTAAAGCTTAAAAGGGGGGATAAGGTCTACCTCCTTAGAAAAAATATTAAGACTAGGCGTCTAAATAATAAACTAGATTTTAAGAAAATTAGTCTATTTAAAATTAAAGAAAAACTCGGGAAAGTTAATTACCGTCTTAAGCTACTAAGTAATATAAAGATAGTACCTATTTTTTACGTAGTACTATATTATAAACCCTAGGTAATAAGGGCTTTATAGCCCTAAGGGTAGAAAGCCCGCACGGGAAAAGGCACCGTAGGGGCTAAGATCCCTTATAGCTAGTAGAGCTATATAGATAGAAATCCCGTACGGGAAGACTACCTATAAGGATAAGAAAAGTTACGGGAAACTAGAATAGAAACGCTAAGGAAGGAATCCTATAGGGGATTAAGGTCTATAGGGCTAAAGGCGTAATCTAGAAAAGAGGCACGAGTAGAGGTTAAGCTAGAGAGAGTAAGTTAGATATCGCAACTACTCTACAGCGGTAGAAGTTAGTAAGCTAGAAAGCGGCGAGGTAGTAAACGTTACATGCGCCCTACCCGGTAAGACCTACCTTAGATCTATATAGATCTAAGCCTTATAAATCCACCTCCCTTAAATCTATAAGGGTTAGATTTAAGATAGACGGATCTAGATTGTATAGCTTTCCTAGTAGTATATAGTGTACACTCGTTAGCTAGATATTTAACCCTTTATGGTTAACTTAAGAATCTAATCTTTACCTATTAGAGTAATAGAGCCTTATTACGCCCGGCGTATACGTAATTACTTCCCCCTCTAATTATTACCTCCCTTCTCTTATCCTTAAGGTAAAACCTTTAACCTAATTACCTACTAGGCGACTCTAAAACCTAGTAGAAGAGGCCTATTATTATAAAGGGATAGGTATAGGGGTTACGCTACTAGATTATAGCCTCTCCCGGCTAAATCTATAAGTAAAAATAGCTAAATCCTTAGGGACTAGCTACCTTATCTACGACGGCGAACTTAAAGGCATTATAACTACCCTAGAGCTAGTAGTTAAACAAGGTTATAAAAACCGGGATATAAGAGTCTACGCGGATAACTAGGCCGTACTCTTAAGGCTAAGGAATTACGTAAATACCCCCAGCTAGTAATAGTAGAAACGGGCGGTTAATGCCTCTAATACCCTACGCGTAAACGGAAATCTAGTTACTCTAGAATAGGTCCTAGGATATAAAGATATAGACGGGAACGAGATCGCGGACAAGCTCGCTAAATAAGGAGCTATGTACACCTTGGAAGATAATAGAACAAGCCTCGCCTTTTATAAGATGGAGCTTCGCTTAAAGATCTTTATAGAGTAATATAATACTCTAAGTAAAGCCCCGCTATCTAACTACCTAAAACTCTTTACCCCTAAAGTATATAGAAGGTTTAAGCTACCTACTTCTAACCGGGAGGTAGCGTCCGCCTTTTACTAGCTAAAGATTAGATACGGCTACTTTAAGTTCTATCTATACCGGTTTAGCTACGCGCTAACTAACAAATACTACTACTTTAGCTAACCCTCCTAAACCCTACAACACCTCTTACTAGACTATCTATTACTAAGGATTAAAAGATCTAAGGTTAAGGACGTACTAGTAGAAAATAGACCCCGGATCTAAGACCTCTTTACCACGATAAAAGAAACGGCCGCACTTACTATATTCCTAACCTAAATAAGAATATCTACGCGTAGATAGATTCTTAAAGACCTGCCTAATAAGGTTTAAATACAATTTACGCTTCTACTCTTTTCCCCTAATTTTTCTTTTCACACACACCCTAAATATAAGGTATTTCTGTCGCTTTTTAAAATTATTCACAACAAGCCAATTCTAGTAAATTTTACAACTTAAAGAAGTTTAACTAGAACTACCTTGTATTTTATCCCTACTACACCTAATACTGTATTTCTTTAAAGGTTTACCTTCCCGCGCCTTAAATAGTAAACTATTCCTTGTACTACCCCTTGAAACGCGGGAGTAAGGGGGTGTAACTCCCCCTAAAACTATAGAAGAACCTTTTCTAGAATAGACTAGATAGTCTGTCTTTTATATCCTTAGAATGTATAAGGACGTCAAACTATAATAAATAAATAAATAAATAAATAAATAAATAAATAAATAAATAAATAAATAAATAAATAAATAAATAAATAAATAAATATATATTTATTAATTTAATACTTTATTTCTTATAAATTTAAGAACGCTAAAAACGTTATTTATATTCTTTTTAATATATTATTTAAGTTTTATACTCTATAGCGCTTATTTAATAAAGTATATATACTCTTTTCTATAGTTTTTTTCCTAATAAAGAGTTTTTATAGGTTTTAATAAGGTATATATACTTTATTTACTTTATATAAACCTTTAAAATTAGGAATAATTCCTTTTTAAGGGGGGGGCAATGTTAGGATACTCTATATACGTAGTCAACCCGTACCCTAACCACGTGCTAGGCACGTAATGTTAGCTTACGGGTCACGTGTAGTTAGCCCGGAGGACTTACATCCTCCAGACCCCGCACGAGAATCCGCTTGTAAGGCAACAGGCCTTATCGTTGCACCGGGCAAGGGGCAACAAGGGAAAAGAGTAACCCGACGATTCGTGCATCTGCGCGAATCGTTGCCCAGTCGACTAATAACCGACAGGCGGCTGTCTAGCAGCCGACCTCCGGCGAACCGGTTGCCGTTGCCTGACACCGCTTCTCTAAGGATTCACCTATTAATTCATCTACAATTTAGCTCTCTATTTATTAATCCCGCATTATCTACTCACACTTAGGATGCATAAGGACGTTAAACCACAATAAATAAATAAATAAACCATGCTCACATCTTCCCGCCGCTCTGCGCTGACACGCATAGGCCTTCTTTACGTCCATAACTGTCTGCGCCCATGTTTTCAGCCTTAATGGAGATAACCGCGCCATGACCGACGAGCAACGGCGCAATATGTCTCTGAACGAGCGCGCCAGGAAGATCAAAGGACCCAAGTACTTCCTCGCGGGGCACATGACCTATGCGACGATGATCTGGACGATGAAACTTTGCATGCTGCTGTTCTGTCAGCGCCTGACAAGGGGACTGAAGTCGGAAAAGTTCATCAAACCAGCCATTGCCTTTGTGGCGGCTACGTGGCTGGTGGAGATGCTCACTGGCCTGCAACTGAGGAGAACAGTGAGCAACAACTGGGCCATTTATCCCAACCCTGGAAGTGTGTTGCTCTCTCTGGCCCTCCAGACATTGTGCTGACCTGAGCAGAGATATGCACGCATGAGAGCCCGACGTGGTATATTATCCAGGTCGTCTTCAATATCCTGACGGACGCAGTCCTCGTTTCGATTCCGATGCCTGTAAGACAACCTCAGAGACTGTGCCTAGAACCACTGCTAACAGCGCGCAAAGCTCGTTATCAAGGCGAACATCACTGAACCACCTGGCAGCAAGTTCGCTGGCTCAGAGTGTGCGATCCGGGTGCAGCACTCGGTTGCCGTTACATCAGAAAAAACACTTGACAAGGACCGAGAACGATGGACCCCGGAGTTTGAAAGACCATGAAGGGAATGGGAGACGTCGTGCAAATGGGATCGGGCGTTCGAAACATACCCCTGCATTGGACCGTGATTTGTTTTCTTGCTGTCTTGTACGTAGACTAGGCTTCTTCTTTTTTGTGTGTCACTCTTTCATACACGTGGGTGAGCATAGCTCGCTTTGATTCTGTTGTCTGTTGATGACAATGTACGGTTTGACTTTTAACGGCTAGTACCATAGACTATAGTGACTTATTAGTTACATCTCATCAGGTCTGAGTCTGGATGTGGAAGTGCGAATCATCTCTGTTGCTGGAGTACGCCGCTTTACCAATGTTGGTGACTGCCCGAGGGTGGAGGCCGGCCTTAGATATCCCCTGTCTAGACAGAAAGTCTGGGGAAGCACACGGCTAGCGGTCCGAAGAATGGCTCATACCTGAGACCTGTGCTGCTGCGTGCTTTGTTCGAGGTTGTCTACGTAAATTCCCAAGCACCCGTTGATCTAGCCAGCATCAAGGAGAAGCCTCCTTACAGCCACACGTCAGTCCGCGACGGGTAATATGATCTTCGAGCTTGAGAACAACGCATCTGATCCACTTCCAACCAGAGAAAGCTCCATCAAAACCTACCGGCTCGCTTACCACAACGGTTCAAATGCTCGGAGCATCCTCCGGAGTTGCGATCTCCTAGGAACCTGACGACATTCGAGTCACGGCGCCCTGACCAAGCTACATTCCCAAGTCAGAGACGGGACCAGGCAAGGCACGCCATGGACAGACCTCAACAGATAGTGGATTCTCGGGGGCAGGTGATCACCCCTGATTGTCGTCCGAGGAGGGGCGCATCTCCGGGCCGTCGCTTGGATGGACTATCCAATGCGCGGTGGTTAGGAAGGCAGGGCTGTGCGTATATTGGCTTATCACAGGGCAGTTTGCGCAGCTGGTTCGTGCCAACGGGACGATCACACCTCTCCCGCCGGGAGGCACTGTCCACAGCTTCCACTTTTCAAGGAGCGCTCAGGCCTCGATGCTCGTCCATAGCCGTGGCTGACTCGCGCACGTCACTGATCACTGTCTTCAGCCAGAACCACAAAGGGGTCCAAGTCAGGGTGGCTCAAGGCCAACGTGCGTTTCGGTATCCGCCCAAACGGCGCTCGGATTACGATCCGCTACCGATGCAATCCAACGGTACCCCTTCCCTTGGCTATGGTGGCAACGCGTGGCGGTTTAATGACTTCCGGATCCCCGGTGTCTGGTTGTCGGACCCTTGATCGTCCACGCCAATGTCTTCATGGGGTGGGGAAAAGCACCGATATCCCAAGCCACTGATGGGCTCCCGGCTCCACCATCCCCTTTTGACTCCACAGCCTGGGGTTTCGTTGATGTGCCTGGTTGATGGCCAATCCGGAAAAATGGGTTGCTGTGCCTCACCCGTTGGAAGGCCCAGCTTAACCGAAATGAACAGACTCTTAGCGAACGGCGTTGATACGAATCGGAGTCGTCTTGCAGTGGAGATGAGTGGTTTTTGTGCGCTCTTGCCTTTGAGACGACGTGGTCCTGTTCGAAATCCGGACCTTTGTCATGCAGGGGTAAGTCAAGTAACGAGAGCACAGGCCGTGCTCCAGACGCAGCAATTACACATTACGTTGTCTTTGCTCTATAGGATACCATATACTGTGGATTAGGGCTGTTGTCCGTACATTTCGTGAATCGTGCAGAGGCTCGTAAAGCTCACCTCGCTAAATGGGTATCTTCGTTCCTGAAAAACCACCTCCTGACTCACGTGCCCGGCTAGTGCATTGCATTCATGGTGTGGCCCCCACCGCCGCCTCCTGCTCCACTCATGCCGCTGGTTGCTTCGGCCTTATCCAACTCTCCCCTGCTGTCTTCCAAGCTGTTGACGAATTGCTGCTGCATACTCCTGTGCTTGCCCGTCATGACGTCCAGCTCGGCGAACCGGGCCCTCGCAAGGCTGATGTTGACTCTTGCGGCGTTGAAGATTTGTTCCGAAGGCGGAATGGATGCTGCGAGATTGGTGTTTTCGGTGAGACGAGTGATGAAGAACATGAAGCGGCCGGTCTTGATCTGCATCTCAGCAAAGTTGGCATGCGAGGGCGGCAACGACGTATGCTTGCTGCACCGCCGAATCAGTACTGGGCCACGTCACAGGGCAGCGCGACTTACGCCATGGACTGCTTGTGGGTCTTTAAAATGCTCGAAATGCGCTCAAAACGATCGGTAAAGGGGTTGCTGGCCTCTGTGCCGCGTGTCACATGTGTGACCATGAGGCATGTCGTCCGTTCGTACAATATCAGCTCCCTTGCATCAATGACCTCGGCCAGCTGGCGCAGTAGAGATTCAATGACGCCAGCGTTCGGGATGAGGTAGTAGATGATCTGCGTCCACGCCTTGTACAGGCTCTGGTCCCAGATGCTGGTCGCAAAGAACTCGACCGTGTCACCGAAGCCGAACTCGACGCTGGCCTGGCGGATGTAGTCGGCGCGCTCCTCAAAGAGCGACAGACGCAGGCGGGCCTGGACAAGGTCCATCTTGTGGATCAGACAGAATATCTTGGCGTTTGGCGACGACTCGGCAAGGGCGGCGATGATGTTCTGGTACGACAGCACATCCGAGGCGAAGTCGCGCGACTCGATGTCGAAGACGAAGATCAGCACGGCGACAGACGAGAAGATGTGGTGGCGCTGATGGGTAAGGTAGTTCTCGACGAAGCCGTCCTGGCTGCACCCGCGTCAGCCTCTGGTGTGGTCGCCTTTGGGCCAGGCTCGCTCACCCTCCGCAGTCCCACAGATTGAGCATCAGATTGCCCATGAACTTGATATTGCTGTGCTCGACGTCGATGGTGGCCCCCAGCCGGCGCACGTCTTTGGCGACATAGTTGCTGAAGACGATGGAGCGCATCGACGACTTGCCGGCCCCGCTCTTGCCCATCAGCAGCACCTTGCGCTGCTTTTGTTTTTTGCCGATGTTCATGATGCGCGTCGGGGGGTGCGGCCGGCGGAGGAATGGTGTTGTTGGGCGGACGTAGGTGTGGTGCGCGGTGCTGGTGCTGGTGCTGGTGTTGGTGCTCAGCAGTGGACGGGACCTCACCCTAACCATGACGCTGCGGCTGGCTGGCGGCTGGAGCTCTCACGTGCAGACACCTCTCCCTTGCCCGCCCACTTACTCCCGCACAAGACAATGCATTGGCGTAGATCCAGCCGGGCGTGAAGACACTGCGCATCATTAAGTACGTTGGAATTACTACGGTTTTTTTTTTGTGGTTGTTTCAATGACACCCATGCCCTCCCGTAGCCTGCCGTGCCAAACCCGTTCCGCCAGGATATCTAGAGGTAGGAAAGCAGTATGACCGCATCTTCTTTCAATTTCCCTGCTGCAGAGCAATTCCTTCCTTCGGACACGATAAGCACGTGCGAGCAAGATATGAACAAGAAATACAAAGACGCAATTCGGAAGAAGGTCCGAGCGTGCCGAGTTGACGCGCCGCGGAGCGCAATAATAAAAAATAAAATAGCGTAGAGAAGGGGCGGGCTCTCTAATACAGCCGCTAGCGAAAGAGAAAAAAAAACATATGGTAATGAAGCCTCCTAATGCTGCGCGTCGTCCGAACGCAAAACCTTGGAAAAGGGAAATGGTCAATGAGGGAAAGGAGGGGTATCATCTAGAAAACAGTCCCGTCGGACAAGATCATGATCGGCGGCTCTTTCGTGTTCGGCCGCGAGACTTCGGCGATCTCTCGTCCACCCTGTGCCTTTGTCAGCTCTGAATTGCCCGCGCTGCGACCCGAACTTACCTTCCAGCTGCCCGCCTCGAGCATTTGTGCCAGGCTCAGCTTGTCTCCCCCAGTCAGGCCCAGCAGTCCGTTGACCTCGTAGAGAAGCTCGTCGAGGAACCCAACCGTCACCGCCCGCCACTCGACAATCACGTCGTCGTGCGCACCGAACATGGGCACCACCTCCATATTGGGCTGGCCCTTGAGTTGGGCGTTCTCCTGATATTGCGCTAGGCCTCGCTTGGCGTCTTCGGGCTTCAGGGTAAGGAGGCCAGTGTCGATCAAGAGCCCGCCATTGCGGTATTCGGGAAGGCCGGTTAGCAGATGCTCTCCGGCGAAGTGAACGTTCATGAGCTTGTTCATGGGCACCATGAGCGAATAGCAGAGCCACTGAGTCAGCTTGTGGAAGGGCACAATGTTCTCCCATGGGTGTGTGGGGTGTGAGGGCATCACAGAGCAGGGCCATGCGTCGCCGATGGAAATGCCGTCGATTTGGGTGCGTGTCGCAGGCCAGATGGGACCGAGGCCGTCCATGAGCATCTTCCAGAGCGTTGGTACGGGGACAATGGGAACAGACGAGGCCTGAGTCGACGGGTGGGAGAGTAGATAGTCTGTACGGCGTCAGCATATGGAGGGAGCCCTGCAGGTGGCCGGCCAGAAAGCACGTACCCAGCATGTTTCCAGGACGCGCATCAGCGCCGAAAATTTCCTGGTTCTGCAGTGCGTCGCCTAGCCGCACGAGCAGGTTAGTGCGGCCCTCGAGGCCGTTGATGATGTTGTCATCCGTAACTTGCAAGCCACGGGCCATGGATTTGAGGTCAAGCTTCTTGAGGCCAGCAGCGTCCACCTGGCAGGGCTCGGCAGAGTTGCTGCTGAACAAGCCAGTCTTGAACATTTCCAGGCTGGCGACAGCCAGGCCCTCGCTGCGCCTGTAGACCTTGCCAGACTCCTTACTGCGGTACTGCCACTTGGTCCCGGCGCCGGCGTCGAGCAGGACGGAGACGACGAACAGATCGAGCAGGCGGCGGGTGCGTTCCTGGTTGTCGACGCTCGAGGGCCAGGCAGCCATGAGCTGGTCGATCCGGGGACGACCGCCGACCTCGAAGTGCTGCCAGCGGCCATGGGGCGGGATCGAGGCATAGTCGCCGGCGTAGTCGCGCTGAGGGGCGTGGGGTCAGCTTGGGGGCGGGCGGCGTTTGGGGGCGCAATCACAAACCTTGATGATTGAGACAACATAGGCAGCCGTGTCGTTGAACTTGCCCATGTCTACGGTGAAGTGCTTCAATTGGTTCTTCTTGGCCTTGTCGAGCACCAGGCGCGAGCGGTCGCGCACGGCATGGATGCTGCGCAGGTAGCCGGCGGGATCGAGGGCTGGGTCTGGGGCCCTGGGCAGCGGAATGTCGGGGATCTGGGGCTTGGCCATGGTGGTGCCGTTGGACGACGACTTGATGGGCTTGACGCTGCCGTTGGAGATGGTGGAGGCGGCATCCCCAGCCTGGGCGGCGGGCTGGGGCGCCTTTGAGTCTTTCTTGCGGTTGAACAGGCCCATTGCGCTCGATAAGGTTGACAGCAGCAACTGACAAACAAAGAGGTTGACGGAGAAGTTGAGTTGGCGGACCCACCCACAAGAGGCAGGAGACGAGGGCGAATCAGCAAGGTGGGTGGTGGGTGCCCCTCTGCAGACGGCCGCGCCCGACGCTGAGATAATGGTATGCAAGAGGAGGAGGGTGTTTCAGAAGATTGGATTGCAAGGGGACGGCGACGGGCCTGCGCACTGTTCGGCGGGGACTAAGAGGATGCGCTTGAGCCAGGGGGTACGATCTGGCGATTGCGGCTGATTGATTCAGCATCTTTTTTCGAACCCGACCTGCCGTGCCCGAAGCAGCCAAGCGCCCCGAATCACTGCGACCTGTTCCTGCAGCCGTGGATCGACAAACCCCAGCTGCTTACCCAGTATTCTCTGCACCCTGTCTCGCAACACTCACTTGTCGTTCTGCCTGCCCACCCACGACTCGTGCTCAATATGTGGCGCGCGAATCGTCTGCATTGATTCCGTTCTTCCGCGCTCGCCCGCGCCAGGCCCGGCCCCGAGCGCTGCCTCTTTCGGGCGTGGTGCAATGAAATGATAATTCTTCCGTGAGCGGCCCGCGGCGTCGCCTGTGCAAGATCCATCGCTTGGAAGGGGGCACAAGGGCGGATGTTGCCAGCTGCAAAGGCCCGAGCCAAGGATCCCTGTGTACATCCATCAGCCCACGCACTCCAGAGCCCACGGCTCTGTGGCACCCACGCTATCCCGCCGCCCGCCGCCGCCCACCTGTTTCGATAAGAAAGCTGGGCCGCGGCTTCGACGAGTCACGTGTCAGTCGCGTCCGCCGCCGGCACCCGGCCCCCTCCACCCCTCGTCAAGCGTACCTCTGGCGCGCTTTGGTGCCGCTGCAGAGCTGCCCGAATATTTGCATGTTGTGGGTGAGTGAGAAGGCGAGTGCGTGAGAGTTTGCGTGAGGGTTGTGACGTTCGGCCAAAGTGGGAACGCTGTTCTGGCCAGCAAGGGCGTACTCTGCCCTCCGCCCGCACAGCTTCATCTGCACCTTCACACGCCACCTTGCGTGCCTGCTTGATGTCTCTGCGCTCCAACACCCCGTCCGTATCGCAGCCCGCTCCCACCCGCGCCCGCCATGGATGATCTCATGAGCCTCGACTGGAACGCGCCCGCCGCGAAACCCAACTCGCAGCCGCAGCCACACCCGCAGTCGCACTCTCGCCCTGCGCCCACATCCACGCCCTCCTTTCCGTCGCTGAATCCAAGCCCGCTCCCTAGCCTGTCGCGAGGCTCAACCCCGCTGTCGACGCAGCTGTCTGGAGCCGCCCCCGCCACCACCTTCCGCGGCCTCAAGACCCCCTCGAAGCCATCGACCCCTGCCAACGACAGCTTCTCGTCGCTCCTGGGATCCAAGTCCACCAAGACGACCGACAAACTCTCGCTGCAGGAGCGCCAACAACAGCTGCAGGAAGAGAAGGAAAATAAGCGCAAGCAGCTGGAAAGCCAGTTCGGTGCCCCTGACAATGCCTTTTGGGACTCGTTGGGCAGCGGCAGGAGTACCCCGAATGCCACTGCCGGTGCTCCAATTCCAGCGCCCCAGCAGTCTACCCTATCTAGCACCATCAACAAACCCTTCGCAGCCATCAACGCTCCCGTAGATCGCGTCTCGCCCGCAGCACTTCAGGATGAGGATGATATCCTGGCAGCCTTCAATGCCGCCGCCCCCGTCGATGCTTCCAGCCATTACCCCGTCCCACACGCGGCGGCAAGTCGAGGTGGCACACCGAGCCAGCTTACAAGATTGGATAGCAACGGGTTTGTTTCTCAGGCCAGCAGTAGACCTGCGCTCGGCGGCGACGACGACGATGACCCATTCGGCCTGAACCAGATGCCCTCCAGACCGCCAGTACAGCAGTCCCAGCCTGAAATAGGGCAGGATGATGATATTCTGGGCGACCTTGGCAAACCGGTGTCTGAGCTTCCTCACCGCCAAACAGAACGCCAACATCGGGAGTTGGAACACAATGGCGACAGTGCCAATGCTGCCAGCCCGAACAGCGACCCTGTAGATGCTGCTGTCGCAGAATTAGTGGAAATGGGGTTTCCAGCAGACAAATCTGCAGAGGCTCTTGCCCATACCGACAGCGGAACAGACATCCAAGCGGCAGTTGGTTGGTTACTTAACCAGGCGCACGACCAAGCAAAGCAAAAGTCCCGACAGGGTGACCGTGGTCGTGCTAGCCCGCTCGATGCGGAAACTGACCGCCACAGGAGCTCTTCAGGGCGAAATAACCGCCATGAACATACAGGAGAGAGTGTTCCGGCTTGGATGCGCGAGCAGGGGAGTCGGTCAAGCTCCCAGCGGAGGAACGAAGACCGCCTTTCTACGGAAGAGAAGGAAGAAAGGGATGTGGCGCAACTGGCACAAGAGTTCGGCTCCACGTTTCTGAAGTCTGCCAACAGCTTCTGGAAACAAAGCCAGAAAAAAGTACAGAAAGCCGTCGCTGAATTTCAACAGGACGGCGATCCCAGTCAGCCCAAGTGGATGAGAGATGCCCAAAGTCATGCACCTGGAGATAGCCAAGCTCGGAGAAACCAGTTGAGGGCAGAGAAGCAAGCCACGGACGAGGCTCTGATGCTGGAGTCTGACATGGGTAGACCACAAAAGCCCGGCCGGACGAACCGTGCTCCTCACCCTGACTTGGATAAGCCGGATCCAACGTCGAGGGGCCAATCACCAGCATCTGCTCACGGCTCTCACCGCTCAACCCCCCCACCGAGGTTCGCACAAGACGCACGGCAACAGAGTCGTGGTCCCGTTGGAAAACTTACACGAGATGTGGTAGAAGAGCAGTCCGCTCAGGCCTATGTCAGTCCAGCCCGCCGAAAGAAGACGACGCCTAAACCTTCGAATCCCGGGCCTGAGTCAGATCCGTTCTCTCCGTCGTCACAAAATGCCCCGTCCTCAGCCAGGTCACCTCCGCTTCATCCGAACAACCCATTTGCCCCCAAGGCCTCGGCGGCTCCAACGCCTGCACCTAAACCCGCTAGCTCACCGTTACCTGCCCGCCCAAAGGCACCCCCACGGCAAATACCCTCTGCGTCAGCCACCGCTCTCTCCACTTCGACTTCGCACAGGCAAACGGGGACCGATGCTTTCAAACGTGGTGACTACGCGGCAGCTCATACGGCCTACACAAGCGCTCTTCAACCCCTCCCATTGGGCCATCCCATCACTATTATCATTCTTTGCAATCGTGCCCTTACGAACATCAAAGTGGGCGACCCAAAGGCTGCAGTGGCCGACGCTGACTCTGCTCTCTCGACCATTGGCCCGACTCGTGGAGAGGGGGAGAAGATTGCTATGGGTGGTGTTGAAGGGGAGAAAGAGATGAAGGATTTCTTTGGTAAAGCACTGATGCGGAAGGCAGAGGCTCTAGAGCACATGGAGAAATGGAACGAAGCTGCCAAAGTCTGGAAAGAGGCTGTCGAGGCCGGTCTTGGTGGCTCTGTCAGCATCCAGGGCCGCAACAGATGCGAGAAAGCAGCAGGAGGGGGCAGTCAACAACCAGCGGCAGCGCGGCCAGGCGCTGCTGCAAAGAAACCTGCAGCGGCCAGGCCACCCCCAAGGCCGACTGTCTCGGCGGCGACCTCCGCAGAAGCAGTCAAGAAGCTGCGCGAGGCCAATGCGGCAGCAGAGAAGGCGGATGATGAGAAGTTTGCATTGACCGATCAAGTCGATGCGACATTGATCGCTTGGAAGGGAAGCAAATCGGATAATCTGCGAGCGCTGTTGGGATCACTTGACACGGTACTGTGGCCTGAGGCTGGATGGAAGAAGGTCGGCATGCAAGATCTGGTGATGCCGAACAAGGTCAAGATCGTGTACATGAAGGCAATTGCCAAGGTGCATCCCGACAAGGTAAGTGCTTTTACCCACGAAGCTCAAGCGTGGAGCGGAGAGAGCTAATGCAGAACGTGACAGATTCCGCAGAGCGCGACGACAGAGCAGAAGATGATAAGCGCAGCCGTTTTTGCGACGCTGAACGAGGCATGGGACAAATTCAAGAAGGACAACAACCTTTAGAGGAGGAACGGTATGGCATTGGGTGGAGCGCTGTCTACTAGAACGGAGATAGAACCAAGCGGAGAGCTTTGCATATACCCCCACACGCCTTGGTGTGGGCAGACTTCAGTAGTTCGTAGCGGGAGAGGTGAAACATGTGCACGGTTTGGGGCATGTGCAGCCGATATCGGCAGTGGTGGTGGAGGCTTGACACTTACCCCGGATCTGCAAAACTCTGACGCCAGGGACCGTGTCACAGACATGCATGCAGCCTTACGTAACCGCTTGTCCGGGCTCCACCATGACTCCTCGCGTCCGACCGCTGCTCCGCTGCCACATTCTTTTCGGCCGGGCTCGAGAAACAACTCTGCTTGCCTTGCACCTGCCACTTCCCAAGCCTTCAGTGCAGCCGCTGCCCGTCTGCGCGGCCCTTTCAGACACCCACCATGTTTCCGCCATCACAGAGCCTCAACCTCGACATTGACGCCATCAGCGGCATCACCGGCTCCATTTCGATTGCTTGCTGGGTCGTGGTCTTCTCTCCCCAGATCATTGAGAACTTCCGCCGCGGCTCCGCCGACGGCTTGTCGGTCGTCTTCATTGTTGTCTGGCTGCTCGGCGATGTCTTCAACATCATCGGTGCAGTTTTGCAGCGCGTGTTGCCCACAATGGTATGCCGTTTGCTCGCCTCCGGAAGCCTGAGACTGATGTCTTGTTAGATTATCCTCGCCGTATACTACACGCTCGCCGACATCGTTCTGCTTGTGCAGTGCTTCTATTACAAGGGCTTCACGCTCAAGGACGACGTTGGGAAACCCGCGGACGAGGAAGAGCCTCCCAGAGAGCCGACCGAGACGTCAGCGCTGCTGCAGTCCAACGGCAATGGGCAAGCGACGACACGGCGGCGGTCTTCATTCTCATCCTTCACCGAACGACTGTTCCAGGACGGAGAGCACCTTTCGCCAGCGACTCCCTTTGTCGATGCGCCCACGGCAGCAGGCGCGCCACAAGCTTCGAGATCTGCAGTCAAGGCGATTCTCTTCAATCTGGTGGCCGTCGTCCTCGTTTGCGCCGCTGGCTTCCTCGGCTGGCTTCTCACATACCAGCCACCGGAAAGCAATACGGCGGACAAGGGAAACGACACCCTTCAATTCAACGTCTTGGGTCAAATCGGCGGTTATATCTGCTGCGTGCTGTACCTAGGATCGCGGCTACCTCAGCTGTATCTCAACTACAAGCGCCAGAGCACCGAGGGCATCTCGATGTTGTTCTTCATTTTCGCGTGCCTTGGCAATCTGACCTACGTCATCTCTATCCTCGCGTACAAGCCCGTCTGCCATGGACACCACGGACACTGCGAGCCGGACGAGGCAAGCCAGATGTATGGGCGCTATTTCCTCGTCAACCTGAGCTGGCTGCTAGGAAGCTTTGGAACGCTTCTGCTGGACGCCGGCGTGTTTGTCCAGTACTTCAAGTATCGAAAGGATGAGAACGAAGAGGCGGTGGTGGATTCGTGAGGCGTTTCCGAGATAGAAATGTTCAGGCGTTGGCTAAGGGTGGGAGGTTCAAGTAAAGCTACTACGGTCGCACAAAGAAAAGGTGGTGGAACAAATGCCGAACGGGGTGATGAGCGACGAGAGCTTTGAGAGGCGTCACCGATGACGGCACGGGCAGGCAAAAAAAGGCATGACGGGTGGACGAATTACCTCCGTTTCAACCCAAGCTTCGATGAGGGGGAGTAGAAACAGCCATCTAAATATATATGTGATACCCAGATGTTTACAGTAGCATGTCATTCCTCTTGTGAGCGGGAGCATCGGCAGTTGGTGGGGGCGCAGAGCCGGGCGGGCTTTTTGTTTGAACATCGCGCCGCCCCACGTCCCTGGCGCAGAGCCAACGCCCAGCATGCCCTCCTCAGCAAAGACATCCTGCCAACGACCCTCACGCCGCCATGGAGAAGATCACGGATAAGCTCGCCGCTCTGCCGCCCGATGGCGGCTTCTTTTCGCTCGAGTTCTTCCCGCCCAAGACGCAGATGGTGCGCAATGCCCTCGTCAAGCCCACCTGCAAGCTCCGCTGACACTGCGCCCAGGGCTTTGCCAACCTCCAGAACCGTCTGGAGCGCATGGCCAGCGCCCTGCGCCCGCTGTTCGTAACAGTCACCTGGGGCGCCGGCGGCAGCACTGCGTCCAAGTCGCTCGAGCTCGCCGAGCTGACGCAGCGCCAGCTGGGCCTCACCACCTGCCTCCACCTGACGTGCACCAACATGAGCCGCTCGCTCGTCGACGATGCCCTCGAGCAGGCCAAGGCTCTGGGAGTGCGCAACATCCTCGCCCTCCGTGGCGACCCACCCCGCAGCGACGAGTACCGCGAGGGCGAGGCCGATCAGGACAACGATTCCAACAAGGACTTTACCTGGGCCGCCGATCTGGTGCGCTACATCCGCCAGAGCTACGGCGACTACTTCTGCATTGGCGTTGCCGCCTATCCAGAGGGCCACTCGGACCAGTCGCACCCCGACAAGCAGGATCCCAACTTCGACCTGCCCTACCTGGTCGAGAAAACCAAGGCCGGTGCCGACTTCATCATGACCCAGCTATTCTTCGACCTGCACGCCTACGAGGAGTTTGAGAACATTCTCCGCAACCATCCCTCGGGCGTCTTCAAGACGATCCCCATTATCCCCGGTCTCATGCCCATCCAGAGCTACCAGATCCTCCGCCGCACAACCAAACTCAGCCACGCCAAGTTGCCCCCGGATGTTCTCGCACGCCTTGATGCTGTCAAGGGCGACGACGAGGCCGTGAAGAATGTGGGCGTGGAAATACTGAGCGAAACTATCGAGGAGATAAGGAAGCGGCCGAACCCTGGACCGAGGGGTTTCCACTTCTACACGCTCAACCTGGAAAAGGCCGTTGCGCATATCGTCGAGCGCTGCCATCTGATACGGCCCATTGTTCCCGACGAGGATACTGAGGAAGCCGTGACCATTGACGATATCCCGGTCAATGGGGACGGCCCGAGCGATTCCCTCAAGGTCAAGAACCGGAGGCGGCTTTCTTCGGCCAATTCGACCCCGCACAATCGCGTCGTGGTCGATCGCCCGTCCACTTCCAGCAACAAGAGCTACGAAGCGCTGGCAGACGAGGCAGGCGTTCCGAAAGACAAGATCATGACCAGAGCCAACACCCTGGCCATTTCGGAAGGGGAGGGGTCGTTGGGAAGGGAGGCCACCTGGGACGACTTCCCGAACGGTCGATGGGGAGATGCAAGGTCGCCAGGTAAGTGTATTCCCTCCCCGTGTTGGTATTGGAATGCTGACTCTCTATCGCAGCGTATGGTGAGATCGACGGCTACGGCGTCTCACTCCATGTGTCGATCCCGCAAGCCATTAGGCTTTGGAAGTACCCGACGACGGTAGAAGACATATCCGATATTTTCCGACGCCATATCCTCGGCGAGCTTGAAGCGATCCCCTGGAGCGAAGAGGGACTCAACGCGGAGACGGAGACGATCCGCGATCAGCTCCTTAAGCTGATATCCAAGGGATGGTGGTCTGTGGCGAGTCAGCCTGCTGTTAACGGGGTGAAAAGCACGGATGCCATCTTTGGCTGGGGCCCGAGGAATGGTTATGTTTTCCAGAAGGTGAGGTTAGCCATCAAGCGCAGCTGGAGCACCGCTAACAGCCGAGACAGCCCTTCGTGGAATTCTTCCTCTCTTCGGCTGACTGGAAGAAGCTGCAAGCCAAGCTCGACGAGCTGTCAGATGTGACGTACTTTGCGGGGACCAACGGCGGCGACTTCTCGTCCAACGACGAGGAGTCAGTCAACCCAGTGACGTGGGGGTCGTTCGCAGGTAAAGAAATTGTAACGCCGACGATTATCGAGTCAGTGTCGTTCCGGGCATGGCTTGAGGAAGCGTTCAGCATCTGGTCGGAATGGCGACACATCTACCCTCCTAGGTCTGCAACGGCAGGTTTGTTGGGACGAATTCGGGACGACTACTGGTTGGTCAACATCATCCACCATGACTTTGTGGAGAAGGATGCGCTCTGGCGTCTCTTGTTCGAGGAATAATGGCTTGGCTGATTGGAGCATCGGACGGGGTTGAGGTTCAGCGAGGCGTTTGTTTTCTGGGGCATCCCAAAAAAGAGGCAGTTGAGGTGGTGTATAATAATGTGATGTGACAATCCACAAGAAACTCGTTTTCACACTGTACGTGCAGGTTGGCTTTTAGTCAACAAGCCTTTGAATGTGCATGTTCCCGCCAGCTCCACAGACGTCATTGGCGATCAAGGCACCTGCACCGACCCAACGACGACATGCCCGCTGCTGATGCTGCACCCCTCCACCACCCGCCATGAACTCTGTGCGCCCACGTATACTTTTGCGCCCAAACATACCCGCCTTTGGCGCACGCAACGCCGGCCCCGTGCGTCGACTTGCTTCAAAACCTCCATCGCAGCCTCCATCGCAAGCCTCGGACGCGACCGCTGCAGCCCGCAAGCAATCACGCCTGGACCGCGTGATATCGCGCCGTACGTAGCTCCTCAACCCGACGGCCCTCGCTCTACAGCTCACACCAACCCATCTGCAGTGCCGGGCCGGCTCCAGCGCTACCTCTCACCCCTGCGCCGCGCGCCGCTCACGCACGTCACGGCGTTCCTCATCCTGCACGAGCTCACGGCCATTGTGCCCCTCGTCGGCCTCGCTGCAACGTTCCACTACGCCGACTGGCTGCCGCCGTACATCTCCGAGGGCGCGTGGGTGAAGCAGGGCGTCGAGCGCTTCGGCGCTTACTTCCGGCGCAAAGGGTGGATCAGCGTCGACGGGGTCCATGAGGCCGAGGGCGAAGTCGTGGAGGGCGGCGAGGCCGGGCGACGGGACAAGCTGCGCAGGCGGGCGGGGACTGCGTGGGGATGGGGCGAGGGCGGCGTGAGGGTGCTGGTCGAGGTTGCGACGGCTTGGGCGGTGACGAAGGCGCTGTTGCCGCTGCGGTTGGTGGTGAGCGTGTGGGGGACGCCGTGGTTTGCGAGGGTGGTGCTTGGGTCTGTGGGCAGGGGCTTCAAGCGCGTGTTTGGCCGGGGCGGCAAGGCAGCGGGCACGGTGGGAAAGAGTTGATATGATGAGAAGGATACGTCTCGCCATGTGGCAAAAGGAAGTCGAAGAGATCAGATGGTTTTGGCATATTTAAGGCGGCACATGTACGTCCAAGCGACTGGACCAAGTTGTATTACTAACTTTGGACGAGTTTGTTTTATTTAAGCATCCTTGACGACAAAGCTCCACATGGGGCGCGGGGCGTCGACACCAATGGTGGGCACCTCTCCTCTGTCCTCGCTCTTCTCGGCCTTCTCGATCATGGCCTTGTAGGCAGGCCTTTGGGAGCACCTTTCCAGCCACTGGACGATGGCGTTGTAGCCAGTCAAAGGGAAGGGGGCGAACAGACGCATTGTGGAGAGAGTGAAAACAGCATAGATGTCAGCGGCGGTAAGGTCGTCGCCGGCCAGGTAGGGAGCGGCCGTCAGCCGACTGTCGATCCACTTCAGGGCTTTGTCGACGCGGTTCTGGAAGTTCTGGACGAAGATGTTGGAGGGGTCGTTGCCAAGGCCGGCGAGTTGGAGGTACATGGGAGTGGAGACGGTGGGCTGCAGAGAGCCAACAGCCCAGTGGAACCAGTAGTTGTACTCAACAAAGTTGGGGGCGGTGGGAGGCACGGCGAGGCGTCCATTGCCGTATTTGGCAATGATGTACTGCATGATGGCGCTGGACTCGGACAGTTTGAGGTCGCCGTCCTCCAGGATGGGGGCCGTCTCGGCGGGGTGGCTAGGCTATCAGCTTCTTGAACCAACAAACATGCAGGTACAACGCACAGGGCCTTCAGCTCCGGTGGTGCCAGCAGCGTCTTGGCATCACGCCGATAGAGCTTGAGCTCGTAGGGAACGCCGAGTTCTTCGCAAAGCCAGACAACACGATCCGACTGCGAGCGCTGGAGGTGGTGGACGATGAGAGGCATGATGACGGTTTGGCTGGTGAGATGGGGGTTTGTCTTTTTCTTTGGTTGGTAATTGGTAGGTATAAATAATTGGGCGTCGAGCTCCGGATGCTCGGGAACTCGGCTTCCCGAGGCCGTGACGTTGACGTTGATGGAGTGAGTATCCCTGATGCTCACCAACATCAGCATGCCAAGTAAATGGCTGGACATGGGCGGGTGCGACAAAACTACCCCGAGGAAATTGCCGGGATGGCGAAACCCCCCACGCCGTTCTGCTTACGTAGGGAGTTGAAGTAGCCATCCGGATGGCTAATATATACCTATGTATCCGGATGGGTGCTTCAGCTCCCTATTGATAAAAGCTCGAAGGCAGGCAGCCCCCCTGTTGTCGCTCACCATCACGTCTAGGCCCAGGTTGTGCAGCTAGCGAAGCGCGCGGGAACTCGTATTTCTGCACGACACGGCAAGACTCTGTCACATCAATCACCGAAACAGAAGGTGAAGAAACAACAGCGACAATGAAACGCAGTCGGAATGAACGGACGTGGCTGCAGCTCGCCGACGAATAGGAAGCGTCCAGGGCTATCGCAAGCGCTCCTCCAGGCCCTCTCAAGCCACACTGCCGCGCTAATCTAGGGCGAAGGAGCGGCATGCCTTGTCCTTGTTATATTATTGCTGTTGTTATAATTCATGTCTTTTCTCTCTCCTCGTTCTCACTGTCCAAGTATCGTCGTTCTTCGTGGCCCTGGCAGGCTCCTCACACTCATTCAACCTCACCACGGGTCTGTGACCCAGCCATTCCTTCACTCTTTTGTCCACTCTCCAGCATGCTCTTCTCGGCCACCACCCTCGCCGCTTTGGCTTCGGTAGCCAGTGCCATCGACTGGACCGCCATCGACTACCATGGCCATTACTTCCGCCAGGAATGGACCGAACAGCCCCTCACCGTCGAGCGCCTGGATCCTATCCTTCAGCCCGGCCAGATCGCCTCCCATCTTCACTCGTTCCTCGGTGCCAATGCGGTCTCGGCCACCACCGGCTTCGACGACACTCAGGCCGCCACCTGCAGCCAGGTCTACATCAAGGATGACCGCAGCGTCTACTGGATGCCCACCCTGTTCTTCCAGGACCCCAAGAACCAGACCTTCCTGCGCGTCCCCGAGCACCACAGGGTCCTCTACTACTTCAACCGCGCTTCCGACCCTGACACGGGCAAGCAAGCCTTCGACCTCATTGAGGAGTTCCCCGTCAACTTCAAGATGATCGCCGGCGACTCCAACCTACGCGCTCCTGCCGCCACCAAGCAGCAGCAGGACTCCGTCGAGTGGTTCTGCCACGGCCCCGATGTCAAGTCCAGCGGCTTCCCAGCCAACTTCACCTCGTGTCCCAACGGCCTCGCTGGCTCCATCCACTTCCCCTACTGCTGGAACGGCAATGATTTCAACGTGGATGACCCGCACGCCCACATGTCGTACCCCAAGGCCGACGCTGACGGCAACGGCGCCCCGGACTCGGGCCCATGCCCTGCCTCGCATACCCACATCCTGCCGCACATCTTCATCGAATTCTGGTTCAACACCGACTCCTTTGACGGCCTCTACGAAATGGGCGATAACCCGTGGGTTGTCTCCAACGGCGATCCGACAGGCTACAGCTTCCATGCCGACTTCTTGAGCGGCTGGACACCCGGTGTCCTGGAGAAGCAGATGAAGGAGTGCAACATTGGCGAGTCTGGCGACCCGCTGGAGGACTGCTTCGAAACGTACGACGACGACGTCCGAAAGAGCTGTTCGCAGAAGCCCTCCGTCAGTGAAGAAGTTGATGGCTGGCTCGATGCTCTACCTGGCTGCAATCCCATCCAGCATGGCCCCGAAAGAGCCGTGATGAAGACGGATTGCGGTGACACAGCCACCCTCATTGCCGATGGTGGCTCTGGTAGCAGTGTCGCCAGCTCTGCCGCTAGCTCGGCCACTTCTTCTGCTTCTGCGTCCGTCACCGCCGAGGCAGCCACTCCTTACTCCACCTCCTCGTTGATATCGGCTGCTGCAGCGCCCGTTGTTACCGAGAACAGCAACGGCAATGTGGTCTACATTACCACAACCTCGTACTACACCGCCAACGATCCCGCACCCACGTCTTCCTCACCTTCTCCTGACGTCATCTCTACCTCCAACGCCAACATCTCGCTCCCAGAGTCTTGGGCTGCCTCTGGCTGCCACAGTGACACCGTCTTCCCCCGCTCCCTTGCCGGCAAGGAGTTCGCGTGGTGGGGCGAAGCCATGACTTCCTCCGGTTGCGCAAAATACTGTGACTCTCAGGGTTTCACAATCGCGGGCACCGAGTACGGCGAGCAATGCTTCTGTGGCGACGAGCTGGCGCAGAGTGAGGTGCTCGACGCGGCCAAGTGCGATATGCCGTGCAAGGGCGACGAGAGCGAGACATGTGGCGGCAAGGCAGCTCTGAACGTGTTTGTCAAAGATGGCAAGAGCGTGAAGAGGAGGAGCCAGCATCTCAAGAAGCACGTCGGTGGTGGTGCTAGCGCACGCAAGGGTGTGTACTGATTGCAGCCCGCTGCAGTCGAACTTTTCACCCCTCTTCACTTCTGCTTCCTGCTTTCCTTCTGAACATACCGACCGTCTGGGAGGTTGGATTCTTTTCTGATTGTCCTCCTTTTTCTTTCTGGCTTATACGTAGTCGAGTCCACGATTCTACGAGTAGACCGGCCCTTTTGTGGCTTTTATGGTCGTTTGAAGGATGGATGGGTAGGGTGTTCCTGGCGATGATTGGATGGGCGGATTTACCGCTTTGCGCCGAAGAAAGACTGGTAAATAGAAGAAGGAAAAATATAAATGGACTACCCCTTTCCTTATATTAACTACCCTTTTTTACTATCGGTAAACTACCCCTCTTATCAGTTAAGAATATCTAAGAATCTCCACTTTCACCCGCCATTTTCACTAGGATTTTCATGGATTCTCGCCTATCTACCTCGCCGCCTTGCCTGCCTGCCTCGTAACCTCGCCTGTCTGCCTTATATCTTTAACCCTCTATAGGCGTTGTGGAGTAGAGATAAAAGGGTGTAGAAGTATAAAGGCAGGCGAGGCAGGTAGGTAAGGCGGTAAGGTAGGCGGGTGAGGTGACGAGGCAGGCAGGTGAGGCGGTAAGGCAGGCAAGCGAGTCAGGTGGGCAAGGCAGGCGGGCGAGGATTCATAAGAATCCTGGTGAAAATGACAGGTAAAAGTAGAGATAAGAGGGGGTAGTTCACCGATAGTAAAAAAGGGTAGTCAAACTAAGGAAAGGGGTAGTCCATTTATACTTTTCTATAGAAGAAGGCCCAAAACATGCAGAGAAAGACTATCTTGCACACAGAAGATGTAGCTTCTGGAAAAAGTAGCAATCAAGGTCGAACCCAGTTTTGACAAGGATTCATGCCAGCCCATTCCCTGTAAACACTCATGACTACTTTGACTGCCCGTTAGTGATGAAGTTCAGCCAAGAAGACGCATATAGTAAGTGGGTACATGGAGTTGAAGCAGTTATCAGGATGGCTTCTACTTATATATACGCATCTTTGTCCGGACGGATGCCTCAACTCCCTATCGACGAAACTTGGTCGAGCTGGGTGGAGTACCCGTCATGCCGTTTCCTTTAAGACCCACTATTCCTGCTTTGCCGTACTTATCCTTGCTCATGGGCCCCAGTCACGACCCCGCACCGCAATGCGACCTGATAAGGGACGTCAGACCACGACAACTGAAGGTCTTTCATCTCATCGGCGCGGCAAAAACCATCTGATCATCGCAGTTTAAGACGCGTTCAATCCTGAGAAGCGTTCGGAGAACGCTGGGCAAGAACAGACCAGGCGCTTCCACACCACACAGCCGGCTCGAGGAGATCAACGCAGCTCAAACAAGTCCAGGCCCGATAAGCAGATATGACGGGGCAAATGAGCTCGCCGGAAAGTCTGCACATATCAGAAGAGCTTGGAACATGGTTCAATCAAACCCTCTCTTCATTTTCAGGGAGTAGAGGACGAAACGGCGGCGGCCATGATGATCACGGCGACCCTGGCTTTGACGACCGACTGCGCAGCTGCTGGGCATTGCAGACATGTGGATCGTGCTTGAGTAGCGATGTGCGGTGCGGGTGGTGTCCATACGTGCTTCTCCCCCCCCTTCCCGCCTCCCCATATATTATCTCTCCGTTTGATGACCCTTCTTACATCCTATGTCGCCCATACCCCATAACACAAACTCCTAACTCACGTTCCATAGTCATCAACTTGCATCCCTCTACCCTCGGCGTCCGACTTACCGTTGCACTGGGCCCCCTTGGCCCCCCTCAACCACGCACACATTTGCCCTATCGAACCGGAACGCTTCGAGTTGCGGACAAAGTCGTTCGGTCGCGAGAGCTGTAACGTTTCCACCTTCTCGCTGCTCACGGCTGTCGTATCCTTCGCGTGTGGGGTTTCCGCTGTGTTCGTGGTGCTTGTACTCGTGTGGATTGTGGTGTGGTTGGTTAGGAGAGGGAGAGCGGCCAGAGGCGGCTGGGAGGTGGTTGTTGTGGAAAGTGGGATGCGTGGGGAGAGATGGAGGGAGGAGAGAGTCTGGGAGAGGAAGAAGAACAGTTGGTGGCGGGCAAGGAGCGTGGATTCAGAGGCTGGGGAAAGGAGGATGTTGCTAGAAGGTTGAGATAGATGAGGAGTTGAAGAGTTCATCGGGACGGCTTCTGTATCCGGACGGATGCTTCAACACTCCACTTGCGAACCGGGAGTGTAGCGTAGAATATGAAACAGCAGGTCATTTTTGAGTACGGCGTCTATCATCAGGTACATAGCACGCTGTCTTCCACCCTCCTACTTTCCATTTTCCTAACACCTGTGAATTATGAAGCAAGAACGGAAGACCACATCCGCCACTCATCTCCTAGTCGCATGTCTTTAGAAGACGCGCCGCTTCAGCGCCTCCCAACTTGTTTGAAAACAGGCCAACCCAGCCTCGTTAACTCCTGACCCCCAAACTTTTTTTTTTTGAAGACCAAGCAAGACCAACCCAGCGGTGACCATCACACCTTTGGCCCTTTGTCCTCCTTTGCTATCCATGCCTTCCAAAGTGCCAGCAATGTCTTCTTGGGCATTCCGCTTGTATGAACGACGCCTACCTGTGTGAGTATCGCCGCTACAGCCTTGCCTGTGAGCTTCTCCGTGTAGGCTCGCTGAAAGTCGCAGAGCTTGGTCTCCAGCTCACCCTTCTTGTCACCCTTGCCATACGACGCCCCGATCTTATCCATCGCTTCTTTGAGCATCTTGGCTGTGGTGCTCTTTCCAATAGGGAGGCCTGGATCACTCATCGTTAAAGTCATATCAGATGTAGCGGGATCTTCGGTCTTCCGCTTCTTTGCAGCTGAGGGGCCGGCTGGAGGACCGGCTGGAGGATCGGTTGGAGGATCGGCTGGAGGACCGGGGGTTTCTTCGACTTTGCGCCTGTGGGGAACAAATGTGTTAGTCTGGGAAGGAAAAGAAGAAGAAAAAGAGTAATATTAAGCAAGGGGTGTCGGATTTCTCTTACTTTTTCCCTGCTGATTTGTGAGGGGCCGTAGTGGGGCGACGTCTAGAATCATGTTAGTGCTGGTATTACTAAACTTCAAACGAGTTTGAGATTTTACTTTTTCTTGTCCTTCTCAATCAGACCAAACTCGTAGTCCCTCACGTTATCATCTATGCGCTTCGCGATATCCGGGTGAAGTGCATCGTACCGAACGTGAGGGGTTAACCTCACGTGTTCGTGCGTTTGTCCGAATTTCGCCCTATAGAGCAATGTCAGGGCTCTCTCGAAGATGTTAGGATGCTCCAGATCCACTTTGTAGTAGACCCTCTCGGGGTCTAAGCTCAGCAGAACCGTTAGGTTCAAGATGCTTTGGTCGTACGCCTCGCGGTCATGGCGGGTCATCTTCTTGAGCTGTTGCTTTGCGGTTTTGAGGACGGCATCGTCAAATGTCGTGTCCGCTCTTTCACTTCCTAGTTCTCGCTCATCGTCCGTTTCGTAGTAGTCCGTGTCAACGTCATCGTTCTCTTCGTCGTCAATAAAGTCTTCGTCCTTGTCGTCCTCGAGAAAGCCTTCATCTAGAAGCGGTGATGACCGGCGCATCCTGGATGCCCTACTCGTCCTTCCCGGAGCGTCATCAGTATCGATGCTGATGTCCATTGCATCCTTGACGGTTTTTGACAAGGGGAAGTCTCCGTCAAATTCGAGGTCGTTTGCCTCGAACAGGTCGTCGTCAAGGCCACCGATCAGTGCCCGTTCTTCGTCCCGCTTCCTGATCAATTCTGCGATTGGTGAGGAATGTGCCTGCCGCACCTCTTCGTTGCCTCTGTTGAGGAGTTCGACCAGCAGCTCATCCATTGCTGGAGACCTGGAAGATGCTGCCAGGATGAGCTTCTGTTTCTCTCTCTGTTTGGCGTCGCGGAACTGGTCGTGGCTGTTGGTTGTCTGACAGCGCACGATCTCCACTCGATGTTCTTGGCCTATCTGTAAAAAGAGCAAAGAGGTTCGTCAGTTTCAAACTAGTCTGAAGGAGATGGTGTAGTAGAAGATGACTTACCCTAATAAGGCGACCCCAGGCCTGGATCTCTACGCCGGCGTTGATGGCGCCGGTGGCAACAAATGCATGGTACGCAGCTTTGTGCAGGTTCACGCCTTGAGCGGAGATGTTGTACATGAGTATCAGAACCTTAAGCGTCGAGTTCTTGTCGTTAAACCTCTCCACAAGCTCTTGGCGCTCTTGGTTGGAAAGGTCCGCATGCATAACGTAGCATTCGACGTGCAAAAACTGAAGCACCAGTTCGAAGAACCAGGCCACAATTGGAGTGTCCTCGGTTATCAGGAGCTTCGTGTTCTGTCCAAGGACCACGTCACGTACTTGTCTCAGAAGCAATCGTAGCTTGGGCGAGCCCCAGCATAAGTACTTCAGGCGGTTGGCGCGGGTGTCGATGGGTAGGCCTAAGTCGCTGGGCCGGCGCGTCTCAGAGATAAACCAGTCAACATTGTGCTGGTTCGCTCTATAACCTCTCATATCGTCTACCAGCGTATCAAGCCCGCGATTTCGCATGGTCAAGTCCAAGCGGCTGAGTAGTGTCGAGGATGAAGCGATGTTGAGGCGTCGTAGGGATTGACCGACTGGGGCAAATCTCTGTTGTGTTGTGCCACTGCGGTTGTGCCCAGACCGTTTCCTCTTTTGCTTGCCGCCTGTTTCAAGGGCGATTTCATACTCCCTATGAAACAGAGTTAGCTTCTAACTTGTTTGAAATTAGAGTCAGTAAGAGGTCACCATACCTAGCATACATGCGGTGCAAGAATTGGGCTTCTGCCGCCTCTGCAGCGTTGTAAGAAACCTCAACAGTCTTTACCGTGTGCTCAGGCATGAGACCTTTCAGCGGTATGCCCTCACTCTGGTCAAAGATGGAAGGAGTGAGCTGTGAAGATGTAGTCCTTTGAATCATTACGGCCTCTTTCGTGTATGAGAAGTACCGTGATACCAGGAGGTGGTCCCCCTGCCTCTCTGCCGTGTCGAAGAGTTTAGAAACCCTACAGTGAATACATATTAGCCTTTGTACTCCTTTTGTTCAACGGGGTTGCCGAACGGGTTGTTGTGTGCAGTAATGAGTGCATTAACAGGCGTGATACGTACCTTTTCGGGTCCAAGACAATGTTCCTCAAAGGATTTTCCTTGGGAAGGGTTTGCACGGTCTCGAAGACGGCCCACGGCTCTTTCGATCCATCACTTTCCTCCAGCCAGTTGAGATCTTCCTCTAAGATGGACAACGTAGTTAGCAATCAGATGAGAACAATTTTATGAGCTGAGACTGAAATTAACTTTACCAGAAGCAGACTCGATCATTGCACTCTTAACTGAAGGCCACATGATTTCAAGAAGGCCGATTATATCCTGTGATAAACGTATAAGCAGTTATTTCAAACGTGTTTGAAGAATAGAACAGAAGAGCAAAGACTAATGTTTTGATATTGGTTAGGGTGGGGGTGGGACATACCTTAGCGTGGTTCAACTGGGGTGTGGCGGTGAGGAACCAGTTCACCGGGCTCTTTAACCCCTCTACAGACACGTGTAGGTTCGTGAAATCGTGCCTCAGCCTATGACCTTCATCGCAGATAACTGCCCCAAACACGTCTTGAAATCGTGTCGTGTATTTGACAATCATGTCCTTCTGGTGATCATCCGACCATTCAGCCTGCCATTTGTTCGTCTCGTTAGGTTCTTCCCACCCTTTCTCCAAGGACCTGATCGTCCACGTCTCGTAGGGCACCATGAAGAGAGTTCTGGAGGCGCGCGGGTCCTGTGTGTCAAACACGTATTTGAGATGTTCGGGCCACTGGGATAGATCATGAGGTGCGGCCTCCATGGCCGCCTTTGAGACCCAATACGGACGCATGTGCTCGCTGGTGGGCTTGTCGTCATTGCCGACAATTATCTGGAGACCAGGAAATCTGTGGTAAACATCGTCTTGCCACTGCTTGAAAAGTGGACCACTTGGCGCAAGCAAAAGCATCGGTCTATGCGTCTTAGACTGGCGTGCTGTGTACTCAGAAAACGCTGTCATGAAGAGTCCTGCCGTTCTAGTCTTCCCCATACCTGTGCCGTCACCTAAGATGCCACCATGTGTGCATTGACCTCTAGAGTAGGCATGGAAAGCATCCTCTGCTCCGGCTGGAGGAGGGTCTGGTCCTTTGTAGAAGCGCGGCACGAAACCGAGGGATTTCTGGACCATCCAAGCAGCTCCAGAAGTCTGGTGGTCGAGGAATTCGGAGTTAGTGATGTCGAAAAGACCCGTTTTGCACAGATCCAGAGTCTTGTCTTGCTGGAATTGTCCACTCTTCGTCATGCCGAACAGAAGTCTGCTTTCTTTGACGCCCAAACCTGTTTGAGCGTCGTTACCAGAAAACGCTGAATTGACTTGAATGTGTCTTTCGGCATCAAACTCGGGGTCCTTGAGAAGTCAGTGACAACAGTCTGAAGATAAGAACAGAAGGGGAGCAACTCACGTCTGACGTCAACATGGCCTCACTTTGAGCCTTTTCAGCTGCCACAATCTCGTCCCTCAACTGCTCCGAAAGGTTCACAGTCTGCTTTTTCTTTCCCTTCTTGCCATCGGACAGAGTCAACCGTCTTCCTGGGCGACCGCTCTTGGTGGCGGTTGCTGGCTCCGTGTCGTCCAGCGTCAACGCGTGCTCTATGGCGGCGAGTTGCCATTTTTTCAACCCCTCAACTGTGAATACTTCGTGGTCGGAATATTCCCTCATCGCTGCACTTCTCTGCGTCCCGGGGTTGAAGAGGTCCGCTGGCATCGAGAACTGGCGCTGTGTATTTGTTCCTGACACGCCAGCCAAGAATGCCTCCATTCTTGCTTTGGCTAAGGCGTCTGGGCTGTATGTATTGGAAGATGGGACTTCTTGTGAAGATATTTCGGTCTTTTCTTCCAACTGGTTTGAAGCTGTAGTGGTGCCTTCGTGTGGCAGGGGCTTGCAGCTCGGCTCGCCGCCATCGTCGATCATGACATTGTCAAGTAGAGCGAGGGGAACTCCTTTGTACTCGAGAGGTGACTCACCCTCTGCAAGTGCCTTGATGTTGTATAGTACGTCGCCCTCGGGGGTCGACTTCATCAAATCCTGCAGCTCACTCCACGTATTCTTTTTCCCCTTTCCATAGACGAGGTGAGACTGGGCCGGGCCGTCATTTGATTTGAGTTCGAGGCGGACGGTCAAGAACTGGATGCGTAGACGGCGGAAATCAAGCTGGTTACGAATGGTATCTAACCATTCTTCGCGGGTGGGGTAGATGCGCGGGTCGAAGGCACATCGCTCAGTGCCCTCTGGGAATCTGAGGCTTTGCGGTTGTAGGTGATCCTCGAACAGGTCGTCCAGATCATCCTGGGCGGCCGTCTTGGTGATGTCCCTAACAAGTTTGAAGTTGTGTTGTTCCAACTCTGGTAGTTGTTGCGGGATTATCGGATCGTCTTCGCCAATCGGGAGCACCATCCAGAGTGGGGTGGCATCTGCGGGCACACTTTTGTGTTCGAAAGGATCGCTCTTCGTGCCGAATTGAGCCTCCCACCGGTCTCCTGACATGATGTAGTGGAGTCTTTTGAGAAGATTAAATGCCCGATTGAACTTCTCCGCTTCAATCTCCCCAGTCCTTTCGATGGGACCCCAAAAAGGGCCTTCAGCCCTCATGATGTCGTGGGAGCTTGGAAACCTGACATTGAACTTCTTTTCAAATCGCCACGATTCTACGACCTGAGAACCTTGCTTGCTGTCTTCTGAGTCGCTGAGGGCGTTGTTGGTTTCTTCAACAAGTCGTCTGAGCAGGCAAGCGAGCACGTGTTTCACACGCGTGGATTCTGCCGCCACTTCAACAGGCGTTTGCTCCTTCTGCTCCGTGCTCTTTTCCTCGCCCTCGGGTTTTCCGTACTTGGCCAGTATCTCGCTGATGCCCACTGGGAATTTCTCTTTCATGTCTCGCTCTCGCGTGTGTTCCAGTAACGCGAACACCTTGTTTGCCTGATGGCAATTGGAATGCTCTCTCCACACGATGTAGCTCTCCAAGACCGGAAAGCTGAGAAGCAGTTGCCGAAATGTCCCTAGATCAGAGAAGCCGAGGTATGCAGCTACATCCGGTTCTCGGTACCAGAACAGGGCACGATTTGTGTAATCCGGACCTTTCATCGGTTGTGTTGCCTTAGGTCTCGCTGCCTCCGTGCCTTTGTTGCGGGTGACACGAGCTCGGGCCTGTTTGCGGTTGTGGTGTATGATTAGTCGAGTGCTTCAAACACGTTTGTAGGAAGAAGACAAAGCACGAACCTTGCGCGGGGCCTTTGCCTGTGAAGGCTTGGCTACTGGAGTAGACATTGTAGCCTGTAAGTGTGGAGCGTCAGCAACTGAGAGCATCGAACGAGAAGTGAAACGGTATATTATTATGGCGTACGTTGGGAGACGCCCATCGGGATATGGGTTTTTTCACCTTGAGCTCCTGGGAGCGTCCGGCAGTGACTGGCTTTGGTTTCGATGTCGAAGCCGCGGACGTTGCGTCACCTTCGGCGGTTTCCTGGTTGCGCAACGTTAGTGAAGTGTATCTTTAGACAGTTTTGTTGGGTTGGGTTCACTCTCACCTTGTCACTCGATGCCTCACCCATGGGGGAGTGCGGTTTGCCCACGCACTGTTAGAAAGCGCGGGGGAATGGGTAGCGGATGGGCAGTATGTATGGTGTAGTGTGCGAGGAGGAAGAACGGTGTAGTGTGCGGGGAGGAAGAACGGTGTTTGGGTGAGGAAGAAGAAAGGTGTTGCGAGCGAGGAGGAGAAAGGTGTTGCGAGTGATGAGGGTCACCCATATGGTAGACCCTGTAGATCCTGGACCCTGCGTTCACGCGATGGGAGGCGATCTGGCCGGGCTGAAGGATAGAATCCAAGCGCTCGACGGTGAGGGGCTGTTCGGTCCACTCCTAGCGGAAGTAATGGCCGTGTTTATCAGCCGAAGGTTGTGTAATTGATACTCTGAAGATCGTAAAGATGGTGAGAGCGCCCTATTCAACCCACTTGAAGAGGTGAGGTGCCCGGCCGGGCGCTGTCGGTGGAGAGCGTCGCGACTGCCTCATTTGCGTCGCGATCTTTTCTAGCTTTCTGCAGTCGCACAACACTCTTCCCATAATCCTCTTCCAATTCCTTCCTCCTCTCTCATCCTTAAACCTCTTCAACCCTGCACACAACTACATTGTGTCCTTCACCGCTTCATCTGCTGTTGTCACCACCCTCACTTCAATTCAACAACCCCCACTCATTTACTCACCCACGCACTCAATTGTCACCTCCCACCATCCGCCGAAAATTATGCACCGTTTCCTCACCTGACACTCTCCGCCGAGCTACCACTGTCGCCTCACCGCACGTTTACGGTCACGCGTCATGGCTACCCGGGCTTTTGGCCCGAACCTGCCCGATAACTTCACCTCAGATGATGATGATGATGACCAGGACTATGAGGTCGAAACGAACAATCCTGGAACCGGTTTGAGCAGCATGGGTCAAAGAACAATTCAAAGCCTCTTTGAGAATGCAGCGGAAGACAGGAAACGCTCCCGCAAGGCACTCGAGAACCACACGCCAACGGCACGCACCCCCGGCACCCAATACCAACGCAAGCTGTGGAGAAACTACCTCCGAGCTTTTATGCTCACCTTGGGCCTACCGTAAGTGCTTGAAGCAAGCATCCCAGAGAAGCGCCACGTACTCATTGCTTCAAACAGGTCTGAAGCTTGCCCTGACGGTGACCATATGTACCGGTTCATTGAGACAATCGTACACAACCTACGGACCAGGATTCCGGGAAAACCAGTCATCTCCAGGAGAACGATCGTTTCGGGGCTCGGGTGTCTCAACCATACCCTCACGGAAGAATTTGCCCAATTCAAGATAACCCAGCACGAAGCCAAAAAAATTGAGTCGCTACTCAATCGCCTTGAACAGGAGGGAAAGCTTGTATCCGGTGTATGGAAAGAAAAGCAGTTCCTCGGGACAGCTTCTGTGCGCAAGCTAGCCATCGCATGGCTTACGGATGCGCTTGAGAACGGAACTCGAGCGTGGGATATCACCATCATGAAGCTTACGAGCGTGCTAACGGTCTCCGCCTGCGCCGCCCGAGGTGGTGATATCATGCTCTCAAGCCATTACAAGAACACGGAGGCCCTCACTTGGGCAGACCTCGATTTGCGGCTCAATGAATCGAGCAACTCTGCAGATGCGCTGACATTGACCGTTCAAATTCGATACGAGAAAGGGTCCAAGTAAGTTCCGCCCGCCTCTCTTCTCCCTCGTCCATTTCCCCTCGATCTCCTCCCTCCCTTTCTCAACTGACCGACACTAACACCAAATTTTAGGTTCAACCCTCAAGATGCTCGTGTGTTGCACTTCGAGTCTCTGCATGACGTGGAGCAAAATATACTATGTCCTGTCAAGCTCCTCACCATACACGGCTTACGAACTGGCGCGCTCGAAGAGACCTCGATCCACGAACTGGTTAGAAACATGGCTACCAAACGCAACCGGAGAGCCCGTTGGAAGACCCCAAAGAACCCTGTGTTCTCCTCAATGCTCACAGGCCAGCAAGGAAAGCTGGTCCTCCACAAGCCCGGGAATGTCAAACAGCTTGGTCTCACACTACAGGAAATGTGTTGGAAGGCTGGGATAACGGCACGGGTGACCTCGCACAGCCTTCGATACGGTGCAGCTCGGGATATGGCGCACCTCAAGCCAGGTGCTATGAGGGGCGCCGCTACGATGGAAGTCGCCCAGTCCCTTGGCCATTCAATGACGTCATTCATGACAGGCGTGACATCCATGTACACTGGTGGCACCGGAGTGGATGTTTACAAGTTGCGAGTTGAGTCAGATTTCAAGGATCCTCGTGCGCCAGAGCAAAGCTTTAAACCGTACCAAAAACCGCGGATCACTGCTCCGGAACTGGATGACTTCGCAGAAGCAAACGGCTATGATCCAACACAGCGGAGGCAGGCTTTGAAGGCGCTACACCGGCAGCGATTTGACGAGTATCTCGCAGAAGCAGCAGACGAAGATGCACTACCAGCACCACCGATCATCAACAAGCCAAAGGCCTCCGCAAGGTCAACAGTAACAGCAACAACCTCGTCGGGGAGGGCGCCACCCATCGAGAGCCCAAACCAGTTTGAAGAAACCAACACGGATGACGAGGAAGACGACGAAGTCGTATCAGAAAACAACGGGGCGTGTGATATGCTCAACGTGCTCAGTGGACGTGCTGCCACTCATGATGAAGACGAGACACAAACCTCAGTGCTCGATGCCGCTCTTGGTGCAACCTCTCCTTTCAGCGCCGGCCAGACCAGCGACCGTACGAACCCTCTCTGCCTTCCAACGGCAGAGTTCATTCAGTTCTTTGCTTCCATCAACGTCGTCCTCAGCGAATGCCATGATGACGACTGGCAGCCTGAGGTTGATAAAGGAAATTCAAGGGCTCAACCAACCAGGTTCCTGTACCGCTGTTCCAATGAAGACTTCGGCTGTAAAGCGACCTTTCCCACCGTCCATCGTTTACAACAACATGTTGAATCATGCACAGCATCGGCAGACTCTCCGATAGGACCTGGATTCGAGTGTGATCAGTGCAAGAAGACCTTGGCCACGGAACAAGCCCTCTCTGCTCATACGAAAGCTTATCACGACTTCTCCAAGCCCTGCGACATTGCAGGCTGTTTGGATAGAACTACATACGAAACCCGGGCGGATTTCATGAAGCACCGTGAGACCCATTTCTGGGACTCGTCAACCACTTGCCTCGTACCTGGTTGCGATTTCACCAGGACCTTCGGAACCATGGATGCATACCGTGGCCACCTGGAATACCACCACAAATTGACTAAAGTGACCTCCCGAAAACAATACATGCCAGTCGATGTGATCCCACGCCCTCCAGCATGGGGTAAACGCGTCTGCGTCATGCCATACTGCCCTGAGATTTTTCACCACAAGCACTTGATGTTGGAACACCTCACAGACCCTGAAGGCCACGCTCTATCACCGAGCGTTGCTTCGAACAAGGTCGAAGAAATGCTTCTTGCGAAGCAGGTCGCGAAGCAAAAGAAAGATGAAAGGCGCAAGGCCGCCAACGAGGCTGACCCATCGCGTGATAGTGGTTGGGGCACCCGGTTTTGCTACATGTCTGGATGCGAACTGAAGTTCAAAGGCAAAGCTCCCATGATGAGGCACCTCACAGATCCACAGGGTCACGCTCTCGACACCCAGGCAGCCCTTTCGGGTATCGACGACATGCTCAAACAAGCACGAGATGCAAAAGCAGCGAACATCGAAAAGCGCAAGGCCGACGCCGAGATCACCCCCCCTCTGAAGCAGCGGCGAATCCAGAGAGATGGTGGCCCACGAGGTGGTTCGGCGCGCAAGCACTGAAGGACCTATAGTCCTCTCTCCTCATTCCCTTCGCACACAAGGTTTCTTTTCCAAGCGAATAATCGAGTAGCTCCTTTCGTATCGTGGGGCGGGGCAGCCGGTTGCATGGTGTGTCTGGGCGCGGTGCGCATACTTCTGTTAACTGTGTTTCATTGCTGCTGCTATGTGTGAGACTGGTCACGCGTTGAACTGAGCCAATTGTCTTTTCCAATTTTTTCCAACATACTAGCTAAATATATGGTTGCTGTGGATAGTCTTAGAGATATAGCAAGGGTAGGCTGATCATAGCTAAGTAATTATCTCATTGTTGCAGAGTCACTTCCATCAGTTCGCCAAGTACAAACAAGTTTGAAACATACGATTACCGCAACGGCCAGTTCTAGGTGAGTGATTATGGGAAAGTTTCTTCGCTCTGCATACCACTCCGTTCTCCGTGCCTCGATATCCTGCTTTGGCCTTTACTCGTCATCTGAGGAGTGGGACGTAGCATGATCCTGTGGAGCAAACATGGAGCGGAGCTCCGGCGAGCCTCACATTGATTCCACTCAATTGTTGCATTGCTTGAGTGCCCATGCCAAGGATGAGACGTCGAATTGTGCATGTGCCGGCGGAGGCTCCTGTCCGGCCACGAAGGAGGTCACGCCAGCGGACCGAGTTCTCCTTTTCGTAGTTGACGGCCCATTGGATATCTTTCGACTGCGTTATTACATAGGGATCGTCGATGGATAAGGCTTCCAAGTCTGCAAGGATCTGTTCGGCTTCGTCGACTCTTCCCTTCGCAATGAGCCATCTGCAGGACTGTCAGCCAAACGTCGGTGAAATCGTTGCAGCACACATGGGGAGTTGAAGTAGTCGTCCGGACGCGGATGTGTGGGAAGGAATGCATTAAATGCATCCGGACGACTACTTCAACTGTCCATGGCGAGGTAAATGCTGACCTTGGGCTTTCGGGCAACCACGGAGTGGTTCCGTAAAGAATGAAAATAAAGAAGAACTGGAAAGCGATGGGGAAGCGCCAGGCAACGGAGCCTCCGACAAAGGAGAAGCCATAGGTGACCCAGTTGGAGATGGAAAATCCAGCGATGTTGAGAATCATCTCGATAACGATGAGCTTGCCGCGCCAGCTTGCTTTGGATGTTTCGCCCTGCCATACGGGAGCGGTAGCCGTGTTGATACCATTGCCGATACCTCCAATAATTCTGTAGTTGCTGTTAGCATGCATCGTGGAGGCCGCCGGGGGCCCAGGTAAGTTTACCGGCCGACAATCATCTCGGGCACGCCGAATGAAGCAGCTTGGATGATGCCGCCGATCGACATGACGGTAGTGCCCAACAAAACGCTCTTCTTGCGGCCCAGCTTGTCGCCGATGATGAAGGCTGTAATAGCACCGAAAAAACATCCAATGTCATAGATGGCAGTCACGGTGCTGATGAGGGTCGTTTTCCCATTGAGGTCGAGGGTATCGAGGAAGTCCTGGGTGACGACGACTCCGCCTATGCTTGTTAGATGGACGATTAGGACCCACAAGATAGACGTATCTCACCAAATACACCCTGGTCGTATCCTGTGCCTCAGTCAGTACGGGGTCCGCCCAATGACCATTCTGTCTTACCAAACAACGTCATGTCAGTTGCACAAGCAACAGTCACCCAGAAGGTGAGCCAGCCGCCTTTGAGGCCAAAGTAGGGAGCCATGATTGCAGTGATTGGGAGAGCAGCCGGTTGCAGGTGGCCTTGTGCGGGCTATAAGCACAAGAGAAGGAAGCGGGGATGAGAGCCATGATGCAGCTAACTTTGGTGGCTGGTGGTCTGCTGCGCATCTCTTGCCCGAAAAGCTGGATGGCCAGTGGTAGGTGATGGTGCACCCGTGACCCCGCAATAAGCTCCAGGCTAGCATACCCCAGCCGTCACATCTGAGCGGGGGATGAGTGGAGCTGTTGAGCGACAATAATAATGTAAGTTTGTCGTAATTCGGCTATTCTCAAGAGAGAGAGCTTGCTCGGTAGCGGCCTGTCAGGCGGGCATCCATGTCAACGGCGTCCTGGATTCCAGTATGACTTGGTTCGAATTTGGTGCAAGCGTCTGTTGGCTTGTACTTCTAGAAGCACAGTATCAGGCCTTGAGGTGAAGAGATGCAACATCCTGGGAGTTTCTCTTGTCCAATGCTGGCGGTATTTTCACCGGCTCAACGCTCTCGAGGCCCTTCCAACGATGCGGTTGTGGTGCAGTGCGGCGTTTTGGTATATTGCTGAGTTAGAGTGTCTTGGTAGGCGTCTGGGCGTTGTGTAGCTTGGGTTGATGAGGCCAGGCATCCGTCATCCTTCGGCCCGACTTCTCCACCTCAATAAGTGGCACACGTAAGCCAAGAACAATTCGAGCCAACGTAACAAGCTGCGCGCATGGGGAGTTGAAGTAGTCGTCTGGATATATTCTATATTTAGCTATATGTGTCCGGAAAGTCGCAGTTGATTGGGAGTTGAAGCAACTATCCGGATGGCGTTTGTTGATAGAAATCTCCACTCCTACGGTTGTGTGCATTTAAATAAAGTATATCGTTGATGGGGAGTTGAAGCAGGATATATCCATCTATAATGTGCCATTGATTTTTTGACCGCGTGTCTCCCTTCCTAGGCAACTGGTCAATCACCACATTGGCTTCAGATTGGCCCATAGTAAAACATCCAATCTCATTAGACCAAGCCGTGTTTCATCCGCAGTTTCTATAGAACCCTAAGCTCGACAGCTCGAGTCGCCCAGAAGACCAGCGCTATATCGAATACCTTCCGATCCCCCAAAGACCGCTCATAATTGCACCCTTGAAAACGCCGTTCCCCTTAATGCGCCTCTAATTGACCCTTTGGTACCAGCCTTAGATCAAAGACGGCTTTTTCTTGATACCCAGCGCCGAACTGAGGTCCTTCTTCTTCTTGACCGTCCTCTTGAACGATGGCGGAGGCATTGCAGCAGCATCCGCCGCAGCGGAAGATGACGACGACGCAACCACGGGCTCATCCCCAGCAGCGTCTTCATCCAATCTTCGCACGCGTTCACCGCTTGCCGTCTCGAACGCGCGTCTTGCAGCCTCCTCGTCCTCCTTCTCCTGCCTTTCCCTCTCCGCATCGCGTGGATCCCGCTCCACCTTGGCTTCAGCCGAGAAGTCGCCCCTCTCGATCCTGGCGTTCCTGGTCCGGATCTCATCGAGGGCATCTGCGATGGCCATTTCGGTTTTTGCGTCCAGCGTCTTCGTCTCCAGTTCGGCCATGGCATCGCGCTCCGACTCCTCGCGCTCCAGCCTGTCCAGGCGCTCCTCGTCCGTCTCCTCATTCAGCTTCGCCTCACGCCATGGCTCAAAGTTCCTTTTGGCGCCTCTCTCACAGGTATAGTCTGCATCCCATGTTAGTATTCGTGCAAGGCTCAAATACGCCAAAGGGCCAACTATCGATCGGGCGTCCCTTATGGCTTGTAGACTAGTACTTACCCATTAATTTCGGGTCCGTTTTAAACGTAATCTCTGCGCTGCATCGGGTGCACCGGATGTAGAAGCGGAAGATCTTGATGGAATAGTAGGACTCGTCCGTCGTCTCCTTCCTAGCGTTCTACCTCTGATGTTAGACTACTGGCGCTGTCATGGAAGGAAGAGTGGAAACAGACAAATTTTCTCCCTTTGCTGTAGGTCATGGTCAGCTACAGGTCAAGGTTGAGTAATAGAGGTGCGGTGCTGAACGTACTAGATGAACTCTCCGCATGCCGTACATTTCATGGAAAAGGGAGCCATGAGGCGGACTGTCTGCACCTTGGGGCCGGCATCCTTGGGCTTGCGGGTTCTGGTGATCTTGCTCGGGTCGAAGTCCGGGGGGTAGTACTTGCTGCAGTAGTTGTTAGCTTTGCTCTGCGGCGTGGTTGCTGTCGAGGAGCGGTGGAGACGTACCTGAGGACCTTTCTCTCAGACATGGCGTCGCTCTTCGGGTGTGTGGGATTTCGGGCGTGAGGTGTCGCACCGGGCCGAGTTGTTTGTTGCGGGCGAGGAAGTGGAGGAGAGGGCGGCGGCGAACGGAGGTGAGGATGGATGGATGGCGGGCTTGGCGCTCAGCCCTACGGCTTTGGGGCACGCACAGGCAGTCGCGAGCTCGGGCTCAGGCTTGTTGATCGCCAAAACACCAAACACCATCAACCGCCCGAGCTCCCCTCCATGGCTCCGCGAGAAGCCCGCCCCCACCCGCGCACATGGAGAAATTCCTGCGCGACTGGCGCCAGGACGCCCTGAACAAGCATCAGTACGAGTCTGCCATCTTCATCGGAGACAAGCTTCTGGCCATCAGCAGTAGCCCCGCCCTGTCTGCCCTCACCACCGTCAGACGCTAATCCACGCCCCGACAGATAACGACCGCGATGCATACTGGCTCGCTCAGGTGCACTTCACCACCGGCAACTATGCCCGCGCCCAGAGCATCCTCTCGCGCTTCGTCTCCAAGGCCGGCGTCGCCCAGAGCAACCCGTCATGCCGCTACCTGCTAGCCCACTGCTCCATAAAGCAGGCCAAGTTCGACGAGGCCATGCAAATCCTCGGCGACAAGAACCCCGTACATCTCGTCGCCGCCCCGGATAGTGCCCGCAAGAAGCTGCAGCACGTCGATGCTGGCTCGCGCAACGGGCCCACCCGGCAGCACCACAGCAAGGGTTTGCGCAGCGATCGAGTCGACCGCAGCGAGGAGCGCGAGCGCGAGGACATCACAAACATCAAGGCCGAGGCCTGCATGTGCTACCTGCGCGGCGTGTGCTATGCCAAGCAGAATGCCTTTGACCGCGCCAAGGAGTGCTACAAGGACGCTGTGCGCATCGACGTGCAATGCTTCGAGGCGTTCGATCAGCTCATGAAGAATTCGCTCATGTCTCCAGAGGAGGAGCTGCACTTCCTTGAGTCCCTCAACTTTGACACTGTCACGGCCGGCGACGCCTCGTCGGCCCAAGAGGCTGCTGAGTTCACCAAGATGCTGTACATGACCCGCCTGTCCAAGTACAAGAACCCGGACGAGTTCACCGCTGCCATTGAAACCCTGTCGACCCACTACAACCTCGCAAGCAACCCAGATATACTTCTCTCCAAGGCCGAGCAGCTCTTCACCCAGTGTCGCTTCAACGAGGCCCTCTCTCTCACCTCGTCAATCATCCAGAAGGACAAGTACAACTTCTCGACTCTTCCTGTGCATCTCGCCTGTCTCCATGAGCTCAACAACAAGAACGAGCTCTTCCTCCTATCCCATGACCTCGCCGATTCGCACCCCGAGGAACCATCTGCGTGGCTTGCAATCGGAGTATACTATCTGACCATTGGACGCATCGCCGACGCTCGGCGCTTCTTTTCAAAGGCCTCGATGATGGATCCGCACTTTGGTCCTGCCTGGATTGGCTTTGCTCACACCTTCGCAGCCGAAGGAGAGCACGACCAAGCCATATCCGCCTACTCCACCGCCGCCCGTCTCTTCCAGGGAACCCATCTCCCGCAACTCTTCTTGGGCATGCAAAACCTCCAGCTGAACAACCTCTCACTCGCTCATGAGTACCTTAACACTGCCTATGGTCTCTGCAAAACCGATCCTCTCCTGCTCAACGAGCTTGGGGTGGTCTTCTACCACCAGGACCACCTCACCTTCGCTATCAAAATGTTTACCCTTGCCCTCACGCTATCCGAGCAACTCTCCATCGCACCCGCCTCCCCATCTCTGCTCGCCACCCGCACCAATCTCGGCCATGCCTACCGCCGCGCGTGCGACTACAACGAAGCTCTTACCGCGTTCGACGAGGTGCTGCGCCAAGGAGGCAAAGACGCGGGCGTCTTTTGCGCGAAAGGCCTTGTCCTGCTCGAGATGGGCCGGGCGTGGGAGGCCGTTCTCGCGCTACACGAAGCACTGGCCGTCAGTCCCCAGGACCCAATCGCGACGGATTTATTAGGTCGCGCGCTCGAGGCGGTAGAGAGTGTGGATCTGATGGGGCAGAGCGAGGAAGAAGAGGTTGAGAGAAGGCTGCGGGGAAGCAAAGTGGAGGTGCGGCGGCGGAACCAGCGGAGGAAGCGGATACGAGAGATTGAGGATTCGATGCAAGGGGCAGCGGCGGATAGTATGGTGGTGGATGAAGATGAGGGCTAGAGGGTTTCTCTAATTTGGCATTGCACGGCGTTAAGAATGGGGGGAGGAATTGGTCGACGGTTTGGGTAAATTATGCGTGAGTGTACAAACACTCCTTGTTGGAAATCGAGAATCACCTACGATTGTATTATGACTTGTTTGTCCCGTCACTGAAATGGGTATTTTTTGAGAATGATGACGACCTATGGCGAGCGACAGAGGTTCAAATTTTCAGTTGCATGGTGAATTTACTGCGACGCATGGGGAGTTGAAGAAGCCGTCCGGACATCATTGACATGGGTCGTTACTGCCCCGCGAGGCTATGCCTGCATTTGTCCGGACGGGAATGTACTATGAGAAGTGGTTCCTATCACACGTTCTACTCACGTCTCAACTTTGATTAGGAAGCAACAATTCATTCACATCTTCAACCATCGTGCAGGACGGCCAGATTAAACATTAGCCAGTTTGCGGGTAGACTCCTCTCGTTACTACAAGGGCATCGGCCACCAAATACCTTTAAACCGAGTACCTGATCTCGACCTTCACCTCATCGACATCATTCACCCAGCCAGGGAACTATCAAACGGTCAGCACGAAAGCCCATCTCTGCAAAAATCCTGGAACGACAACCGGCAGAGGCGGAAAAGGCACCGAAAAAAAGGAGGAAGAAGTCACTCACCATGGCCCTTGCCCAGATGCCCACCTGGTCCCCCGCTTGCAACTGGTCCACGAACCCGGCGCCATCTCCGCAGCCCACCTCCATGCCTTCATCCCTATCCTCATTCAGGCCCTCGTTATCCACCGCCTCGCCGCTCCTCCACCACTGCCCCTCATGCACCCAGTACTCCCTGCACGCCACCATGTTCGTCTGCACCTTCCACAACACGCCCCTCCTCTCACCCACCTCGCCATCGACCTCGACGCGCTCGACGCGCTCAACAAAGTCCCAGCCGAGCGAGCGGAGGAAGTCGCGCGTGTCCTCGGGGTCGTGGGAGAGGAGGTTGCCGACGAGGAAGGGGGGGAAGGTTTCGGCGGAGGTGGAGGAAGCAGGGGTTCCGGTGCGCTGCATCATGGCCTCGATGCGGGCGGCGACGTCGGGGGCGAGTGGGAGGCGTGGGGTCGAGGGGTCGAGCGGGCGGAGGATGCAGGCGTCGAACCAGGAGGATGAGCCGGTGTAGGTACCTGCTCGAGAGTGGCATGTTAAGAAATGGTAGATGGATTGTGAGGCTGAACGAATAAGAGTGACGGAGGATAGCATCATGTGATGACGGGGGATAAGGTAAAGGAGGTTCCCCAATCATCGAGGCGTTCGGCTCACTGCTGCAACCCATGCTCTTTTCCCCGAGCTTCCCTCTTGACACTCCCACATAGCACGACGGGGAAGAAAAACGGAAAACGCAGAAAACAACGAACAGAAAAAGAAACCACAGCTCGAAAGAGAAGGAAGAAATGAAACTAACCTCTCCTTCCCACGCCCTCACTCACCCACCCCTGATCCCTACTCCTCACCCACCACCTCACCTTCCGCACCCTCACCCTCCTCAACCCCCGCCACCCCTTCCCCTCGCCGCCCACCTCCCCATCCCCCGGCACCGCCCCCGTCACCACCACCAGCTGAGCCGCCTTGTTCCTCCGCGTATCACTCGCCCTCACCACGCCCCCGCCGCCCACACCCGCACCCGCACCAGCACCCCGCCCCGCCCGCAGCGCCATCGTCCCGACGGTCGTGGTGGTGCCGACGACGGCGGGCCAGTACTGGGCCGCGTCGATGACCAGGTCGGCGAGCTCGACGGGCAGGCCGGTCCCGCGGACGAGCAGGAGGCGGGCGTGCTGGACGTCATGGGGGGTGGGGGTGAAGGCTTGGGTGATGGGGGAGTAGGTGGGGGAGTGGTGCGGCGAGGAGGGTGTGGAGGAGGAAGCGTTGCGGGAGGGGGAGGGTGGGGAGTTGGGGTCGGTGGTTATTTCGCGCCAGAGGGATTGGAGGGCCGATGTCACAGCTGAGAACATTGTGGTGGTTGTGGAGAGATGGGCGGGTTGGTGTGGCGAAATTGTGTTGGGATGTGGGCGGATAACTTTTTTTTTGGAGTTATGCGCGTAAGTTTGCTCAAGAGAGCTGACGCTCGTTCAGAAGAGAGACTTTTGATGATGCAGTAGTGGTTGTTTGGCTTGCAGCAGGTGCATGTGGTTCCCTAAGCAAGGAGTGACGTCGTCGCGTTGGCCGCACGTGCCAGAAAACAAGTTGGTTCTGGAAAGTTTCTAATATCTAATGTACAAGCTTGGTTTAAGTCGGAGCATTATTTTCTCTTGCGAGCTACTCCGCCGGCAGACAACCTTCTTGGATTCCACGTTCCCAATGATAACATGTGCTGAAACCAACTTCACGAAGGAGCTTCAATTAGTCCTGCCAGGTAAGCATTTCACGTAGAAGAGCATTACTCGTTTCCCTTCTCAACATCGAAAATATGCGCTTAACCCAAAAGTCCAGTCTTTTGTTCCTGCATGACACAATCCACACCCAGCCACACTGATCTTTCAAGAAACGCCGCAACCACACAAAAAACGCTTCCCCTTTCCCACAAGAAACAAAAACATTGTCCCCGTATAGTCCGTTCCTCACACGTACCCCTTCCTGGCGCCCTGGAAGAAGAAGCGCACGATGAAGACCTGCAGGCCGGCCATGGTGACCATCATGACGCCCTCGATGATGCTGAAGTTGAAGATGCGGCGCTCGGTGCTGCGCACGGTGCTGAAGTTGCGGTTTTCGCGCGTGCGGAAGTACTTTTGGTTGCGGTTGATGGTCGACAGCTGCGACGACAGCTTGAGGATCGACTCCTCCAGCACCGACGTCTGCTCGGGCGACGTGCCCTGCTTGGACGGGAGCTTGGCCCGCGCCTCCTCGTTCTCGACCTGTGTGAACCTGCGCATCAGCGACTGCTGCGCCTGGCTGGACGATTGATCCGTGGCTTACCGCAATCTCAAAGTCAATGATCTTCTCGGCGAAAGTCGACATCTCGTTGTTGAAGCAGAAGCGGTACTCGCCCGGCGTGTTGGCCGTGAAGACAAAGTCGCCCTGGCGCTCCTTGGTGCCGTCCATCACGCTGTACTCATTGGGGCCGACGACCTCATAGTCGATGTCGAAGCTACCACCGGATTGGACCTGTGATCGCCGTCCTCCATGTCAGCACTCGAATGCTCTCCACTCCAATTCCTCACAAAGCCAACCGATTGAGTGTTGTGTGTGTGGGCCGCGGAAGTCGACGACGTACGGCGAAGTAAAAAGCCACCTTGGCGCTCTTTTGGTTGACGTGGGCGAAGAAACACGACTTCTCGTTGGCCGCGAGCTTGTATGTGAGGGCCGTCGACGAGACGGCCGTGGCGAACAACGCCACCAGGGTCGAGAGCAGCAGCGCGGCGTGCATATTGGCGGCAACGGGTATGGGGGAAGGAAAGTGTCGGGCGATTGTCTGCGTCGTGGTCGGAGCTCCTGGCGGACAGGTGTCGGAGTCGGAGTCGGTGTCGCGGATCAGGAATCGGCTGAACATCGGCTAAGCAATGTATAAACTACCTACTGTACCACCTATCCAGAAGACTTGTAGACTGCTGGAAACTAATTCGAAAAAAGAAAAGAAAGAAAACGCCCCGAGTTTAACTCACTGAAAGCCTCCCATCAGCTTTTGTTCCAAAACTAAAGCAAATAAGAATACCATTGCCCAAATTCTACATGTACTTTCTCGTAGGTATCCGCCCACAGACCGATCCCGACGCGTGCAATCATGGAAAACTTGGGGGAAGAAGGAAGAGGTGAAGAAAAGGAAAAGGACGCCATCTCTATGCACACAACGAGAAATTCCTTTCCCGCCACCGCTTCTCGTCAATAAGTGTGTCGCTAATCAATTCATTCCGCAAACAATCCAGGTCGTCCTCACCCGGCCCTTACTATATCCCATCCCAGCCCTTCATTATCCAGCGCCCCCATACAAGAATTCATCATTTGATGAAGATCGAATCCGCCTTGCCCCACGTCGAGCGCGACTTGTTGACGTGGTCCAGGCCGAGCGAAACCTCCTCCTGGTGGCTGCTGATCTTTTCTGAGAGGACGTCGTCTGCAATCCATGTCAGCAAACATTTCCATGAACCCGTCCTTACTGCACTCACCGTCTTCGAGGTATTCGGCCTTGGGGAATCCTCCACTGCCCACGACCAAAGCGAACTTGATCTTCTCAAGCTGCTTGCCCTTGATGCCCGTGCGCTTGGATAGACGCTCCTTTGCGTCCTTGAGAGTCTCACCCTGTCGGCACCTGTTAGAATCGAGTCCTGGCAACTTCAGGGATGCACTACTTACGGCCTTGATGGTGAAGACGAAGGGAACGCCGTGCGACTTGCTCGGTTCCTTGTCAAAGTGGAAGCATGCGATTATATCGTCTCCGGCCTCGCGGTCCAGTGCCAACTCTTCCTCCGGAATCTTCTCTGCGTAGAGAGTCGCGAATTCATGGATGCTCAGAGCTCCCTTGTCCTTGGGGATTTCCTGCTTGAACCGGTAGCTTGAGCCGTCGTAGAGACGCACATTTGCCGCTGTGGCATCATCAAAGCCAGCTTTCTTCTGCAAGCCCTTGATCAAGTCCTCCATTGTTCCGTTCTTCGCCACGAGGACGTCGTACGTGTCCTCCTTTATCACACCCTCAGGCAGCCACGTCACCTTGAAGCTCTTCATCTGGTCCAGTTCAGACAAGCTGTACTCGAGAATCTCGTAGTACAGCGCGTCTGGCCTCTGGTTGTGTGTATTGCCGTAGTTGGGGTACGTGCTCGGGTAGAGGATTTGGCTGAGCGTCATGGTCGCCGTTTTCTTGATGGGCAGCTTGGGCTTTCCTGTGGCATTGTTGACTGTGCTGAATCGAATATGAGTAGGTTCCACCTTGAGATGCTCGCCAATCTTGGCTGCGAACTGGTCATAGGTCATCTTCTTGCTGAGCCACATGTGAAAGCCAGGGTCTCTCTCCTTGTCGCTCTGGTTCTTGGGTGCCATATGCACATTCACCCGGTTCAACAGATAATCATAGAACTCTCTGACATCCGTGTAGCGACCCGTGGCAGAGATGGCAGCGGCTTCCTTGTCGGACAAAGACTTTTGGACGGTGATGATATCACCATCTTGAATCTCGGATGAAGCGAGCGTGACCTTGGGTTTCATCTGCTCGATCATGTTCGACTTGATCTCCTCAAAGAGCTTCAAGCTTGTCCCGGCCGGGAGATTCACAAGCTTCAGAATCTGAGGAGAAAGGTCCATGACTTTGTCCTGCCATGATGCGTAAAACGTACCAATTCCGAAGAGGGTTTGTTGATCCGGGTCGAAATACTTCAGGTAGAGCATGATCGGCCTGTTGTTGGCAACTCCATGGAGATCGACATGCGAATCGCCGAAAACCGGCTTGCCCTCCTCATCCTTGTCGTGCGCCGTCTCGAACCAAATCTTGAAGTTTCCGGATTTTGTGCCGAACTTACTTGCCGCTTCCTCAACAGTCATGTCTGGGAAGGCGATTATAGCATCGGGTCGAACGGTTCCATTCTGACGATTGACCATAGCCCAGGGGCGAAGGAGTTGAGGGTCCGTCTCCATATCCTGGGCAACGAGGCTGGTAAAATCAGCTATCGTCATCGTCCTCAGAACCTTGTGCGTTTTCGGAGATGCATCGCCCTCGGCGTCCTTGGTCCATGGGGCTACATCGAATCCTTGGTGGGAGGTGAAGTTCTTCTCGGTGGCCACGGAAACATGGAGATACAAGTGCATCTCCTCGCGTTCCTTCTTTTTCCTCTCGAATGCTGCCCGTTCTTCGGCGAACTTTTGTGCTGCAAGGTGTCAGTAGTGAGTGGCAACATGAACTGGTCTACGTACCCAAATGTGTAGGCGGCTGCACCTCCTCGTCATTGAGAAGAATCTGATCCTGACAAGTCTCCCGAATGTACACCAGCATGTAAGCGCTCATGGACCTCTTCGTCGACCAAGTACGGGTGTACGGGTTTCTTTGCTGAGCGTTGCCATTGACCAGGTTTGTGTAGTCACCACCAAAGTTCTCTTCCAAAGCCTCCTTGATGGTTGCGCGCGTGACCCTGTCGTCGTCGAACTTGAAATACGGGCTATCCTTGGTAGGCTTGAGGAATGCGTAGTAGTGGCCGGCGTTGAGGTCTCCACTGTGAACTAGGATGCCATGCAGGTGGTACAGATAGGACACTGAGCGGTCGGCACTCTCGGAAAGGTACGGAGAAGCATCCCAGACTTCGGGGAATTCGTAACGGTCGTTGACTTTCATCATGGCATCTCTGTTGAAGTCATATTCGAAGCGCTTCAGCTGAAGGTGCAGGACATCCGGGAAGCTCTCGAAGATGACGCCCTTCTTAGCGTCCTGAAGACCGTAACCTTCAGCAAAGTACTTATTCTCGCCGTCCATGGTCTCAACCTGGATATAGTCCTTGAAGCTATCATCCAGATTCTTATTACCGCTAACATTGAGCTGAATGTCCCAGAAGTCCTCGATGCGCGAGGATTCGTAGGGCACGTTAATGCAGGAGATGTACGTCTTCATCTTGCCGACAAACATCTTGGCAAGGGCGTTTTCGGCCTCGGTGCCCTTCATCTTCTCTTCCATGCGCTCCATCAAAATTCTTGACAGCTCCTGGACGTCCTGCTGCTCAAAGATCTGCCTGGAATCCCAACCAAAGGACGCGGTGAGCTCGTTTGTGGATACTGCAACATTACTGGTTTGTAGCTGGTAGAAGAGCCTCTGCAGGGCGTAGGCGCTGTTGCCACGCTCCTGGTCTGTCTCGGTGGGTATTTGGTAGACGGCCTTGCGGAAAGCATTGGTGAAGTACAGGGATTGGAGGAGGGAGTTGAGGTAGCAAGTGGCGCCCTGGTTTTTCAGGCCAACCATGCCCGTTTCCTTTTTTGAGTCGTAGTTGACGAAGTTGTGCCACAGCACGCCGGTGGGGTCCTTGATGACTCTGACATAGGCCGTGACTTTGGCGCAGTTATTCTCAACCAGCGGCCGGTCGTGGTCTTCCCAGGGAGTCTGGAAGAGCTTGCGCAGCTCGGCGAAGCGTGTGAAACCCCAATCGCCCTCGTCGCCGGTGAAGCGGTGAGTTGCTGAGTGCTGGACGTAGATGGAGGGGTCGTTGGGATTCCACAGCACCAGCATGAACTGCACGCAGGCGTACCAGTCCTCAGGCGGCTTGCTCTCGTCGAAGCCCTGCTCGAGATAGAAGGAGGCATGGTCTGTGTTGTTGCCGTAAGGAAAGAAGAGTATCCTCCACGGGTGGCCTGCGCACTGGAAGACGGGGCCATGCTCCCGGCGGGCCATATTCCTCCATTCCTTGATTTCCCATGTGTGCGCGGCTTCTGCCTCGGTCTCCAGATCGGGGATCTCGGGCATGAAGCGCTTCTTGATGGCGTCGAAGTCGTCGGCGCGGGGCTGGGGCTCTTGCTCGGCCTCGTCCATGGCGTCGTCGGGGGAGATTATGGCCACGTCTTGCTTCTCGTCGTACTCTGGGTCGACGAGCATGTCGCTGCCGAGCTGTTGAGGGCGGCGCAAGCGCAGAAGTGAGCCGACTGCTGGCCAAGGCATGCGGAAAAGGTCTCACGGAGGCTTGGAAGGGGCTGAGGGCAGGTTTGGGGCTCGGCTTACCTGATCCATGGTTGGTGTGGCGTGGGAGAGATCACAGATGCCTCGCAGGCAGTGAGCTCGGAGCGCAGGCGTGACGTCTGCGCAACGGTCGTCACACAGGGCGCGGCAGGGACGGGGCAGGCAATGGGCTTTGGGATGCGGGCAGTGGAACGTGTCGCACACAGGGCCGGGGGGTGAGCGTGAGTGGTGAGGTGGGAAGACAGGTGGTGGGCAGGCCTGGTCATGTAAAGTTGCAAGCTAAGGTATGCCTCTGGCTCGCTAAGGCGTGGCGGGGAACACAATGACGGAGCCGTCGGTTGGCCGAGGACGCTGGGAACGGGCCTTTGTTGTCGCCGGAAGCGCGCTGTTACAGACAGAGCAGAGATCAGAAAAGCGGGCAGGCCGGGAGGCTCGGATCAGCCGTGCAAGTTGTCTCCAGCTCCAGGTCTGTACGTAACTGACGGCTACGCCCTAACGCCCGGGGCTTGGCTGAGTTCTACATATGTATCGTCGTCGCCGATCAGATAATAACGGCAGACGCAGAAGCTGCCCACGACTGCCGCTGCCACGGAACTGCTCCTTGACCGGCATCCAAGCACCAGCCTAGGCGGCAGCTCTTCCATGCTATCATCCACCTGATGTGTCGGAGATAGGCAATCGGCACGAGTCAGCGCGCCACAAAATATCAGGAAGCATGACGCTGCGAGCGAGCTAACATCACCCTCACACCACGCCTGTGCACAGAGCTGTCCGCTACCGTCCTGCGTCCTGCGTGTGCCTGCAAAGGGGTCCTCCGTCCTGCTTCGCTCCCTCTCCAGCCTGATTTGCGCCCAAGCCACGCCCACCCGCCGTCTGAGCAAACGCCCTCGCTGCCACCCGTACGAACAAGGCCAGCCCACCAAATATTGTACACGAACCCCGCAACCCATTGGCTCTGCTGCGATGGCTTTGGGCCGCTGTGTGCAGACCAGGCACAGCTTTCGCGCGGCGAGCGTGTCCAGCCGGGGGTTCGGCTCCATCAAGCTTTCGGGTGCTCCACCATGGCGACCCTCGTCGGTCCTGGATGAGTAGGCATATACACGTCCCCACACCACTCAAAAGTCTAGCCCGCTGATCCCGCCAAGATGGGTACAACGCGAGGCCCGCCCCATCAGCCTGCGCCAGTTGACCTTCTTCGGCGCCCGCTTGACCGAAGCGCGCCTGCTGGGCTCTGCAAACTACGTCCGAACTGAGCTGCCCACGCGGTATGTCGGCCGTCGAGAGAGTTAGTCGCATGCCTCTGAGGCTGATTCGCGTGCAGTATCGCCCATCGCCTTCGGGACATGCAGACCCTGCCTTATATCGTCGTCACCAACCCGAACATCTCGTACGTCTACGAGCTCTACTACCGCGCCTTCGAGAGATATCGCCGCATACCCGTCGTCAGGTCGATTGAGGAAAACGATGAGCTCTGCAAGATCATCAGGGAAACGCTGGACGAACACCTCACCGTCATCCCGCGTTTGGCAATCGGCGTTCTGGAAGTCCAGGGTGCCATGAAGCCCGAGGAGACGGACAAGTTCATGACAACGCTGCTCCGTTCCGTACGTGCCCTAGACACCCGCCTGACGCTAGGCTTGCTGACTTGTGTGCCAGCGCATTTCTCGCCGCACCATTGCCGAGCAGCATCTGGCTCTGACTGACACCTATCATTCCCCGTGGCATTTCCCCGACGCGAAGCTCCAGCTGGATCCGAACGTGGATTCTGTCGGTGAAATCTTTCTGAAGTGCAATGCCAAGGAGATTGTTGAGCACTGCGCAAATGCAACCAAGGAGCTGATGAGGCAAACTTACGGACCAGAAATCCCTCTTCCAGACGTCAGAATTGAGGGGCACATCACTGCTACATTCCCTTACATTCTTACACACCTGGAGTACATCATCGGCGAGCTCCTGCGTAACTCTATTCAGGCTGTCATTGAGCAGAAGAAGCACATGGGCAAGAAGCCGCCGCCAATCGAGGTTCTGATATGCGAGACGCATCAGCACGTCATAATTCGTATCTCTGATCAAGGCGGCGGCGTCCCGAACGACGTGCTTCCATACCTGTGGTCATTCAGCAAAGGCCCGCGGAGCAAGCGTCGCATTGAGAATTTGTCGAGGGTGCCGAAGCTGGCGGCAACGATGCAAGAAGTGAAGCCTCGCGTGGAAGGCGAGCACCATGACACCTCCCTTGTTTCGTTGACCAGCCGCCCGCCCGATCTGCGCCTTGGAATTGGCTTGCCCATGAGCAGGATCTACGCAGAGTACTGGGCAGGCAGCCTTGAACTGCACAATCTGGAAGGCTACGGCGTGGACGTGTTCCTGCAAATTTCCAAGTTGGGAAACAAGAATGAGCAGCTTACAACGAGAGCAAGTATGGATGCTGTGTGAAGCACGTGCAAAGCGCCTGCCTTGCATAACAGCAGCAGTTGCGAGGGTCTGCCTGCCAAGCACAAAACCGGCTTGCCTTGGGTGCTTCATCCTCCATCAACCTTTGGATATCCGCTGCGGGCTTGCTTGCCGGAACCTGAAGCCATCAACATCCGTACCGAGAACAGCGAATCCCATATCACTGAAGCATACAACTCTATATACTTCATCAGCAGCCTTCCCAATGATGGAGCTTTCTCATCTCTACGGCGTCGAACTTTCCAGGCTTCGCAACTTGTCCAACGAGCCACAGCCCCTTCGGAAGATTCACTTCCGCCTCAACTCGGACTGCCTGCCCGCCCGAGATTCGTACCTTGATCTCTATGTCCCCGAATTCCACCAGTATGGCTCCCGCCCCGACCGCCCGGTTCGCCATCTTGATATCACGTCGACTTGGAGGGGACTTTCAGTGGGACATGCCGAGGAGCTGAAGTTCTGGGAGGACATGTTTGCATCCGTTCTCGAGTACACGGTATCCAACCATCTGATCGATCTGATCGATGGGATGGACGACTGCAGTGTTGGCATGTTACTCCGCGCCCACCAACTCTTATGAATCACAACTTGATTGTTCCCATGCACCTTCACGTTGCTGACTGTGATAGACCGGTTCCCTGGTGATTTGGACGCCCGTATCTGCAGCTTCACCAACAGCATGGGCGGCAAGACGCTTGCAGTGAACGTTGGCGAGATCGTCAGCTGCATGTTGGAGCTCTACAAACGTCACGGAGACCAGTATCAATGGCTGGCGTCAAGCGGCAACTTCTTCAACGCCATGTGCGAGTTCCTCCGCACCCGTGACTGTTTCCTGGATACTCCACCCCACCCCACAGTCAAAGTGACGTTCTCGGCTTCCCTCTCGGCCCAGGGAGAGCCGTCGATTATCGGCGACCTCAAACGCTTCGGTCCGTTGGTGGCCTTCAATCGACTGGATGCCTTCACAAGCGAGGATGCCTGGTGCCACATCTACCCGTCGTATGCAGAGCCAATCCTGGATTCACTCTATCCTTCGTTCCTTGGAAGGCCGGAATATCGCCTCGCTTCTGACTGGATCAAGTTCGAGTGGAACAGCGCTGTGGACGGATTCTCTGGTTACGTCCGGCCCAACCCCAAATGCGGCGACGAGGTGAACACGCGACTCAATGTTGATCTGGCTACGGTCAGCAAAAGATTCTTCCCAGGAGGTGTTGCATTCGAGCGCACTCTCCGTGTCCGTATCAAGCTGTCTGTCTGTAGAGTTTCCAAGATTTCTACAGCATCTCCGAAGGAGAGCTTGCCGCATCTGGAGCGCTGCCGTGGCAATAGACGGTCACTGGTCCACCCTCCTCCCGGACTGGAGGATCTGGGTGGCATCATGAAGGCAAATAAGCGGGCAGCCGCTTCTTCGCCGGCCAAGTCGTTCGGCTCCACTCGAAAGAGTCTGAAAACACCAAAGTCCACAGCCCAGGAGGATTTCATCAGAGATCTTCTTGAACGAACACGGCCAGAAAGTCGACCGGCGACCATCGAGGTCAACGCCATGCTCGACCCCGGCATCGACCTCAACCAGGTCGGCTTGCCAGAGTCGCCTCCCGAATCCTGGGGCACCAACGTGCCTGCTTGGCATACTTTTCCCGCTCGATGGGCCAAGCTTTGCGAGTCTCCGTCAGAGGTCTCTCGCAAGTTGCCCAAGGCCAAATGCAAGAAAAGAAGTCAGGCACGAGAAGCCTGCCCAGACAAACCAAGTCCAGCCCTAAGTCCATCTCTCTGGCACAGCGAACGTCCAAGCGCTTCTCTCAACCCATTTCGAATGCACAAGCAACAGCCCGCAAGCATGCGACCGCGGACCGCCTTTTTCGAGAACATGATCCGGAACGCAGTGAAACCCCCAGATAGCCAACAATCCCATCCTTCGACCGACCCATCCACCGCCACTCGTCTTAGGTCTCGGGTCCCCTGCGCATTCTCACTGCCGCCCGACTGCTTTGATGACCTCGCCACAAGCCAAAGCAGCGATGACGAGTACGTCGTCCATCAACCCCCTGACCCAGCATCCTCCCACGACCTCAGCTACTCCAGCACGCCCCTCGAGATGAAGCGCACCCCTCGCCCCACCAAGAAGCACAACTGCGACATCACCCTCTACCCCGGCCCGTCCTGGTCGCCCCAGCCACCCGCCACGGCGCTCCCTGGCCCAGCTTATCCGCGTCACTCACGCCACGACTCCGCCCTGAGCATCCGCAAGACCGCCTCCTCCATGGGCCTGCCCCTCTGGACGCCGCCCGCTGCCTGCCCAGCCTACCCGCGCCACGCGCAGCACGACTCCGTCATGGGCATCCACAGGACCGCCTCCTCCTCGGCCAACCTGGCCCCCTGGACCTCGCCGCCCGACAGCAACGCATCCACGGACGAAACACGCGGAGAGCAACACCAGCACGACAGCTTCGCAACCGACCCCACGCAACAACACCAAAGTTTCGTCCCCGATGGCCAGACGGATGCGGAAGCGCAGCACGAGGCGCTCAGGCGCGAGATGAAGGAGTGGTACGACGCCATGGTGCTGCAGCGGGATACGCCGCGGAGGCTGACGAAGGAGGAGAAGAGCGAGGAGGAGGCGTACATGATGGCGTTTTTGTGTGGCGAAGAGAGTGGGGATGAGGGGGATGTGGATGGGGAGGTTTGATGTGGGCTGGTGATGAAGGAAAGGGTGGGTTGGTTGGGCTGGGCTGGGCTGGTTCACGCGGTAAGGGAACGGGCTGGGGGGTTGGTCAAGATTGGGTTGCTTGCGGAGGAGATTTGATCAAGGGTTGGGAGAAGGGCGGTAGGGAATTGTTCGGGGATTAAACGGTTGCATGGCGCTGCGGTAGGTAGCTTAGGTAGAAAGAATAGCAATTAAGACTTTCGGTATTTCAGCATCGTGCGCTAATGCTTGTGCAGGTATAAAAGGTATCAGTTTCTCGCCGCCATCGTCCTCGCCCTCGCTTTCATTGCCGCCACCGTCACCGACATCCTCGTCATCGTCATCGTCATCGTCATCGCCATCGTCGTTGTTGGTCGCCAGGCGACGACGCTGATGAGGGCGGGGGAACGGTGTGAGTATGAAGTATTTTGAAGACCGTTTTTCATCGCTGGAGTGGACCGCATAAAGACAGTCATCGCAATGCTGGATAAGCCCATGAATTGATAGGAGGAACTTGGCCGGGATATATTATATTCGGTGGAGATTCTGACAGCACCTCCAAGCGGATCCAAGTTGGCATTCATCGCACACAGGAGCTGGTTTGGCGAAAAGCCAGTTGTGGCGCTGATTGCGTTATTCGCGGAAGCCTGGAAGTGCGGCAGAGTGTCTACCCATCATCTGTCTGGGCTTACCGTAACGAAAGAACGTATGGCAATCTCTACCGTTCGGTTTTTCCTTTCGGATCGTCCGTTCGCCTGTGGGTGGTATGCCGTCGTCATGTATTGACATACATGCAGGGTCGGCTGCAAAAGAAATGACAGCGCATGAAGGGATCATGACGCGTATGGTAAATAGCGCATTGCGGACAAGCTCTGTACGAGCACTGCACCTGGAGTTCGTGGATTTCTCGGGCGACAGCCCAATAAGCAGTGGACCTGGACCTTGAACGATATCCACGCCAGTGTAACAGACGTTGATGAAAACATTGAGCCCAATCTCTTTTACCATAGCAATGGCTTTCTAGTTGCTCCTCTTTCGATCGTGGTCCGTGTTCTTGTACGGTGCGGTGCGAGTCTGGTCTTTGGTGAAGCCAGCGTGAGGTGTCCGTAGGTCACCCAGATCTTTGTTGACCTCCAAATCTTCACTGCTAGACCCCTTTCTTAGGTTGGAAATGTTGAAGTAGCCATCCGGATGGCTTTTACGTATATGTATACACCTCCGTCTGGATGGATGCTTTAACTCCCCATGGATGAAGGCGCTCAGGCTAAGTTACGGAATCCCTTATGCTATTTCTTTTACAGCTCACTATAATAGGTACATAGAAAGTCGAGTAAACACCTTTCTTCCTCTCTTCTAGAACATCTTCATGGTGGCGTTGGACTCCTCGACGTACTCATGCTCCCTACAGAACCCAGTGTTAGTTCCGAACAACGAAGACGCATAGGGGGACAGTGGGTTGCAAAAGAAATGGCAAGGAAAGAAAGAACTCACTTGAACCAGTTCACGAACTGGAAGACGCTAGCCTTGGGCGTCCTAGTCAAGTCCGTATAATTAACATACTGCAACCCAAACCGCGTATCGAGACCGACAAGCCACTCGAAGTTATCAAAGATGGCCCAACCCCAGGCGCCCGTGACGTTGACGCCGTCGTAGTGGATGGCCTGCAAGATGGCATCCAGGTACGACTGGAAGTAGTCTGCGCGACGAAGGTCCCACAGGATGGACGCCAGGTCGTCGAGGCGGCTCTCAAATGGCTCGGCGAAGCCAAACTCTGTGACCATGATGGCCTCAACGGTGGGGAAGAGGTCGTTTGTGATCTTGGAGAGGAAGCGGCGCAGACCCTGGGGTGCGTCAATCAGCCACGAGACGCCGGGGTCGGCGGCGGGGGCGAGCGGGAAGCCGTCGGCGGGGGCAGTGTTGGTGCTGCCGGCGCAGGTGGGGTAGGAGGGGTGAGATGAGTTTGAGGTGCAGGCGTCGAGGTCGGGGATGGCGTAGGCGGTGAAGGAGGAGTAGCCATCGATGGCGAAGAAGTCGCACGACCCCTTGATCAGGTCCTTTTCGTCTTGGGTAAACTCGGGGAGGATGTCGCCGAGGGTGTCTTTGAGGGACTGCGGGTAGTCGCCGTCGGTCCAGGGGCCGCCGAACCAGCCGAGGACGAAGTCGTAGTTGCGCTGGGTCGCCACCGCGTCGGCTTCTGAGGAGGTGTTGGGCTGGAAGTAGTTGCCAGAGTTCTTGAAGGTGATGGTGCCACGGCCCTTGAACTCCTCGTGGTACCACTTTCAGGACAAACGGTAAGTATAGGGGGAAACTGGTTGCAGTGAATGGCTGCTTACCTTGGCCACCTTTGCGTGCGCCAGGAGCGTGTAGTGACCGCAGATGAAACGAGTTGGAAGACCGCCCGTGTAGTTGTTGTAGGCCGGGTAGTAATCCCCAGCAGGGTAGAGGCTGTATTGCCAGTCGCAGTATTGGGGCTCGTTGATGGTGAACCAGGTTTCGACGTATGGGTCGTACCGCGAGATGACAAACTTGGCGTAGTTGACAAAGTCATCCACAATGTTCGGCGACGTCCACGCGCCATATTCGTTGAACAGGGCTAGAGGAGTGTCCCAGTGAAACAGTGTGACCTTTGGCTCGATGCCATTGGCCACCATCTCTGCGATCACATCGTCATAATGGGCCACGCCCTGCTCATTCACCGGGCCATGACCGAAGGGGAAAAGACGAGGCCAGCTGATGCTCGGGCTGAAGGCAGGGATCCCTAGGGCCTTGAGGCGGGCAATATCCTGCTTGTAGAGCCAGTAGTGGCTTGCAACAACGTCGCCAGTGGTGTTGTCGGCAACGAAGTTGGTGTAACGGTGCGAGAGCAGATCCCAAATCGACGGACCCTTGCCCTCAGCGTCAGCAGCTCCCTCGATTTGGTAAGATGACGAGGACACGCCCCACTTGAAGCCCTTTGGCAGCTTCAAATCGGTCAGGTTCCTGTCATAGCTGGGAACAAGCGGGTGAATGGGGCCGGGCTGGGGGAGCAAGCTGGGCTCGGGAGTGGGTGTGACGGTTGTAGTGACCGGGCCGGTGGATATTGGGCCAACCTGATCCCAGAGGAAGGCGAGTGCCTTGTCCGAGTAATCATTGTTAGGCCGGTACTCGGTCTCGACGGCAGGAACTGAGTAGGTTTTGGTCGAGTAGTTGCCTGCCGGCGTGCCGAAAGTCAATTGGGCTCCGGCAAAGGAGCACGAGCTCAGAAGCAGTGGGAGAACGAGCGAGGTCATGGTGAAGGCTTGATGTCTGAGCTACCCTGGGGAACGAGGGACGGCGGGCGACGGAACATATTTAAGCGGCGGGAGGAGGTTTGCTTTGGCCTCGAGTCGTCATCTGAGGAGCGGGGTTGATGTAGAAGGGATCGTGGCGAGATCATGCTAGCCAGGATGGAGACTCGATCTCCATGAGGAAAAGGCGGAGCACCGACGAGCCGGGTAAACGTCCATGATGACTCGTTTGCCCGGGTGCCGGAGTCAAGAGGAGCCGCGCTACGGATAAACAAGTCAAGGACTGGCGCTTTCCGTTGCCTGTTCCTGACGTACCCCAGCCTTGCGAGCAAGACGGAGGCTCAGCTCCGTGTCCGGATTGGGCCAGGATTCGCTCAACAACCTGCGCCGTCTGCTTGGAATTTCCGCAGCACAGTGAGCTGCAAAAGAAATGGCAATACAAGATTGATGGGTATAGTAAGCAAGCCATCCGCATAGGGAGTTGGGGCATTCGTCCGGATGAAGGTGCATATATAAGTACCCATAGATGCCATCTTGATGACTGCTTCAACTCCCCGCCATGCCGAATCTCGTGCAGCCACCGTGGCAGTGGAAACAAAACTCAATCGACGAGTTAACCTTTCAGGATCCCAGCATGAAACAAAAGAAAAGCTTGACCTGAAACATGTGCCTGCCAACGCCAATACAATTAAACTCACGGAAATATGCAGTCATCTAAACCGTCCGTCCTACTCTAGCGCTTCATCTTCGAGTCATTCGCTTATCCAAATGAGTCCATGTCGTGCCAGTCGTTCGTGGTATCCGCCGAATCTAATCTCTCCCCGGGTATCTAGCTTTCCTGTGTTGTATTCCTCCACCATGGAGGTTTCCAAACATGCAAGAGGATATTCAAAAGCACTTTGGTTTCCCCCTCATTCCGCGTGTCGCGACGGCCATGTGCACGCGACGCATTTAGGTGCGGCGCTTCTTCGCGGGAGGGGAGCTCTCGCCGTTCTTCTCCTTCTTGCCCTTGCCCTTGACAAGGCTGCGGATGTCGACGGGCTCCTCATCCTCCTCATCACCCCACTCCTCGTCGTCCTCGATCGAGGAGAGGTCCTCGTCGTCAGCCTCCTGGGCCGAAGCTACAACCAGTTAGCCCATCACGTGCAATAGCTCTTGGGTGGGTGTGTACGTACTGAAGTACTTGATGGCGTTGGGCCAGACATCCTCAGCAATGAGCGTGGCCAGCTCTTCTCCGCCGGGGAAGATCTCAGACTCCTCAAAAAGATCGAGGTCGTCGTCAACCTCCTCCTTTTCCTGCTCGACCTTCTCACCCTTTGACCGCTTGGCCCGCTCCTCGGCCTCCTTCTTGGCAGCCTTGGCCGACTGCTCGGCCGTGACGTAGGGGCGCACCGAGGCGAAGCCGAACCAGGAGAAGAAGCTCTGGGTGCCCTCCTCGCTCAGCTCCATCTTCTTGATGAGCTTCTGGTACTCGGGCAGCTTCTTGAACTTGGCGCTCTGCTTGTCGCCCGACAGCTTCTTGCGGGCCTCGAACAGCTCGACGGCCGCGTCCGTGAGGCCGTCGGTCGTGTCCTTGCCCTTCTTCCAGTTGATCTTGACTGGCTCCGACACCAGCCCCGACCAGCCGTCGAGGGCGCGGCGGTGCCAGAACTTCTTCTCCAGCACCTCGTTGTCAAAGTACTCGTTGGGGCCGAAGCCGAACTTGATGGTGAAGCTGCGCGGCGAGCCGGCCGCGTCGTCAATCTCGAAGCGCGTCACCTCGATGCTCTGGAGGCACTCGGCGAAGATCTGCGAGTCCGACGGCTGGATGTACCCGTCGATCTCCGGCGGCACTTGCTCCAGGACGAGCGCCCAGAAGTTGGGGAGCTTCGCGATCACGTCCTGGCGTTTCGCGTAGAGTGGCTGGGTGAGCTTGTACTGCTGGCGGACTGGTTTTTTCTGTTAGCCGCGCGCTTTCAGCTTTTGAATTGGGGAACACGCACTGATCTGCTGGTCGGCATCCTCGAATTCCTGCTCCAGCTGGATCAGGTCCTCGTAAGTGACGTCCGTCTGCTCGGTTGCGGAGGGAGCCATTTTGGAGTGTCGATATGTAGTCGCGGGAGGTGTGTGAAGATCAGGGAGGGGATGATGTGTGAGTAGTGGATCAGGCCGGGCTGCTTAAGTATGCGAAAAATATCCTGGGAGTCGGGCAGATAAAAGTGAAAAATGTTGGGATGCAACCACAACTAGGGTTTTTTTCAGGCCGATCAGCCCCGACTCATGTTTGACAGATGCCGTCATGAAATGACTCGCACTTTGTGGACCCTTTCAACGCCTTTGTTCCCACTCCGCACGGCCGAGCGAGACAGACCCTTATTACACCTTTGATTTTTTCGTGACAAGTTGTGCAAGCTCGGTCCCACTGAATGATTCCGAAATTATGCTTCAGTGTCAGCGTTAGGCCAGGAATAGCACCATACACTGAACGACTTAGCCGGGGATTCACGAAGCTCCCGGCCCTCAGACCACAACATTGCGGGGGATCGGAAACCTAAGCCGCTTTCGAGAGGGTCCACCTCTCACCGTAAGCCATTGACCCGACCGCGGCTTGTACCAGAGGCTAGAAGCATGCTGCAGATAAGGAAGTAGAAGGTCTCCTCGACAACCAGGATTCCAGACAAACTCCCAGAACAAAGACATCCCCGCTGCTTCTGCAAGTACTCCGCCGCTCTTATCTGACAAACGTAGATGTATTCTAAGCCCAGAACGCTTATTTTCAGGGTTTCGTTAACTTCGCCTAGCATTCTAGGGTTGCAAAGCAATGGCAATGCAAAAACAACAGTTAGGGAGCTGAAGCAGTCATCAGGATGGCTTCTGCGCGAAATAAACAAATACCTCGTACACCTCAACAACCCTCAAGGGTGGGATGTGGCGGTACAGCGTTGTGCTACATCCAATTGCACAACCTTTGATACAACCAACGTCGGACCTGGCCCTGACACGAATCTAAATTCACCATTGCGAACATGTTTGCTCATGGATGGCCCTTCCCTAGCCTTGATGATTTGATATCCGCCAGCCCTTCCCCACCCCATCCTCACTTCCTCTTCGACCCCTTCTTCCCACCTTTCGCGCCCCTCCCCCTCGCCGAGCCACCCCCACCGCTCAGCAACGAGCTCTGCCTCTGGTACTGCCTGACAATATTCTCCACGCTCCCCACATCATGCTTGGGCTTGCGCATGTAGTACAGGCGCGCGCGCCTCGCCCTCCTCTCGCGCCGCTGCACCACCTCGACGCCCAGCACGTTGGGGCTGAAGACCTTGTACCACATCTCAACGCCGACGCGCGTCAGCTGGTTGCGCAGCAGGATGGCCGTGTCGACGCCGCGCCGCCGGATGTTGAGGCACACGCCCGCGAACGGGTCGCCGTTCTTCTGCCGCACCAGCAGGATGTCGCCCACGCGCGCGCACTCGCGGTTGTTCTTGGAGAAGAGGTTGGCGCGCGCGCCCGACGGGTCGAGCACCGCGAGCTGCGATTGCGTTACAGCTGCGATGGGGTCCTTGCATTTGGCTGTGGCCGTGGGCGGTGGGGGGTAGGTCTTGATGTGGTTGTGGGCCTTGGAGTTTCCTGATTGACGGGGGTTTGTTAGTTATTTCCTCGTTGCTCAATGGGTTCGATTGCCAATGTGATGTCAAACGAGGGCTCTGCAAGGTGTCTGGGCCATGCCATTGGATGCAGCAGAGACGCGTGGGAGGGTGCGTGGTGGCGGGAAGTCCTACGGTTGATCAAGCCATTGGCGTGAAGGGCTCTGGGTTGTTTTGGCCCTGTGATGGCGAGGACATCGGGCTGAAGGACTTCGGGTTGCGTCTCTATGAGGTCGGCATAGCAGCGACGCTGCACCTTTGAGAATCGCGCCTGTCTGAGCGCCGTCTTCCATGCGGCTAGCGGCCGGGCGGCCGCGCGAGGTGTTGCCATTGCGTTCGAGGAGGTTGAACTTGTGGTGGTTGTCGCCCGCGTTTGCGGAGCTCGAAACTTCCGCCGAGATGGCCGTGATGCTGACTAAGCGGACCACTCCCGCCGAGTGAAAGGGCCAAGCGCGCTCTGATTGGCGCTTGAGGGCATCGGAATAGATGGAACGAGTGCAGGGAGCGATCCTTAGGAGGCTCCATACCGATTCTGACGCCCCAGAGTCTACAATGCCCTTGGATGGCTTCATGGACACTGACGAGCGGGTGGGACCTCAGACCTAACCCGTTAAAGCAATATAGGGCCTTTTTTGAAGATCAGTTAATATAATCACGGTGACTGGTCCGATAGTCGTAACCGAAGGATATCATAGCTGGAAGATCGGAGAAGAACAGTAACTACTTGCTGTTGCTCTGGGTATAAACGCACCTTGAATAGAGCGATCTCACCAACTTCCTTCACTACCTTACCCCCAAACCAACTCGAAAGCACGCGTCGAAGCACACACAAACACTGCCCCGCGGTCCGTAACTGGAAAGGAAGTTGGCTGAAGAATTAGGAAGCATTATCCACCGTCCAGCCGCAAAACCAAAAGAAGTCTATGAACTGAACGGAGGTCCCAGTGCCCTCGTAACAACGTATACGCTTTGATCACCTCTTTTTTCCGGATACCACGGTGCGCTCACCCAATGACCCGTCTTTGAAAAACCGACCACTAAAAACTTTTATGCCTCCATGATACCACGAATGATAGACGGAATAAAATAATAAAAACGCCAACGCAATGCAAGAAGGCATCACTTCAGAAAACCGTTGAATCTGTCGTGTCTTCATAGGTTCATGACCTGGAAGAAGTTTTCCACGTCCCTGATGGGAGTTTCGGAAGGCGTGTCGTCGGGCTGCGTGTCCGTGTCGTCCTCGTCCATCCAAGTGAGCCCGTTGGCCCGCTCCTCGACGGGGAAGATCTCGCGCGCGTACTCCTCAATGTCACGGAACCCTTCCCATAGATCCAGCGCCTCGCGCGTGCAATCTTCCTCCAGGTCAGGTCCAAAATACGGCGCGCACTGCCAGCCCAGCGTCTCCTCGAGGATCTCGAGATGCTCGCGGTACCCGGCCGGCACGGGCACGTGGAAAGTGATTGGCCCGCGGACGTAGCGGCACGGGCGATTCAGCGCGCGGCTGAAGGCCTCGCAAACCTGCAGCGGCGTCAGGCGTGAGAAGGCTAGCGGAATGCTACATGGTAGAATGGCGTCAGTATGATGTGTTCGGAAAAGGCAAAAGATAAGGGAACGGTTGTGCTTCCGGGACAAAAGGGGCTCGGGCCGTGTGCAAGCATATCCCTGTGGTAAGACATGCAAGCTATCCTAAAACGTACCGCTGACCTGCCCACTTGCGCGGGCCCTGCTTGAATATCTGCAAGATGGCGGGGCCGACATCGTGTTCTGCGTCCAGCCAGGGAATGGCAATGTGGGGATGGAAGGGCGCCTGCCACTCGAAGCTGCCGTCGTCCTTCAACTCCATGCGGAAGAGCGGGTAGGGCAAGCTGGTGAAGTTGTTGTGGTAGGTGCCGGCATAGACGAAGGTGGCTGGGATACCGATCTGGCGGACGTAGTTTTCCACGGCGAACTTGTTGGCCCAGAGGGGCAGAGCTCGCCAGCCCTTGTCGTAGATGGAGTGATCGGGCATGCTGCTGTAGATGAAGTGCTCCACGCCCGCCCGCTTGGCACCATTGGCCATGGCACGGCCGGTGGTGATCTCATCGCCCCAGTGAGTGGTGTTGATGAAAGCCAATTGGGCGCCTTGGAAGAGCTGTGCTACAAACTTGTCATCGTCCAGGGAGCCAACACGCAGCTCGACGCCGGGAATGGCGGCGAGCTCCTGTGCAACAATGCCCTGGGTGTCGCGAGTCTGGGCGCGGACCTGCCATCCAACGGCGGCAGCGACGCGGATGAAGCTTGCCGATTGGCGTCCGGTGCTGTTGATGGTAACGACCGTCTTTCTGTCGTGCATGCGGAGCTTGGTGCTGGGGGTAGGGACGAGCGGACGAGCGGCCGGCGCGGTTCGCGGGAATTTTGTGGTGTGACTGGGACTGGCGGTGTTGGGCGCGGAGGGAATGTGGGAAAACAGGGAGTCTCTGGCTTGGGCGGGCACGGGAATTATATCCTGGTGTTGAGGAGGTCGCGCAAAGCGCTGGACATGGCCTGAGCAGACAGTACGTGCATGTGCGCGCTATGTTCTTCTTGGAGAGGGGACCAGAGAGGCCCGGCCGCATGGGAGCAGCGGGCCGGAGCTATTTATCTAATAGAAGGTGAAGACAGAGAATTTTGCAGCTTGTCGGGGCCAGGCTGCGCGCGCATCAGGGCAACAGATCCTGCCTAATTACCTAATAGTAGCGTGTCGGGCGACTCGGCTGACTCTGCACTGAATCGTGGCGTCTTGAAAGGGCGCGCGCTGTGACGTGAGACGGAGCAGCAGCAACGCAATGCAGGCCGTGGAGGTGACGAACTGAGGGCAATGCGGGGAACGCACTTGATGAGTCGCGTCGAGAGCACACGGCCCCCCAGGCGATGCGCAGGTACAAAAATAGGCCCATTCACAGTTATCAAGATCCTCCCTCCTTCGCCGCGCAATTAGTAGATCTCCACAGTCACGGAGGACCCTCCGCGGCGGCGACGAGCTTGTGATGAGCTGCTCGTCTCCCGTACCGCTTCTAAGCGCGCCCGCGCCCGCGCCCACGTTTTTTCTTCCGGCACACTGCCACCTGGACTCTCGGAGTCGCGCCGTCTTCGCTGCCCTAAGAAAAGAGGGCGCATTTTCGAGAGGGTAATGGATTGTGCTGCCCCTGTCGCGCTAGCACTACCGATCGCGATTGCTGCAGGGCCGCTGACTAATGCCGGCATTCATTACGAGTCGAGTCCACCAAAAGTCCCGATGCCAGAAGCTCGTGAGGTTGTTTGTGAGATGGCACATCCCCCGCTCCATGCTCGGTCGTGCATCTCCGCGGAGGGGCAGGACTACGGCAGCCCCTTCCGCCGTTGCCCGCCGCCTTCCCGCTGGCGTACCACCCCATAACCTCAACCGGCAGGTACAGGCTTCCCCAGATCACAGAGCCGCCTGACAACTGCTATCTCATTCTCCACCTTGTTCTTGGCACTCAATCCTTCGTCAGCCGCCAACATGTCTCTCCACTCTCAACCTCAACCACTGCTGTCGCCCACGCCAGCAATCCGCCACGCCTCTGCCGCTCCCTTCTCACCCGCGTGCAGCGCCGCCGCCGCCAGTTCGTCTGCGTGCAGATGCGCTCCCGCCTCGCGCAGCTGTCGAACGTGGTCGAGCTGCCCTGCATGCGCCGCCTGATAGAGCGGCGTGTGTCCTTCCCGGTTGCGCAGGTGGACAGACGCGCCCTGCGATAAAAATTCACGCAAAATCTCAACGTTCGGGCCGGATGCCGCGAGGTGCTGTTTGTCTGAATGTCAGCAAGGATTGCAAGCTAACCTTCTTTCTTCATGCCCTCGCGCGTGTCTGCAGCCCACTCGCCGCCGCCGCTAACGCTGCGGTGCGAGGACGCCAACCGCCGGAAGCTACCACTCGCTCCGGTGGAGGGGAAGCTCCCGCAGCGACCGGCACCTATGGCTGCCCGCGGGACAACTATGACGCGCCACGCCGGACGGAACTCGTGTCCACTAATCACGGAACGAACGGACGTGGAATCGGGGAAATCGAACGTACCAGAGGCGTGTTGCCGGCATAATCCGTATCGTTGAGCAGGTATCGCGGCTCATACCTCATGACCTCCTTGACACCATTGAGATCTCCATCCTTGATCCTGTAGCCCAGTGCAGCCAGGGCCTGGACCTCGGGAGTCATAAGCCCACTGTCTGGGTGCTGGAAGTGCATGCGTCCGCTCTCCTCCAGCTCGCCTCTCAGGCTCACAGACATCCTCTTGGCAATCTCAACGGGCGTGAGGTCGGGAATTGACAGCAGGTACGAGAGCTTGGTCAATGCCGCCTCGGTTGTCATGTCTTGGCCAAACACAACACCTGCCCGGCCCAGAACAGTTGCCGGCGCATACAGAGCACTGACGCTACCGCTGAGGCACTGGGTCACGTTGACAATGACGATGCCGCGCTTGACGGCTTCGACGAGAATCTTGGTCATGTCAGAGTCCGGGCCGCCGGGCGCGTTGCCGGCGCCGAAAGTCTCGAGCACCAGGCCTTTGATTCCGTCAAGGCGCAGAACAGCATCCAACATCTCCGGCTTGATACCCGGGAAGACGCGCAGACAAGCGACGTGCGCTGTGTCCAGGTTGGTCTGGATGCTGAACGGGTGTAGAGTCGTGGGCCGGTGGACCAAGCCCCACTGCACGTTTGTCCGGAGACTGGTGATGGTAGCCAGCGGAGGTAGGTTCGGACTGGCAAAAGCATTGAAGTCGTCGGCCGAGACCTTGGTGGCGCGGTTTCCACGGAACAGCTTGAAGTTGAAGAACAGGCACACTTCGGGGATCATGAAGTGGCCAGCGATAACCAGACTAGAGAGCAGGTTGTCGGTTGCGTCGTTCTGCAGCTGCATCATGGGGGCCTGGCTTCCGGTCAGGATGACTGGCTTGCCGAGGTTCTGCAACATGAAGCTGAGGGCCGAGCACGAGTATGCCAGGCTGTCAGTACCGTGCAGCACGACGAAACCATCGTACAGCGTGTAGTTGCGGTACAAGGTGCGTGCAATTTCGTCCCAGCCAGCGGCGTTGATGGAGCTGCTGTCAAGCAGCTTCTCGAACTCGAGCACCGAGTACCGCACGCGCCGGTTGTACGAGCTCTTGGGCGTGCGCAGACTTTGCACCGCCTTCTTCGTGCCCTTCTCATCGGTTACGATCTCGAGCGGCTCCGGGTACGAGCCGTCGTTGAAGGACGGCCGCGGTGCGAGGCAGTTCTTCAGGAAACCACGTGCCTAATGACTGAGATCAGAGATGCTGCGGAAAAGGGCGATGTTTCTGTGCCTACTCACTGGAACGAGGCCATCTTCCGACTCTTGCATGCAAATCGTGCCACCTGGACGACGCCGTGAGCATATAGTTGTAGCAGGATCATCAAGGAGCTTCCATACCTGTGATGACGATCAACACCCGGGTCTCCGGTACCTCTTGTCCGACTCCACCAGCCATTTTTTCCAAGCTCTTGACAGAAAGACGATCTCTTTGTTGATCGATGCGGTTCCTTTTAACTGGACTCGACAAAGCGTAGCAAGAAACGAAGAAAGGGCAGAGGAAATTGTGAGGGAAAGATGACGATAGAAGACCGCTCGTCTACCTTGGTTCTCTCTACTGCGGAAGCGACAAGGAACGCCCCACGTTTGCTCTTTATACTGCCTTGGTTCTCAGAACGCACCACCCGGATTCCGCCTCAGGCCAGCCAGGGAAAAGAAAAGAAAAAAAAGAACCGAGTGGCCAGCGCCAGGGTGAAAGACCACCGGGAAGAAAAAAAATCGGTAGGTCCAAACTACTCGAGTTCTGCCGAGAGGGGCTTAGTGCGTGCTGTCCGCTGTATTTCCATTACCCCTTCAAAACTACCCTGCTTATCGGCTTGTGATCGCGAAGAGGAAGTTTTGACGAGGAGCAAGGTCACGATGGCAGAAAAGGCGGTGGGTTAGTGGTTCGAGTATTTTTGCGTGGGAATGAAGTGAGGCTGGCCTTTTTGCTGCGCGCGAAAAAAAAAAAAAAAAGGAATAATCAACCCCCTCCCATCCCCATACGTTGTACACTCGCCCAGACGGTTCGTTTCTTATCGGATGTGGAGTCGCACGGCTGCCCGAGTCGCACCGAAGTCCGACGCGCGGAGCGGGCGGTACGTCACCAAGCTACCCAACGAGCTTGGCAGGTACAGCCTCACGCCTGCATATGAATAGATGATGTGCACATTTTGCTTCAAACACGACGCATCAAAGTCCAGAACAGCGAATAATAATATCTGAAAGCCCAATCAATCTACGCCCCTCCCGCGCTCCAAAACTAACCCATTCGTTACCCATGAATCCCACCTAATGCCACGCGCCCTCCAGCTTGTCCGCATCATGCACCATCATCCATCGAAATCCCTCTCCTCCTCCTCCTCCTCCAGCTCCATTCGCCTCTCCAGCTAGAACCCTTTCTCATCCATTCCCTCCACCCTCTCAAGCCGACGCTGCCATGGTCCCATAGCCGCCCCGCTGCACCCTCTCGCTGTACACGCCCGCGGCCGGCTGCGCGTCGTACATGCCGCGCGCCGCGTCCTCGCGCCGCTTGTAGTAGACGTACTCGATGTAGAAGGCGTGGATGTGGCCGGGGAAGAATCTGTTTTGTCACGCGTCGTCAGCGAGGGAAAAAGGGAGGGGTGGGAAGGCTGTTCCCAGGCAGCAGCAGCAGCAGCAGCGAGCCATATGAAACACGTACCCGAGGAGCGTGAGAAGGATGTTGATCAGGAAGTCGGGGCCGCAGCCGGCGGTGATGAGGACGCCGATGGGGGGGACTGTTTGTTTGTCGCGTTCGTGTGTTAGCTGGCTGGCAATCTGTGGCGCGTGCCGTGCGTGCCGTGTGCAAGGCAGCAGCAGACATGGCGCGGGGGAGCTTACTGAGGATGGTGATGAGGATGATGAGGATTGCGCTGATCATGGTTGCGGTATTTGTTTGTTGGGACGACAAAGAACAAAAAAAAGGTCGCAGGTGTGTTTTGCTTTGTGGATAGAGCGGAGAGATGCGAGGAAACGTTGGGTGGTGGTGATGGATTATAATAGCCTCAGCAAAGTTCCGGCTGTTCGGGAGCAAGGCTGGCGTGAGATGGAGGAAGCCAGGACAGGGCAGTGCAGGGCAAGCTTCCCATCTGGGCTGTGGCGGTACCTCTCATCAATCCCCATGACGCACATCTGAGGTGGCGCGCGCGGGTGGCATCCTCGGCACCGCGTCCGATTGTTTCACATGGGGCCTTGCTCTCTGCTCTCTATTGGTGATGCTCTCGTCTCGGGCCAGAGAAAGACCCCCCAACCAGCTCATCAATTCACGCCACCCCACCGTCGCCTGCTTTGCTGCGAAGCCTGTTTGCCATCTCTATTGATAGGGTGCTTTTCCATTCTTTTCTGCAATCCTACATTCGTGCCACATATCCAGATGCGCCAACACCCTCCTCCACCAAACCCCATCCCCTTCGCATCGTTAATCACCCCCGCCTCCATTCTCGTTGGCGTTTTCTTCGGACATCTTTCCATCGTCGTTTGATTCCGTCGGCATATATCTTGCATGGAGGAGGGAGTTGAAACCAGTAACAATGAATAAAAAACGCCAAAGCCGCAAAAACCACCCATCCCGCCATTCCCTCTACCCAGCATCCCGACGTGTACGTGTAACAAACGACAACAACAAAATCCTTACCCATACTCCGGCCATGTGCTTACTGTGGAAAACGATCGGGGAAGCAGTGTCAGTCGGACGAGTGGTTGAGGCGAAGAAACTTCCTATGTGAGATCTTCGACCCCGGTGCTCAGAATGTTGAAGGGAGTGAGACAATTATGTACTGCTGAAAGCCCTCCCGTGGCTCTGTCGCTAGAATAGAAGGTGATTCAAGACGCAAATGAAAGAGACCGCCGTGATATTGTCGCCGTGAAATGCTGCTGTCCGATGCGGACATGATGAACATCTAGGGTTTTGGTGATGAAACTCCACTACCGGTCGAACACTCTACTCGGCTTCGGTGCCCCTGGTTTTGTCCATCTACACACTTGTTAGGCATCAGGGGGGACTGTGACATAGAGAAGAAGTCCCGCTTACATGCGTACTGTGCGATCGTCGCCTGCAGAGGCGAAAACCGTTGGGTCCTTTGGATGCCACGCGACGCTGTTCACACATCCGGGCCTGTGTGCTTCGAGCTTCTCAACCAGAGTTCCGTTCGAGCGCCAGATGTAAACACGAGAGTCTGCCATACTTGGTCAGTATACCACACACAACACTGCACAACCCACTTACCTTCGCTACCGCTGACAACAAAGTTCTCGCCAGCTCCACCAAAGGCACTCCTAATGATGTACTCCCTCTGCCTCTGACCTTCGTATTTCTCCAGAAGCTCGCCAGTCTCGACTTCCAATAGGCAGATCTTGTTCTCATTCATGCTGACGAGCATCCGTTGCGAATCTTGGCTGATACTCAACGAGGTTAACTTGACGTCGTTCATCTCGTACTCATAGAGCTTCTCTCGTGTGACGTAGTCGTAGACCATAATGTGATGCTCCAACAGAACCACGAGACGTTCGCCATCAGGAGTGATTCCGATATCGTGCACTCGGAGAGCGTAGCCACGGTCGCGCTCGCTCCCATCTTCCTTCCAGGTGTGGATCTTCTCGCCGTCCTTGGTCCAAACGCACAGACCAGCGTTAGTGTCCTGCGAGCCAGTGACGAATGTTTCGCCATTGGGAGCCCACGTGGCGGACGTCACAGGATAGTCAAAACCCTTATCGAGACTGTGCAATAGCCCTCCACCCTTGTTTGTGTTAGTAAGGAGGCAGTTATTGAACAAAGCTTGAGATACTTACAGTCATGTCCCACAGCTTGGCGGAGTTGTCTTGGCTGCAGCTAAGGAGCTTCGTGTCATCCGGGCTCCAGGCCAGGTAACAGACGCCGCTCTCGTGGTCTTCGAGCGTGAACCGTCGAGTGTAGTTGGCTGTGTCGTAAACGTTGATCCTTTGGTCCTTGCCAGTGGTTGCAAGCATGGTACCGTCATTGGAAAACTTGAGGAACCAGACTTCATCGAGATGATGGCGGAGTTCGACTATTGTCCGAAGCGGGAACTCCTCGCGATCACATTGGTGGTCGAGATATAGAGATGGCGAGTCCGAGGTGTTGTGATAGAGGCATTTACTGACCCAAGAATCCTTGACTTGGTCTAATAATACCGCCAATCTGTGCTCTGGGATCATGACGTTGGGGGAGATGGACCCTGCAGGCTGTTAGCAAAAGAACTCCAGGACAAACAATTTGGAAGAATCAGGGACCACGTACTGGATAGTTCTGAGAGGAGATCACTCCGTGACTCGCCTGCGGCACCATCCCATCTTGCTTGAGCCTTCAGATCCTCGGCTGACTGGCACATCATCAAACTACGCATATGTTAGTTTTAACTGACAAATGCAGAGAATTGTCTCAAAGCCCAACAAAATTTCTTGGTGGAAAGCCGTGGCTTGTAAGAAACATACCTTGACAGCGAATGCAGCGCATGGGTATCTTGATGCAGTGGTGTTAGCTCCTGCCGAAGCACCATCAGCGCAGCGCCAAGATCGCGTTGCTCGAGCAGCTCCAGGTATTTCTGTTGTCGCATCCAAAACCGCATCTGGTCTTTATTTGCTCCTTCGGCCAAGGTCAGACCGCGTACTTGCTGAGTGCCTGATGACCATTTGGTGGACCTGTCGGGCTCTTTTCCATTTCCGTAGCTGTACTGGCCATCGCTGATTCCCACGCCACCTCCATCTTCAATAATTGTGCCGAACAGCAACGCCTCCGCCTCGGCCCAGTCGCCCTGAAGCACCGCGTGCCGGAAAGCCGCGACAGTCGGGCCCTCTAGCTCGAACCCACTCTCTCGGCTTAGAGACGAGGCCGCGTTATGGTAGCCGAGATCTGAGAGACCCTGGATCAGGATTCTCGTAACCTCCTCTCTGTCATGTCCGAAGAACGTTGCCGGAACCACAGGGCCGCTGCCGTTTGTGTATGACGTCGCCTCGCCGTTGCTTTCGGATCCGTTCTGGGTGTTGCCGTTTGCTGATTTTCCAAAGTCCGGCGCCTGGCCGGGCGACACACCGTTGCGGCCGTTAGAGAAAGCTTGAGAAGGCGATGGAGACCTCTGCGCTTCTTCGGAGTCTAGGCGCATTGTGTGATGGGCTCGGCGTCTGCGTTTCGGCCTGCGAGAGGCCTCACCCGGGGTGAGGGAAAGGGGGGATTCGAGGTCAGAGGCGGAGCTTGTAGACGAGCTGCGCGGTCGCTTGATCGCTAACGAAGGTTGCTGGGGATCGGAGCGCGGGACGGAGGTGTAGGCAGCTGACGTGCTGGAGATGGCGCCGGCTGAGGGTTGTGCTGAGAGTGCCGTGTACGAAGGAAGATCCGGACGCGATTCGGCTGGGGAGTCGGAGGCGAGTGAAGGGGAATGGCTGAGAGGGGTTTCGTCGGCCAGCTCGACGAGCGTAGGGGATCTCAGAGGCGGTGCTATGCTTGACGCCTCCCGCGGTGTGTTGATGATGACGGCTCACTCGCAGCTTCGAGGAACTGGGCAAGTGGGCAAGAAGCTGCAGGCGTGCGAGACTTGTTGTCTGGAGGGCGCTCCAGCCGCCTTCAGGCGGTAGCAGGCGACTACAGCGGCGGGAGCTGGATTCGGGGACCCGGCGACACTGGCGCGCAGTGCAGTTTCGTGGGCGGCCCAATACGCGGGCCAAACGTGGGCGAGGGCTCAGGCGTGGGGTGGATGCGTCGACTATTGTGCTGGAGGTGCAGGATTCGTCGTGGCGTGTTGCGGAGCCGGGGGTGAGGGGAGAGAGAGAGTTTGAGAGGAGTGATGTCGGCAGCTTGGGGCAGGTTGGAGGGCGTCTTGGCTTATCCCGGAAGCGTAAGTTGTGCCAGGACGCAGCTGCAGTGTTCCCGCCAACTTACTTCGTTATGCCATCACCGCCGCGAAACATGTACACGCGTACGCTAAGCTCGCTGTTCCCCCAGCCGCCGTTTCGCCCGCGTTTGTCTGCGAGAGACCCTTTGCAGCAGCCCGTCAGATGACGCTCCGATGGTGTTAGGGCGTCCCTAATCGCGCAGTGGTCCCCGTGCTCCCGAACGGTGGGGCTGGCGATAAGACATGGACATCACACATGTCCCCAACATCATCCGCGCCTTGTCTGCTGCCACTTTGTGTAGCGTTGTGTGTCAGCTTCAATTTGGTTTAGCAACCATTTCTCCTTACTTTCTCTGCTCATAACTCCCACAGTCCCCCGCCACATATGGCTGCCTGAGAGTGGCATGCCAAGTATATTCTCAACCTTTCATTTCCAGAGCCAGCAGAGGAGCGAGTGCTCGCACGGCGAAAAGCCATCAAGGTACCAGTAGCTGCGTACATGGCCACCTAACGACTGCTGCGGAGTCATTTTAGCATGATGTTTACACAGCAGCGCGACAATACTTTGTATATCCATGATCTACATTCCAAACATGTCCGTCTACCTGGTTGATTATCTGAAGCTGTTCCAATCTAGCCCGTTCACCCTCCTTCCAAAAACGCAACCTAAACTACCCTCGCCATACGTCATGCGGGGGAAATTAGCCGCCCTCGACCTCCTCCTCATTTCGCCCCTCCAGAGGATCCAACATCTGCCACCCAAGACCCGAAAACCCGATGATGCTGTTGAACGCTTCATCCCTCTTCCTAACCGCATCTATCTGATCGACAGCCCCGTCAACATAAGTGAACTCCAAAGCCTTTCCCTCTAGAATCTTCCCAACGCCACGGCCGATGGCCGACCCGGTGACTTTTCGCATCTCGCTAATTTCGTGGAAATGACGCGACCAGAGCTCCTTCGCCGGGAATAGGCGGAGGAAGGAAATACCGGTCGGCGAAATGGCAAGGCGACCCGGCATCCCGTGGCTGCGACAGCGGAACGTCAAGAAATACATCTCGTCGTTTGTCGATGACGCGTCGCTCGCAGGAGAGGAAGGCGCATCTGCATAGTTGTCCTCGTCGTCTTCGGTGTCTGCCTCTTCCTCACCGTCGACCCCCGGTACGGCTCGGTCCATGGTCCGTTTGCGCATCTCCTGGGCTTTGTTGCTTAGGTAGCGAAAAGACCACTGCGCGTGCGTAGGGAGATCCCAGAACACGTACGATATCGGCGAAACCGTGTGTCTGAATCGTGGGTAGTTGCTGGCAACCGGTCGCCCCATGAAGAACCACCAGATTGCTACAAACGTAAGAACTCGCATGGAGTAACCGGTTGGCGTCAAGACGCCTAGTGCAATGGCCGAGGCAATACAAAACAGCGAAGCCCAAGTCTTCTCGGGGAACTTCCAGTCGTAGAAGTTCTGCAGCCTTTCGAGGTAGTCGGCAAGATCGTTCAGTTGGACCTGGGTGCGAGGACCGAGCTCGTCGATTAAAGGATCCAACCACTGCCCACTGCCATGCCGATGGATGAGCTCGCTGATCTTGAAAGCGGTGGCCCCTTGGTCCATTGTGCGTTCGTGAGATTCCCGGAGTGAGCGGACTGAGCGGCGGCTGTAGCGATTCGCAAGGACGATGTAGACGGAATAGCAAAGAATGAATGTAACGACGTAGTCCGCTATCCATAAGACGGTGAAAATCAAAAACCACTTGCCGGTTTTGCGCGGGTTTTCCCAGCGATAGATGTTACGCAGCTTGAAGAAATAAGATTGCCAAGACTGCGAGGCCATGAGGAGGCGTTCTGCATGTTCAATTAGGAGATGTCTGCTGAAAGCGGTGTTGTCCAGTGTGGTTTCCTGTCCCAGGGCCTGGTAGTCTTGGGTAGTGTACAATACACACTGTGACACACTGTCAGCCTGCGACTGGGTTCAAGTCCGCGTAACCGGGCACCTACGTGACCCCATAGTCTGGCCCAATCCGTGCCGACATAATTTCCGTTTACATCACGGGTCTTGAAGTCCTCAAAACGAGGATGTTCAATATACTGAACCGGCACGACACGTACTCGGTGGACATATCTGCTCGTTGTCCACGCAACCCTCAGACTCTCTCTTTGAGCCTGGAGGCTCTTGACTTCCTCCTCGTATTGTGCGGTAGCCCCCTCTTCAGCGGCGTCGGTATTCCGTTGTGCAGCATCCAGCCGTTCGTGCGCATCCAAAAGGATCCTGTCGGCCTGGTGGGAAAGGAAGGGCTGCTCGGGCATGGCCAGCTTCGCAGCAGCCTTGCGCTTGGCCGTGTCTTTTGGGTGGACGACGGCATAGGCAGCGCCCTGGATGCCGTCTTTGACATGATGTAGAGCGTCGCCAACGCTCACGGGTTTTGTGTGGAACACGTTTTGCGGGTTGAAGGCAGGATTGCCCTCAACGTCGTCAAAGCCCTCATCCTGCTTTGCGTGCACCAGACCCTCGGTGTTGTCGACATGGAAGACGCGCTTCGCCTTGTTCTTCGCCCTGTTCTTGGCCCGGCGCGAGAGGTCCTTGATGCGAGCATGTGGGCTGCGATTACTCGTGGGACTCGAGGGGCGTTCGTCGGTGTCGGAAGAAGATGAAGCTTCGAAATCAGGTATCATCTCGGCGGATATCGCGGTCGGAGGACAAGGTTAGGAGCATGGTGTGGAGTAGCCGTACTGCTGTCTGGCGGGCGTGGTGCGTGGCTGCAGCTGGCCATGGAGGAAGTAGCGTGCAGCGTCGACGGGATGCTCAGGTGGCTTATGAGAAGTTCCATTCCTTGTTTGCCGCAGGGACATGCCTTGGCTGCTTTCAGCTGCAGTTGGTGGGCTGAGAACTGGACCCAATATTATTGACGATGTCATGGGGGTTGCACAGCCTTGCCTTGATTGGCCGCTGATCGCCAACTTTCTCAACACCAAAACATGACTCTACTAACAACCGCCATCCAACCTCACTCCGTCTGCTCACCTGCTGATGCCTTCACCCAGAGCCGACCTATCCTGCCTCAAAAGTTGCGCGTGGATGCAGCGTGTAAATGCCGCCATGGCTTTCAACCGGCACCGGCCAGGGCAAACGCCGCCTATACCTACAGAGCAGGAGCAGCAGACGTCTCTCAACGCTTCCAACAGAGCTTGGCTCCATATGTTTCTGGCATCCACAGGTTATGTATCGACTACACTCGCTCCCACGTCTCGAGAGATCATCGATCCGCGTCCGGGCTTTTGGTGTCACGAATCCTCAGCTCTTCAGTTGGCTTCTTGAATTTCCCTTGCTGCCTAATTGGTTCTCACAGAGCGCACTTGCAGTCTTTTTTAGCTGCCTTGCAGAGACCTATGACCCACCAGTCACATTGGGAGTCACTAATCAACCGCAGTTTATCCGCATGAGTCGTCACATCAGAGCAACATGTCACATTCCTCAGCAAACACCTTCATCAAGGACCGAACTACTGCTCGTTCTCGAATGTTTGATCCCGACCAACGGGGATTGTGTATCAACCTGCCGTACTTTGAGTGTCGAAAGCAAACAGCGCCTCCAAACCATCATCCAACCCCACCGTAATGGGCGGACATGCATTTGAGCCTGAAGGCCTAAAGACACCAAGGATCCCCACTGAGCTCTATGATCGCCTCAAAAAGGAGTACGCAGAAGCACTCGCCCCGTTCTACAACGAAACCCAGTATGCAGAAGAAGTCCCAGACAAGCCAGACCACGGCGACGTCGACATCCTCGCCCAAGGCCCGCACGACACCACATCCCCGGAGCTCATCACCAAAGCCCTGAACGCGCGAGCCTTCAAACGCAACGGCGCCGTCACCAACTACGCCATCCCGCACCCCTCCACCCCCTCGGCCTACATCCAACTCGACGTGCAAGAAACCCCGCCCGGCTACCTCCCCTGGCAACGCTTCCAAGCCTCCTACGGCGACCTCTCCCAAATCCTCGGCGTGATCCACCGCCCCCTCGGCCTCACCGCCACGGACCGCGGTCTCCACGTCCGCATCCCCGCCATCGAGCCCACCAACAAAAAAGCCAGCCTGCTCCACCTCTCCCACGACCCCGCCCAGGTCCTCCCCTTCCTCGGCCTCTCCCTCCCCGCCACCGGCTTCCCCACCGAAGCCGCCGTCTTCGCCTGGGCCGCCTCCTCGCGCTTCTTCCACCGCTCCGCCGTCGTCGCTCCCCCGGACCGTCGCCCCGACTCGGAGAACCACAACGACCGCGCCCGCCGCGCCAAGCGCGGCATGTACCGCCGCTTCATCGACGACTGGATCCCCGCGCACCCCGACGTCGGCGCCGCCTGCGTCTGGACGCGCGAGACGGTGCTGGCAGAGGCGTTGGAGGTGTTTGGCGTAAGAGGGGAGCACGACGAGCGGCTGGCGCGGTGGTGGGAGGAGCGGCGCGAGGAGGCGCTGTGGCGCGCGATCAAGGAGGTTGTGCCGCGGAAGAGGGACAGCCTGGCGCTGGTGGTGAGGGGGTTGAAGCGGTGGGTCAGCGTGGACGAGGGCGGGATGGTGGTGCTGCTGGAGGAGCCGCTGGTGGGGGAGAAGAGGGCGTGGGTGCGGGGGTTGGGGGAGGGAGGGGAGGAGGCGGTGTTGAAGTGGGTGGGGGAGAATTGGGAGCTGGTGCAGAGGAGGGAGAAGGAGTGGGCGGGGTTGCAGAAGGTTGGGGGGTTGGCGAATGGGGCTATGCCATTGACGGAGGGTGAAAAAGAGGCGAAGAAGCTTCGTTTGGAAGAGGTGTGAAGTTGAATTGTAGTTTTTTTTGGCTGGAATTATACCCCTGAACAAGGAATGAAAGGCGTAGTCGGCAGTGTATCCTCTCCAGCTTTGACACCACAGTGAGTCGCAAGAACCGCATGACTGGTACCCTAACTCAAACCAGGCTTCGTCGATGAAGAGTTGAAGCAGCTATTGGGATGGTTCTTTGTGATGTATACCTCTCTCTATCCGAGTAGATGTCCCAGCTTCCTATGCAGGTGGCTTGCTTACTGTACGTAATCATCGCAACCTTTCTCTTTTGTTTTTTTTTTGTTTTTTTTGACAGTCTCTTCTGAAACTAAACCGAAAAGCCCTAGTCATGATTTCCGTCTATCCAAGAAATAGTTGAGAACACACTGCAACACAGCCACACGAATAAACGTAGACGACACATCATATCATTCTTTACTTCATTCATTCTCGGCTAAACAAAAAGACGTCGAGACAAGACCAATATCAGTCCAACCTCCCCGTTTAGTAGCCCCTGACCTCCTGCTCCTTCAGCTCATCCGGGTGCACCTGCCCCAACGCCTCCCGCCTCGTCAGCGCCTTGGGGTCAAAGTACGGCTTCTCAGCCAGCGACGTCACCCTAGTGCCGTGCCTGGGCTCCTTGTTCGCATAGTCCCAGCTGGCGTTGTGGATGGTGATTCTACAGTATCCCCCCAAGTCAGCGTCTTTCACCCAGCGCGAGAGAGAAAGGAGAAAAAAAAAGAAAAAAAAAAAACTCACCGGTTATCCCACAGCGCGCTCGTCCCCGCCGTCCACTTGAACCGCAGCTGAATGTCAATGTTCTTCTCATACACGTCGAACAGGTAGTTGAGCAGCACGTCGCTCTCGGCCTTGTCGAACCCGACGATCCGATCCGTCATGGCGCGATTGACGTACAAGCTCTTCCACCCGGTCGCCGGATGCGTGCGCACGAGCGGGTGCACGCGCTCAAGGTACTTGGGCCCTTGCTCGGGCGCGTCGCGGTCGAGGTAGGGGTGGGCGGAGCGGTAGACGGCGAGCTTGCCGTCGATGAGGGCGCGGAAGGCGGGCGAGAGCTTCTCGTAGGCCGAGTAGCCCGATGCCCAGAGCGTGTCGCCGCCGATCGAGGGGACCGTGTCGTTGTGCAGGTGCGTGACGCCGGCGGGCTGGCGCTCGTGCACCAGGTCGCTGTGCCAGCGCGAGGCGCCGCCCGGGTTGCGGAAGTTGGAGGCGCGCTCGGTGGATTGGAGTTCGGGCCAGATTACCGTGACGCCTTCGATGCCGGGGACTTGGGGGACTTGGGGCTGTGGGGGGTGGGGGTTAGCGGTGATCTTTGTGGGTGTGTATGGGTTGAGGAGCATGGCTTAAGGCTAGGATGATTGGGAATCAAAGAGCGAGGTTGACTAGGTACACTCCTCAATCCCCAGTCGCAGCTCTTTTTTGACATATACCAACCATGTCCCAAAGTGATGTCTGATGTTGAAGATGTACTTACGTGAACTTCAATCTCGCCATACCATTCACCAAGCTCTTTCTGCTGCTGAGGAGAAATGTCCTGATCCCTAAAGAAGACCACGCTCCGCTCCGCAATCAACAGCCCAAGCTCGTCTTTCTGCTGCGCCGTGAGGTCCTTGAGCTGGAGGCCGACAATCTCGGTGCCGATGTGCGTCGTCAAGTCGATGACCTTGTCGGCAGCGGAGAGCAGCGCCTTCTTCTCTGGGTCGGCCCGGGTTCCCGGGTCGACGAACTCACGGTCGTAGTTGCGGATCTTGTAGATGTCATCGAGGTAGAGCGGCCGGGCCGGGCGGTATGGGTAGCCGTTGGAGAGGTCGATGCCGGCCTTTTCCAGCCGCTTGCGCGTCGGTTCCGGGAGGTTGAGGGAGTCCTTGCGCGGCGGGACGAAGTCCTTGATGTCCGGGCGGATTGCGATTGGGGCGGGGGCCATGTTCGCCTAATGTGGTGGTCAAATGAGGTGTTTGGGGAGATGCCGCAACCGGGTGTTGGGATTGTGCTATCTTCTAGATGCTGGGCTCTTCACGGTTTGCTTTCACATTCAGGCTCTTTATGTATGTCTTGGGGCGCTGAGGATGTGTTCGTATCATGCAGCTGATGCATCATAGTGGAGGAGTGACAGTTGGAGGGGTTGCGGGGATCACATCATCTCCCCCTCATCACGCACCATCCCTGGATTCGTCAGCACCAAAGTACTGTGTTTCCTGGGGTCAACATGTCTCCCACTATTGCGCCATCTCCCTCTAAACCACGACATAGGCGAACCCCGCCCGGAACCAGCCAATTAAGTCGGAGTGATTGCTATATCTCCTGGCTTGTTTCATGTCGTCGTTCCTTTTGGTCGCATCCTTTTGGTCGCCGACCTCAAGGCGCCTGCAGGCCTACAATGGAAACGGTCCAAGTTATCACGCGAGGACTCCGCAAGTCCCGGGGCTGGTGCGCTTTGTAATAATCCTGATAGGAAGAGCAGCGAGTCGTGGTTTTCATTGCCCTAATGCCTCACACTCATGGGTTATTGCAACATTGCGTTGCGGCCGTGAAGGTGGTGTTGAGACATGGGGTCGCGGACATCCCATCGGAAGGCCGACGCCACGCTACCGTCTTTAGCTTCCAACACATGTTCACCGTTGCACCACAGCTTTGTTGACTCCGGCACCCGGACTTTTTGACTTTAGATTCAACGTCAAGCTTGCCATCAGAATTTGTCTTTCAATGTCTTCAACACCGGCGCCTCACGTCGCCATTATCGGTGCAGGAATCAGTGGTGTTGTGACTGCAGCACATTTGAGGAAATCCGGTGTCCATGTAACCGTCTTTGAGCGGACGGCCAAGCCCGGAGGTGTCTGGTAAGTCAAGTGTCAGTGACATATCATGAACAAATGATCCAAACCACGGCTTCCTCTAGCTCTTTTAGTCTTGGTTTAACCATTCGTCCAGACCATGGCGCGCTCTGGAAAGTTGTTAACAAATCACCAGGGTTTACGATGAACGGCGACCGCTGGAACCAGATTATCCTTCGATCACAGCTTCGGTCGCTTCTGACATCCCAAAGGCCAGATGGCAGGCGCGTCAGCAGTTTCGCGATGACTGGCTGACCAAGGATCTCGGAGCCGCACCACCAGGGTAAGCTGAAGTGCAAGATCAATTGAAGGTTTCCACTGACAGTTGCTTAGTCCGTGCTACCGAGACTTGACGACCAATGTCCATAGGGATATGATGCAGACCACTCTACTCCCATTTCCTGATGGGACAGGTGAATACAGCAACCACTCTGTTATGGCTGCCTACATCAGTGAAATCGTTCGAGTAACGGGAATCGAGGAGTCCATCCGGTATCGGACGCTGGTGGAGAATGCTAGCAAGCATGACGTCAAATGGAAGGTGACGACCCAGGAGTTGAAACAGCAGGACGCAAAACGAGAGGTGCTGGTAAGTACTGATATCAACCTCGATAATGAAAACTTTACCAACATTGTCAGGATTTCGATGCTGTTGTAGTTGCCAATGGCCACTACCACGCTCCCAGGATCCCCGACATCCCCGGTCTGTTCGAGTGGAAGTCGCGGTGGCCAAGCAGAGTGGAGCACTCGAAAGGCTATCGTCTTCCGGAAGCCTTCAAAGGAAAGGTATGTTGTAGATTGACAGGATGGCGTTCCAGCGCATGTAGCTGACAAGGAAACAGAACGTGCTGCTCATAGGATCAGGAACATCCTCTACCGACATTGCCAAGGAGATATCTCCGTACGCAAAGAGCATCTGGCAGACTTCAAGGGGAGGCGATTTCGATTTTCCAGCATCGATACTGCCACCGAACGCCAAACGCATCGGCAACGTTGCATCCTTCGATCTGCCCGCATCTGATGCAGACGTCTTGTCCGGCTCTGAATCGGCGTCTGACGCGGAAAGCTCGTCGACCTCAGAGAATGTCGATGCCAGCGGTCCGATTCCGAGCACGATTACGTTGGAGTCCGGGCACAAGCTCTGTGACATCGACCATGTGATTGTGGCCACAGGATACCACGTTTCTCTCCCCTTCCTTCGATCTCACCATCGAGATGATCTCGGGCCGGAAGAAGCAGACGAGAAGGTCATCGTGACGGACGGGTCGCAGTATCACAACCTCCACAAGGACATCTGGTACATTCCTGACCCGAGCCTGGTTTTCGTCGGGGTTCCGTACTTCACTGCCACCTACTCCTTGTTTGAATTCCAGGCCAAGTTCGTCGCAGCAGTTCTTTCTGGGAACGCGACTCTGCCGAGTGAGCAGGAAATGAGAAGGGAGTATGAGGAGAGGGTGAAGGAGAAGGGATACGGCAAGAAGTTCAACTCGCTCAAGTTCGTCGAAGTTGATTATGTGAACGAATTGCTTGGCTGGATCAACAAAGACCTGGCGGCACGCGGCAAGGAGCCGATCCCACCTCACAGTCCCGAGTTCGTGGCGGCGAAGCAGGGTGCGTACGAGAGGATCAAGAGTTTGCTGGGCGGAGGTAGAGGCTCGCAACCTGCGCCGGCAGTGCCCGACGAGTGGTTTGTAGCATGCTGATTGGCCATTGCGGAGACATAGATAGAAATTGGATGGCGAGATTGAGACGTTGGTGAGATGGAAAGCGGGATTGCTTTCCTTCGCTTACGTTGCCTGATGTGTGACAGGCTGGAAAGTGGTTGCCCATGCTGCCTCTCTTTGCCGACCACCAACACTTCACCGTCGGTGACTCCGCTCTGGTCAAGCCGTCTACAAAGAGCATTCGGCGACACTGCTCGCCTCGTCTGTTTCGGCGCTTGTCTTCCCCGCACGCCCTGCACTCTCGCAAACACCGTAAACCCCGAGGGCTGCACGCCGGGTCGCACGCCATCTACGCCCAGCTGCTCGTCAGCCCGTATCTTCCACTCAAGCTTCACCCAGAGTCGAGTCAAGCTCCGGGAAAAGCCTCGTCACGCTGCCCGCCCCGCCCCACCATCAAAGGTGGACCCTTAGCTCGGCGCGTTATCGTGCAAAAGAAAACACCTGCAGGATTCTCGCTCGGGCATTCCGAGTTGGGTCAGATGTGTGTGGTTCAAGATTCTGGTCCCCGGCTTGCTCGTCCAACGCCGTGCCTTCTGCGGACCTAAAGCACGCAATATGACGGCACCATGGTGACTCGCCACTCTCGCAGACTGGCCATGGCAGCCGGTACGACCACGCCGCGATACGCTGTATGCATCTGTTGGCTTAAGTATTTTGCCGTGTAACTCAACTTTGCCGAGGTGTAGCTACGTCTGAGGCTCACTGTTTACCTCTGCTTCTGCTGCCTTACAATCTTGCGACAGCGAGCGGGAACTGTCCATCTGCCATCTTGCAGATCGAGTTTCCTCCACCATGTCGCAGACTCAAGCACAGGAACGCGACCCTGCCGCCCAAAAGGCCGATGCAGTCGTCCAAGAGAGGGTCAAATGGGACTGGAGGGGCGCCATCTGGGACACTTTCAATAAGTCTCCGGAAGAGAGGAGGTTCCTCTTCAAGCTCGATGCGGCTCTTTTGACCTTTGCGTCCCTCGGTACGCCAAATCCCGTCCACCCTACCCATGACAAAATGACTAACGCCATTAGGCTATTTCATCAAATACCTGGACCAGTCTAACATCAACTCCGCCTTCGTCTCGGGCATGAAGGAAGACCTGGGGCTGTACGGGGATGAGCTCAATATCATGCAGTCCACGTGGACTGTGGGTTATGTCATCGGCCAGCTGCCGAGCAACATTATCCTGACCAAGTTCCGGCCATCTCGATGGATCCCGGCCATGGAACTCCTGTGGACCATTCTCACTTTCTGCCTCTCAAGATGTTCCACGGCAAAACAGCTCTACGTTCTGCGTTTCTTCATCGGTAAGCCACTCACCCGCATCCAACCACATCGTGAGACGTACTAACAGTGCTGCTTAAGGACTCGCCGAGAGTACCTTTTATCCGGGCATGCAATACATTATAGGCTCATGGTACCGACGAGATGAACTTGCGAAGCGAAGCTGTATCTTTCATACCAGCAGCGCTATCGCGACCATGTTCTCGGGTTACCTGATGGCTGCAGTCTATAACCTTGGCGGCAAAGGCGGCTTCAAGGGGTGGCAATGGTACGCGCTGGCACTGTGGCTCCCTTATAATTACTAACGTGCGTAGGCTCTTTATTGTCGACGGCATCATCTCCCTTCCCATTGCGATCGCTGGTTTTTTCGTGCTTCCGGACGTGCCTGAGATCTCCAAACCCTTCTATCTCACCAAGGAAGAAGTTATCTTTGCTCAAAAGCGCATGCAGCTGGAAGGCCGCAAGGAGCGAGAACCCTACACCAAGGCGAAGGTCAAGAAGATTTTCAGCTCGTGGCACATCTATGTGCTCACCCTTCTCTATATGTAAGTCCATGGCATCACCTTGCAAGGGAGGCCTCGAGGGCTGACAAGACATCAGTGCTTTCAACAATGGTGGCATGTCCGCACAGCCTTGCTTTGCGCAGTGGCTCAAAGCAAGCACCGACCCCGTGTACACTGTTGCACAGATCAACGCCTATCCGACCACAACATATGCTGTAGCCGTCGTCTCGACGCTGATCTACGCATGGTCGTCGGACACCTTCCTCAAGGGCGCACGCTGGCCTCCAATGTTCTTTGCCGCGGTACGTCCCACTCTGCCGCGAACAAGTGAAAGCCTGCTAACTCAACATAGACCTTCAACATCATTGTATACACCTCCCTCGCCGTGTGGGACATCCCGAACGGATGGCACTGGGCCTGCTATATCCTGGCCGGACTCAGCAGCGGACTTTCCGGGCTGTGCATGTCGTGAGTAGCCCCCTCCCCAATCCGCATGTTGAGCCTGTTGCCTAACGCGAGCGTTCAGCTGGGCCCACGAGATCTGCGCCGAGGACAACGAGGAGCGCGCCATCGTCATCGGCAGCATGAACGAAATGGCCTACGTGGTGCAAGCCTGGCTACCCCTCCTCGTGTGGAGGCAGACGGAAGCGCCGCAGTACCGCAAGGGCTTCATCACCGTTGCCTTCATTGGCGGGCCTCTCCTGATGGGCGCCGCCCTTGGGACCCTGATCCTGCACAACAGAGAACTCGCGCGGAAGGCGAAGAAGCGTGGAGGAGACGCAGGGCCAGACGATGGCGAACAGGGTGAGGCACCTTCTCCGCAACTTCTTACTGTTGACGTCAAGGGAGCCGAGGCGACGAAAGCCTAGCGTCGTGTGTCTGGCTTGAGAGGGTTGCTGAGACATACTGTGACCCAACAGAGTGGCTTCTCGCCGAGCAAGATCAGCTTCCGAAGAGTGTCCCGCATACGGATGAGAGAGCGGATTGATTTGTAGGAGGAAAAAAGTTACGGGGTTTATGGATCAAAAGGGAAAACAACGAAACTACAGAGAAGGTTGTGTGATTGTCGATATGAGAAGCAAGCCGAGGCATCCGTTTTGGGGTATTGGCTGATGCAATTTCCTAACCACCCCCTTTCTTTTGCACTTACTTCCAACGGAACCATCAACACCACATATGCCAAGACAAATAAAAAACAAGAACTTCTGTACAGATACAGCACCCCTTACCTACACAAACCACCTCCACCGCACATCCTTAGCTCCACCCACCAATTCGCTCAACCTCACGTCCTTGCTCACCAACCTCTTCCCCATAACCCGATCCCTCCTCGCATTATCCCACCTCATCCACGCCCTCATGGCCAAAATCAACACCATCCCCGCCCCCTCAAACGCCGCGGCCGTCCCCAAAAACGGCAGATACCTCGGCGCGTCCTCCGCCCTAAACGTCATACTCGCCACGATGCCGCCCGAATTCGCCGCGCCCGTCAAGAAACTCATCACGTAGATGCGCCCATTCTCAGTATGCATGTTCGAGGCGTGCCACGAGTGGAACAGCACGGTGGGCGTCATGGCGCCGCCGCAGAGCAGGAAGCAGGCGAAGTAGGCGAGCGGGACGTGGGTGGCCGGGTTGGCGGCGAGGAGGATGACCCAGCCGACGAAGGTGAGGAGGAGGGCGAGGATGAGGTGGGCGGAGCGCTCGCGGTGGTGGTCCGAGGAGCGGGCGATGGCGAAGAGGACGAGGGCGCCGACGAGGTTGGGCGCGACGGTGTAGAGGTTGGTTTTCAGCGTCGGGAAGCCCATGAGCTGCACGATTTGGGGGAGGAAAGAACCGACGGCGCTGCCTGAGGTGCCGTAGCAGAGGCCGATAAGGGACCAGGCGTAGCTGTTGGCGGCGGTGAGTGGTGGTGTTAGAGAGGGGGTGGGGGGACGCCACGCACACTTGCCAGGATTTGAAGGGCTGCATGCCTTCGCGGAAGTCCCAGGCGGAGCCGACGGCGGAGGTTGAGTCGCGCTGCGCCCGGATGATGCAGAGTTGCTTCTCGGCGGGGGTGAGCCAGCGGCACGTCCACGGGTTTTTGGGGAGGATGAGGGCGGCGACGAGGGAGATGAAGATGGTGAGGCCGCCTTCGACGAGGAAGAGGTATTGCCAGCCGTGCAGGGAGCCGTGCAGCTGGAAGAGGCCGAAGGATATGAGGCCGCTGAATGCGGCGGATATGACTGTGGCGGTGTACCACTGGTGACTGGTTAGTGTATGACCCATGCTCAAAATGTACTGAAGAGATAAGGTGGGGAAGTTGAGTAACCACCATCGGCTGTTTCGAAAGAAAGAAGGTGTATTACAATTGCGAAGCGCGTAGCAAGTTCCCCGCGGGTGTAGAAGGTGCTCATGTAAAACTAGCCAATTGTTAGTGACAGTGACAGATTGTAGGGCTCGCGATACCACATACCATAGAGCAGGGAGCAAATCCAGCCTCCGCCACCCCCAAGAGCAATCTCACCGCCAACATCTGCGCTCAACATCAGTCCCCAGCCAAACAACCGCGGTACAGCACCATCTCACCTGTGCAAAGTTCTTGCATGCCGCACAAACCATGGCCATGGCGCCCCAGCACAGCATAAAGGCCACCAAGAACCACTTGGGCTGGAACTTCCTGGTCACCAGATTGGCAGGCAGGCACAAGCCGCAGAAGGGTACGTAAAAGACCATGACGAGGATGGAGTACTGGTTGCCGACGAAGCCAAGGTCGACGTCCATGCCGTCCGTCTTTGCGTTGCCGAGGTTGCCGCGGTCGATGCTGTTGAAAAAGTACATGAGGAAGATCATGACCATGACGAGGAGGTCGAGCTTGAGGACCAGCTTGCGCTCCGCTGCCGCGTCGATGTCTGGGAGTGGCGGCGAGACGTGGCCGAACTCGACGTCTGGGTTGCTTTTGCTGGGAGATAGAGGCCGGGATTTGGTCTGGGACATGTCTTTGGTGCTGGTTGGCGTTGCGGTGCCACCGTCGTTGTTGGCGGAAGGATTCATGGCCAGCTGGGTCTTTGCAAGCTCCTCGCTACGGCTTAATGCTTTGGGGAACTAAAGAGGGAATTATGTTTTCTTGAGAAGTGACAGATGAGAGGGTTGGATTTGTTTTATCTTGCAGTTGTAGCATTCCCCGCTTATCAGGACATTGGAGAATGGGGAGAGGCGATAGTATTTATCTCCATGTCTACGTGCTTACATCCGGGAGACTATATACCGAAGCATTTGACTGGTCGGATGCACAGTGATAGATATCCTGCAGCTGCCCGATACTTGGCCACAATGAGTGCAACGTTCGATGTTACTGCTTTGGCTCTCCTGCAGCAAGCTCTGATTTTAATCATTTCGCAGCCATGAAGTTGCAGCAAAGTTGGCACGAGACGAAGCTATGCATTCTTTGTGTACATTAGGAGCGGAGATGAACTAACCATGACCGCAAAGAGCAGGAGATAAGGTGATGAGCTGCAGCGCCGAGAACTGGTTGGACCTTCCATGGAATCCTGTTGATGAGAGGGGCGATCGCGGGTCAAGAGTGGGTGATTTCTCGGTGTAAAGTCGCTGCCGCCCCGTAGCCGCTGTTACGCCATCGGAAGAGGCAATGACAAAATCCTTCGTATTGGCTCCGCTTTGCCGTTACCCACCACGCGTCTCCGCATCGATTCCATCCACCACTCCAACCATGCCATCCCCGCTTATCCTCCCATCTCCGGCTCGAAAACTACCGCTGCGTGGCGTGACTTTTCTACACTTACTTATACTCTCGACGAGACCGTGTACCTGACGCTCAACATCCGGTTGCATTCCCCGCAGATATGGACTCGTTTATCATCGTTGGCTGTGGTGTCTTCGGACTCTCCACTGGCTTGTCTTTGTCGAAACGTTACCCTGACGCCAAAGTCACGCTCATCGACAGGCATGAGCCTCCGGTTCCCGATGGAACATCAGTTGGTATGTGACTTTTCGTTCGTGGTTAGGCATGGTGATCTTGGCTGCATGCATCATTGCATTGTGAGCGGGGTTCGCAGGGTATTGTAATGCTTGCATTCATGTGGGAGGTGTACAAGGTCATGAATGCACACATTTGCCACATGCAACTTAGAGATTAGGAGGTTGAAATGCTAACATCATTCTAGATACAACCAGAGTTATCCGTGCGGATTATCACGACCCAGTCTACTCGGAGCTCGCGCTGGAGTCACAGAAGCTCATCCAAGATGACCCGGAGCTTAAGCCGCACTACTATAGGAGCGGTATGATTTACGCTCACGCGGGTGCTGGCCGCCACGGTTCTCAGGTCTGGGCAAAGGAGTACGCTGCGGCCGAGTCTCTGCAGAAGAAGCGTGTTGAGGGTGGGGAATTTTCTGGCCAAGGATACCTTCGCCGTCTCACTTCTCACCAAGAGTTGTACAAGCGCGTCAATGGCGAGGGCTACGAGCCTCATGAGGGAGAGAAGCTGTGGAACGAGGGCTATCTCAACGAAGACGTCGCCTTCGTCAATGCTGAAGAGTGCATCCGCGTCTTTTACCACAAATGTCGAAAGCAGCCCAACATCGACTTCCTTTTCGGGAACCCCGTTCAGCGTCTCATCATCGAAGGGGAAGCTGCAAAAGGGGTTGAGCTTATAGACGGCACAAAACTCACGGCTGCCCTCGTTGTCTTGGCAGCCGGAGCTTGGTCTAATACGCTGCTCGACTTGCGAGACCAGGTGACTTCCACAGGCCACGAGGTGGCATGGCTGAAGCTGTCTCCAGAGATAGAGGAACGGTACAGGAATATGCCGGTAAGAGAAATAGTTCCCACGAACTTTCGAGCAGGAACTCACGTATATCAGATTACGACCAACTTTACAACCGGATTCAACATTTTCCCTCCGCTGAACGGCGAAATCAAGTGCTTGAGACGGTCTCCTGGATACACAAACACAAGGACTGTAACGGACCCAACATCCGGCAAGAGCTTTGAAGTGTCAGCACCGCCAGACTCTCCAAGTACGATACCTGCGGAGGCGGAAGCGGCTCTCCGCACAAATCTCGCCGAGCTGTTCCTCCCGCTCGCCGACCAACCCTTTGACAGGACAAAACTCTGTTGGTTTACCAACACGCCAACTTCTGATTTCTTGGTGGACAGGCACCCGAGCATCAAACAGCTGGCTCTAGTCACCGGCGGATCTGCCCACGGGTGGAAGTTCATCTGCGTGCTTGGTGATCGGGTTGTGGACATGCTAGAAGGAAAGCTAGCCCCTGAACTGCGGAAGAGGTGGAAGTACAAGCTCCATGAAGACAAGGACCACAACATGGAAGGAGCGCCCAGAGCAGAGGGTGCCAAACAAGAGCTCAAGTACTGCAAGCCCATTGCAATCGTGGGAGCCGGTGTCTTTGGTCTGTCAACTGCTCTCCATCTGGCGAAGAGCGGATACAAAGACGTGACGTGAGTGGTATATTCCCAATCACTCCCCACTCCCTAACAAGCCATGCAGCATCTTCGACTACCAACCCTACGACAAGAACGGCTACTCGTGCGCCTCGGGCTGCGACGCCGCCAGCGCCGACGAGAACAAGATCCTGCGCGCCTCGTACGGCGACCGCAAAATCTACCAAGACCTCGCCTTCTCCGCCATCCCCGTGTGGGAGTCTTGGAACGCGGCCATCAAAACCTCGCCCACCCTCCCCGCCACCCTCTCGCGCGACGACCAGCTTTGGGTCCCAGCCGGCTTTCTCCGCCTCAGCGACGCCGGCCTCGACGAGCACGAGCACATCACCCAGGCCAACTTCCCCCCCGACATCAAGCACACGCAGTACCGCATCACCGACCCCGCCCGCATCGCCGCCGCCCACGACGCCGGCATCCCCGCCACCAAATTCGACCCCTTCAACCGCACCGCGCGCTCCCTCCACACGGACGGCATGTTCGACGCCACGGGCGGCTACGTCCTCGCCAGCAAAGCCTGCGCCTGGACCCTGCACCTCTGCGCCCTCGCCGGCGTCAAACTCCGCCTGGGCCCTTCGCACCGCTACGTCTCCCACACCACCACCAGCAAGTCCGCCACCATCACCGGCCTCACCACCGCCGACGGCACCCACCACCCCGCCACCCTCCTCATCCTCGCCACGGGCGGCTGGACCCCCTCCCTCCTCCCCGCCACGCACCCCCTCCTCGAAACCACCGCCGGCACCGTCCTAACCGTCCGCATCCCCCGCGCCACCCGCCCCGACCTCTGGGCCAAATACGACCCCGCCACCTTCCCCGTCTGGAGCTGGAAGATGGCCTCGTACGGCAAATCCGCCAACCGCACCTCCGTCGGCGGCCTCTACGGCTTCCCCCGCACCCCCGACGGCGTCGTCAAGTTCGGCTTCCGCGGCGCCAAGTGGACCGACTACTCGCACCGCGATGGAGGCAGCGGGGCGCTGGTGTCGTATCCGCGCACAGGCGGGGGGGAGGTGCCGCGCGCCGCGATGGAGGTGGTGGAGGCGTTCTGCGCGGAGAATTTGCCCGAGTTGCTGGAGCTGCCGGTCGAGACGGCGAGGCTGTGCTGGTACACGGATAGCGTGGACAATGACTTTTTGATCGACTACGTGCCCGGGGTGGAGGGGTTGGTGGTGGCGAGCGGGGGGAGCGGGCACGGGTTCAAGTTTTTGCCGGTGCTGGGGCGGGAGGTGGTGGGGGTGGTGGAGGGGAGGGCGTCGGAGTGTGCGAGGGCGTGGGCGTGGAGGGGGAGGCCTGAGGGGGTGGCGAATGGGTTGGAGGAGGGGCCTGGGGGGTGGAGGACTTTGGATAGACAGACGATGACGAGGGGGTGGGGGAAGGCGGCGGAGGCGTGAGGGTGGTGGTGGTTGAGTGGAGGTGACCTTGCGGATGCTACCGGGCGTTTGGGAAGTATACAGACACCAAGGGATGGGTATGGCGTCAGCTCATATGGTTTGCACGCAGATCTTGGAGCACAGTTAAGCAGGTAGTCTTATCAGTATTGAGCTACCGGAATTCCGTGGCAACAAGTGCCGTTGATAACTGCATGAAGAATCCTTCCCATAACCTTGCCGTAGTAGTAACAATCCGTTCTCGAAGACGCCATCTCAAAGTAACCGACGACTCTACCGAGAGCCACTTTAGTCGGGACCACAGAGAACATGAAAAGGAAGACCGATTGAGTGCCATGGAGCACGAAGACCCATGTGAGAACATTCGTCAAGTGTTGAACATGTCCATCCGATCAGACCCATCTTTAGTCGTCCTAGTCGAAGAGGCCGCCAAAGCCGTCGCCAATATCACTGGCGCTCTCAACGGTGGGAGCCTGATAGTTTGTGATTGCAGTGACGGGAGTGGTCGGAGCCGGGGCGGCGATGGCGCCGGTGGCCTGAGGAGCGGCCTGAGGAGCGGCCTGGTTGACACTGCGAGGCGTAATATCAGCGCGCTCGTGAGAAGAAGATGCAGCACGGCCACGACGAGTCTCGGCGCCCACGTAGACATAAGCAGGGACGTCGCCGGGGACGAACTTCATGCGACCGTCGCGGCAGGGGATGAGAAAACCGAATCTAGGTACCTCCTGGACAGCCTCCTCTAGGCAGCGGATCTCGGGCGGGTCGATGGCACGGCGTTCCTCGTCACTGAGCTGGTGAGCGACCGCGACGTTCATGGGAGGTGCACGCGTGATGACCGGGACTCCGCCGTAGTGGTCGGCAACAGTGATGTTGCGTTGAGCAACCTGACGACGAAGCTGGTCACGACCGGAGCTGTTGGGTGTGACGCGCATAGAGGTGCGGGCCGGGGTGACGGAGCGCTCTCCAGAGACGCCCTGCTGCTCATTGTTGTTGGTGACGCCCACAGAGGTGCGAGCCGGGTTGACAGAATGCTCTCCAGAGGTGGCGTGCGGGGAACGTACGGAGTCGTTGAAAGTGACACGACCAGAGGTGCGGGCCGGGGTGATCGAGCGCTCTGCCGAAGTGATCTGCTGCTCATTGGACGTGGTACGCTGACGCTCCTCAGCGCGGGCCGCCGACTTGCGGAGCGACTATCTGTAAGTTAGATTGCAGATTGACAGGCTCCAAATTTATCAAGTGAGGTGAGAGTGAAGAGAGGTACAGTACCTTAGGAGGAGTGACGTTGAGGGCGCCAACCTGACCAATGATGGAGCTGTTGTCATCAACGGCACTGTCCAGAACACTGCGCGTGTCGTCGCCGTCGACCAGGTGGAGAGCCCAGTTGCTGCCCATGGCCGTGTGCTTGCCAGTTTGCTGAACTTTCTTCACTTTGTCCATCGTGGTGTTGAAAGCGGCCTCTTCGCCAATATCGGCATCGTCAAAGTTGTCCTCGGCGCGGTGCTTGTCGGCCGCGTCTTCAAAGGCAATGCTCTTGCCCTTCTGGCGCTGGCTGGGCTCACCGGGCTCTGAGGCGGTGTCAACAGCACTGGTAGCGTCGTTTCGGTCCATGACGGAATTGATCGTATGAGTCTTGCGACCCTGCTCGTCGACAGCATATGCAAGGTGCTCCTTGCTGTTGTTAGCCTTGCGGCCGCCGGGCTGCGAGTTGTCGGCGGGCTTCATGTCATAGCGGCTGGTGACGCCGTGAGGAAGCTCAACCCAGTCGTCGCTGTCATCGACAACGCTGATTGAGCGGGGAGGCATGGTGAAAGAGAGAAGCAACCAGAAACGAGGGATGAAAAGGTGAATTCTTGACGTGGACGTAGTCGCGCCTTGAAGAAAGTGACAGTGGTGAAGGAAGAGTCTGGAGGAGGGTGTAAAATGGGTTCAAGAAATAGGCACGCCCTGGACCCTGAAAAACAGCTCTCGCCTGCGTTGCAGCGCCCACGCCGAGCCATACGCACCGCCTCCCTGTCTCCATATGCCACTTGAAACAGTTGATGAAGACTCGATTAAAAGACAGGATACACCACGGCTACCAGACATCGTAGCAGCCGTAGCATGCTTATAACCTCTGTGTTCGCACAAAAATAGACGAGGAATACCAATGCATGCTGATAAATGGGAATGTTATACCTACTTTGGGGATATACCGCCGCCAACCATGCGGCCTCGCCAGATACTTCCACGATTGGGACCGAGAGCTGGCTCGCGCCAATCCTCAAAACCGGACACCGGTGGAGCAGCAGCACAATCATGGGTAAATGGCTGTATCTCTATCGAACCCCCACCGGGATCTGTGAGATTTTACCAATGAGAGATACGATACCTTTCCGCCCACAACGCAACTGATCTCACAACTTAGCCTTCTCTTGAGCCTTTTCCTGCTCCCACTGAAGCTGCACCTTCCGCATCTTCCAGAAGCTCAGGAACGCCGTGAGGGCGGCAAGGGGCGGGCAAAACAGCTGCAGCCACGCCCACCACTGGGGACTCCGCCTCTTGATCTCCGCAAATGACTTGGCAACCTGCTCCTCGAGCTCTGCACTATCTCCATCGTTCCAAATCACAACGCTCGCGGCCTCCCCCCTCCTCATCACCCTCTCGGCCTTCTCCCTGACATCACCTTGGCTCAGCACTCTATTCTTCGCGTCCTCTCCACTCAAATGCGCGTCTCTTGCCCTCAGCCTCTGCATCTGAATCTCGGGGTCTTTGACCGCAACCACCATGATGGTCCCGCAATACCTCTCCCACCCGCTCTCAAACAGCAAGGGGATATCCAGCACCACGGCCCAATGCCCGCGCAGATAAGCCCACAGCATCTGATTGTACATCTCCCGGCGGACGGCAGGATGCACGATGCCGTTCAACGTCTTGCGGTCCTGCGTGTGGTCTTCGCCCGCGCCGAAAACGCGTTTCCCCAGCGCGGGCCGGTTGAGCGGGCGGCCTTTGCCCGTCGGACCATCCTCTTTGCCGCCGCACGCAGGGTCCGAGGCAGGAAGCAGCAGGTCTGGGGTGGTGGGGCCAAAGTGTTCTACGATGGCGCGGTAGCCGGGTGTGCCCGGCTCGACGACTTTGCGGGCAACGACGTCGGCGTCGATGATGGGGAGGTTGTAGGGCGGGCTGCGCAGCAGGTTGGAGACGGTGGATTTGCCGGTCGCGATGGACCCGGTTAGGCCGAGGAGGAGCATGATGGGGGATTCGGGCTGTGGAGGACGTTGGGATGGGTGGAGGTTGGAGCTTGGGCGCGGTGGTGGGGGTGAGGTCACTGGACCGAGGCGCGGCGATGCGATTGGCTTCAGCGCGGCCGGGTGTTGTTCAATGGGTGGAAGAATCACGCCGAAGCTGGAGAGAGATTGTCACTTCTCGTTCGCGGGATCTGCGCATTCAGTAGAGAGAGGCAGAGAACATGGAGGGAGATGAGGATGTGGAGCATTTGGACGTGGGCTGACTCGTGAGGAGTTGCTGGTGTGGGCGCAACGACAGGGATCTGCTGTCACCCAAAACAATCAACACCGACTTGTTCACTGCACCGCGCCCTGTCCATCATCGGCGCCAACGGCAGCGCGGCCATAGTCACTCCGCAGCACCACTAACCACTGACCCCAGAACAGCAGCAGATACGCCATCCGTCGCTCCAACCCAGTAAACCCACCCCAGAACCGAGGCCCGCTGCGCGAAAAATCAACGCCATGTCCGCGCCTGCCACTCCCGCCAGCTCCACCGTTGCCGTCGCCGGCTCCGCGCCCGGCACCGGTACCTGGCGCCATCCGAACTTCAAGGAGATCACCCGTCGCCAGAACGCGAGCGCATTCGGCGAGGACCAAGCCAGGCACCTCTTCTCCGTCGTCTTCCTCCTCGTCCTGACCTTCCTCATCCCGGCCTTCACCCCCGCCTGGTTCTCCAGCTGGACCTCCAACCTGTGAGCGCGCACAACTCCAAGCAGCGTCAAGAAAGACACGTAGCTGACACCGCCCTTAAGCCTACCTCATTTCTTCAAGCCGGCGTACCTGCTATGGCTCCTGCGCGCCGTCCTCGGGCTCAACGGCTCCGTCATGCTGCTGCCCCTCTTCCGCACCCAAGACGCCATCGTCGACATCCCTCTGACGGCCTCGCAACGCGCGCTCCTCGGCCTCGACCCCAGCGTCGCCACGCCGGGCTCGTACGTCACGCCGCCGCGTTACGCGCGCTCCGCGACGCCGCGCAGCGGCGACATGCAGCTGCGCTCGGGATCGGCCGGGTCGCCCAGCCCGTTCAGCTCGAGCCTGGGCTTCCGCGAGACGTCGAGCCCCTTCAGCCCCATCGCGAGCCCGTTGCTGCAGAAGGCGGTCAGCGGGAGGAGGATGAACACGCTTTCCGGGTCTCAGCAGGGTGCTGCGAGCGGAAGGGAGCTGTATGAGAGTCTGGGAAGGGACAATGCCGGTGCGATTCCCGGAACGCCGACGCCGCTTGGTGGTGGGAAGGGCCCGTCGGTCGCGCTGACGAATCGCTGGCTCTATGAGAGGGGGAGACGGAGCTCAGGCCATGGCAGCCCGAGTGCGAGAGTGTATGGATGAGGCTGAGGAGCCGGGTGTGGTTGATGGCTCGGGTGCTTGAAGGATGCAGCTTCTGCTCTGGAGATGGGCGTTGATCGCAAGGGAAAAAAGATCAGTATACCCCAAAGGAAGGTCGATTGCCGAAGCACGCCTCCACTGTACGTAACCAGCATGAGGCGCATTGGGAGATGGGTAGCGGGACGCATTGCATGTTTGATGCGGCAGGGCGCAAGGCTATTTTTCTTATCTTATTTCGTCAGGGTGGGATGGATCATCGGTCAGTAAGCTCAAGTGCCCCAACCCTCACAAGATTTAGATGCAGCAGCTAGATGGTATCAAAGTATTTCACAGTGTCCGCACAGCCGTACAGCCATAGCAACGGCTACTGGGCCAACGGCAGAGCTTCCCCGGATATCAGTGATGCAGTGAAGAGCTTCTCTGATTGGCCAAAATGGTCACGGGTCTTATCTGCGATTCAACTCTCGTACTGGAACCCGGCCGATAAGTCATGAGTTATGCCAATCGTCTGACGGCGGCGAGGTTTTTTCTTGTTCTTGAATTTCGTGTGGGCTGGTCCATGGTTGAAAGTATCTTCATTGTCTGTTCATGACTCCATGGAAGGTAAGGCAGCACTTACAGCCCAAGGGCCCCCTCAGCAAGCCACAGGGTTTCGTGTCCTTATCGCCATATCTCGACCCCCCGCGTGTGGGGTTGATACGGGCTCGTCCGACCAACGCGATCAACACAGAGGACAGCAAGGGTGGCACAGGTGGCACAGATACAGAAGAACTATGGTACTGGCTGACTGAGTCTGGTATCACAGCAACATGATACGCAGAAGCAGCGCTAGCCGTCGGCTGCAGACGTCTTGCTGTATAATAAGCTTACCCGTCCCACGAAACGTCCCCGAATCACTCCATCTTTCCCATTGCCTCGTTGCCATAGACGGCTCCGCTTGCCACAATGCGTTTGCGAATCAAAAGACCAAAGCTCTATGTCGAACAGGCAAAGTCGCAATTTGCGGAGGGCAGTGCAAGGTGGTATGTCTTTTCTTTTTTTTCAATGGCTCATCCAAGCTTGCCCTCCCAAGAAAAGGTGCGTGTTGGCTGATTGCTCTCCGTATAGGACGAATGTGGACTTAGACCCGGTACCTCGACACGCGCGTAAATGGGGCGTCACCTCTTTCATTGCCTACTGGATCTCCGACGCGTTCAAGTGAGTGTGCTTCGAGACGATTGCAGCTAGAAACAGAAATACTGAGACTTCGTCTGCCAACTGCAGCGCGGCGACGTGGGAATTTGCGTCTTCGGTCATCGCGGTCGGTCTAACATGGTGCGCACACCTCCCTTCTGGATGATAGCTGCAACTCTAGCTGAGGGAAGCATCTAGGCGTGAATCGCTCGGAATCGTGGCCCTGTCCTTCTTCATCATCTCCTGGGTTATTGCGTTGAATGGCGCGACGGGCGTGATACGTATGCCACCCGCGGACACTGGTAAAGTGCTTCTCTGACACTCTAGGCAGACCATGCTCCTTTTCCAGTCCTGGCGAGGGCGAGTTGGGGATTCTGGGGATCCTACATCGCCATCATCTCGCGAGTTATCTTGGCCATTTTCTGGTTCGTATCGAAGAAAGAAGACTTGATCTTCAAGAAGTAGCTAATGCGGGTTCAAGGTTTGCCATCCAGACCATGAATGGGGCGAACACGGTCAGAGTCATGTGGGCCATCCTCTATCATCCAAGGAGACAGCCTCTTCCCCTCAGAACAGTGTTAACCAATCCCAGGATCGGAGCAATCTGGCCTTCCTTCCTCACCCTCCCCAACCACATCCCCGCCTCCCAGGGAATCGAAACCAACACCATGATCTCCTTCCTCATCTTCTGGCTCCTCCAGCTCCCCTTCCTCTACATGCACCCCAACAACCTCCGCTGGCTCTTCATGGCCAAATCCATCCTCGTCCCCACCGCCTTCCTCGCCATCCTCATCTGGGCCCTCGTCTCCACGCGCGACACGGACATCTGGGCCCAAGCCGCCCCCACCACCCTCCACGGCTCCGCCTACTCCTGGGCCTTCCTCGCCAACCTCACCTCCGTCATCGGCAACTACGCCACCCTCTCCGTCAACCAGGCCGACTTCTCGCGCTACTCGCGCGTCTCGGTCCGCTGGCAGCTCCTCTACGTGCCCCTCCTCCCCGCCATCTTCACCCTCATCGCCTTCATCGGCATCGCCGCCAGCACCGCCGGCGCCGCCCACTACGGCACCTATCTCTGGGACCCCATGGCCCTCGTCGCCATGTGGCCCTCGCGCGCCGCCCGCTTCTTCGCCGCCGCCGCCTTCGCCCTCGCCGCCCTCGGCGTCAACATCTCGGCCAACAGCCTCTCCGCCGCAAACGACCTCGCCGCCCTCTTCCCGCGCGTGATCGACCTGCGCCGCGGCCAGCTGGCCTGCGCCGTGCTGGCGTGGGCGCTGGTGCCGTGGAAGATTTTGGCGTCGGCGGGCTCGTTTTTGAACTTCATGAGCGCCTATGCCGTCTTCCTCGGGCCCGTTGCCGCCATCATGATGTGGGATTTTTGGGTCGTGCATCGGCGGCGGTATGACACGCGCGCGTTGTACGCACCGAGGGGGATCTATCGGTATACGGGGGGCGTGAATTGGCGGGCTGTGGTGGCGTTTTTGGCGGGGGTGGCGCCGAATTTGCCGGGGTTTATTAACAGTATTAATACGGGCATTGAGGTGGGGGTTGGGGTGCATCCGTATCAGTTTGGGTGGTTGTTGGGGTTTGTGGGGACGAGCGTGGTGTATTTGGTGCTCTCGTTTGTGTTTGTGCCCAAGGAGACGATGATTGAGAGGGCGGTGTTGCCGGATGAGATGTATGAGGAGATGGGGTTGTACGGGGGGTCGGAGGAGATTGAGGGTGTGCCGGTTGGCGATGGAGAGGTTGTGGTGGAGAAGAAGGGGTTGAAGGGGTGGGCGGATAGGATTTTGTGACGGGTGGTAGGTGGTCGCTTTGCTGAGCATTTGTGTTACAAGGTGGAAATTGTGAGCTGCCTTTTGTGGCAAAAACATTATGCTATCAAGGTAATGCGAAATGCTCAACACTACTCCCTTCTCTTTCAACCATTTTTCTCCAGCATCGCCAGCAAAGTCAGTAATGTAGCATACACACTGCGAACCCATGACGCTCTAAGTCTCTGATCCTAATGGTATGTATTTACCAACTGTACCGACACTCATATAACACCCAGCAATCCCTACGGCTTTCTGACCATATACGGTCCTTCAGTGATGTGAGTTTCCAGACCATCATAAATGATTTCAGACTTTATCACTGATTCATCACCTTGATCCATTCAACTTTCATAAGGCTTAATTTCATGTTAATCATCAATCTGCTTCCCATCGCGTAGGTAACATAGTTCAACGGCCGTCATCCCGAGCAATTCAACACGACTGGTCGAGAAGCCATGGCCCTGAACCAATCAGTCTGAGCAAGCCGCGAAACTTCCCAGGGAGACGGGAATCATACGTACCCTCAGAGATCCAAGTCGGGATTAGCAGCCTCCCACTCATCAAGCGCCTTGTTGGCCAAGCCATCGGCCCCGGTGTTCTGCTCCCTGGGCACGTGCAGGAACTTGACCTTGATCTCCCACGTCGACTCCAACTCGTGGATGAGCTCCTCCAGCCCCTCGAAGAGATCCTCGTTGGCAACGGGCTGCCCGTGGTTGTTGAGCCAGCCGTTGTCCTTCCACTTGAACACCCACTCGCACGCCCCCTTGACCACGTACTCGGAATCCGTCTTGACGACCAGCGTGGCCCACTTCCGCTCGAGGAAGTGCAGCTCGGGCACCGACGCCTCGGCCAGGCCCGTCGCCACCATCTGCAGGGCGTGCGTGGCGGCCATCAGCTCTGCGCGCTGGCTCGTGGCCCGCTGCTGCTGCTGCTCGCCCGCCGGCGCCGCGAACCACACGTTCCACGGCGAGTCGGGCCGGAAGAAGACGCCGTGGGACATGCGGGCGTGGGGCGTGCCGTTGCCGCGGCAGGCGCCGTCGACCGAGACGATGAGGGTGGTGAGGTCGCGGTGCAGCTTGTCGCAGCAGCTGTGGGTGCCACCGGGGCACGGCGCGTTGTAGAAGGGCATGGCTGCGGGGTGCAGCTCGGCCCACGCGCCGAAATCGCCCATGGTGGGGTAGAAGTCGGCGGGGAGGTGGTAGCGGCGCCCGATGTAGGGTTTGTGGTGGTCGCAGCAGCCGTCGCAGCTGGCCTTGTCCATGGAGCCCGCGGCCAGGCTGGGCACGTTGGCTGTGAGCATTCCTACCTGACACTCCATTGTGGGAAAAGGCCGAATGGATGGATGGTTGCTGGACGCTGGACGTGGGGAGGGTGAGGAGGCTACGTGGGACTGGGCGGTGAGCTCCTTCTTATGTTCGTGGGCTGGGACCGGCTTGGAATGGCGCCTCCTTGCCCACCAATAGCCAACTGCGGAGTCGTCTCTAGGTTACCTCCGGGAAGACGACATCATAACCACTGTATCACATCCATCTACGAGGGGTTTTGAATCTGGAAAATGTTTAACACTATATCTTTTCATACGACTATAAATCCAGCTTGTCTCCAGCCAAGTCTCTCTTCCATTCTTCCATCCTATTATCTACCCCAAGTCCTTTGGTACCAGGCTACAATCATGTCCACTCTACCCAAACTTTTCGATGTGCTTACACGGTATGACTTAGCCGAGCGCATGGTCAGGAACTCACTCGGAGCGACTAAACAAACCCAGCGGAAGTCTTGGGCAAGGCCTGGACCTCCGATAGATCGACACATCTAAGATTGGCAGGAACTTCAAAGGTCGAGAAGGATGGAGCCGACTACAAGAATGAGAACCAGGACTAAGCGATAGACGACTAAATCACTGATAAAGCTAGCGGTAGATGAAAACAACAAGAAGTGAATGTTGAGGCTATCAAGAAATATCAGGTCAACTCGACAGAGCTATTAATGAATCGCTCTGAACCACTCGTACCTGCTAAACAATATTAGAGGAAAGCAGTGACATGATTCCCATCCTGACGACGATGAAGAAAAATATTCTCCTGCGTGTTCAGTGATTACGGCCAAAGGATGATTGTGACATTAGTAGACACACTAGCCAGGTTTAGTCTATGTGTGTGATGGAGCGCGAAGAAGGTGTTGTATTGTCTATGAAGGTGCAGCCGGAGAAGAGGTGCAGATGAGTAGACTGAATGCCCTGCTCCTCCACCATCCGTCAGTGTGGAAGAGGCAAAGAGTGTGACGGCGGAGGAGAAAACAAACGGACCCCGGGGATAGCGTCTGTAGACAAGCACTGTGTAGAAAGGGATTGGAGTGGCAAACAAATGAGTCTTGAATGGGTGGCTTGCGGGATCTGTGCTTGTTTGTACTCGGCAATGTTCCCGCCCACTTCAACACAACTGGAAAAAAGATTGAAGCACGCCGCACACCACCGAACCAACGAAAGATCCCACTTACCGACCACGTGCGCACATCCACCAAGTCCCAGAGAGAGAGAAAGGGCCACGGGCGGCTCCAAGGCGGTCGAGCTCGAGAATGAAGGGAGGGCTTTTGTTCCAGGGCGCTTCGCCAATCGTAAGGACATGAGGGCGCCCGTCCGCCCTTCAGGTCTAGAACCTTTGGTCAGCTGTTGATGTGAGAGTGGAAACATCACCTGGCTAACGTGTCCTTACGACCCGGGATACTGGGCGTGAGAATTCGCAACACTGTCCCCGGAAAAATTGTTCGGGAATTCGTGATGGGTTTTGGAGGGGTCGTGGTATTGAAGGGGGGGAGGTTGGGGGGACCGATGGGTGGAAATACTGCGGAAAGCGGGAGAGAATTAGCAAGAGCTTCGCGGCCTGGCTTTGAACTTGGGGGCTGGCGGGAGGTGGTGTGCGGTCCTCTGGCAACCACACTGCGCCAGGCAGCGTAGGGAGGAGGATGTGCTTCATGGAGGAGGAATTCGCCAGAATCAGTATATGGACCCATACTACCACGCCAAAAATGTTTGCAGGGCAAACTGTGGGTACGGCATTATGTCAACTCAACATTGCGGAGCTACAACAAGGAAGATGGTAACGACGAGCCCCTTCCGTTCAACTCCATGAGAAACTCGGAGAAAATCCTCCGATCCATCACAGGTTCTGAGTACTACCACTCTTTCGAAACGTGTAGAAAGTGTGTAATTATATTCCGGAAAGATGCAACCATATTTGTAAGTCCCCGAGATACAGATTCCATCCCCAAAACTCCAAATCATGCAACGTTGGTAGCTCCCTCGCTGTCTTGCATGGCCTAATCTGGCTCAAATATCCTTATACGGCTGCTTTCCCTTTCCAGCTGCCACGAACAAAGAACCGTTTCTCTCACAATAATGGGCAGTCCCTGTTGATGAGTGGTGATACATGTCCAGTACAACAGATACAATACCCCAAAAACTCCAACCCCCGATCTTCCCATCCATTTACAATTACCCCCGTCCTCTTCCTCGCATTAACCGCGCCAAACACCGCCCGGATGGATCCCACCGACCTCATCAACCAATCAATCCAACCCAAACGCCCCACCCCCACCATCAAAATCCACCCACGACGAACCCGCGCCTTGGCCCCCGCCACCACCTCCAAGAAAGACGTCCGAACCAAGCCAGTCCAGACTAGGCTGGACGTCAAACAGAGCGTTGAACATCTCCTCGCTCGAGCTGGTAGTCGCAGTGGATGCGTCGTGCGCTCCAGCGCCAGCAGACATACCCGCCATTCCCGCCGCGTTCGGAGCGACGCCGCTCATCAAGCCACCCTGCTGGAACCAGGGCATCGAAGGGATCGCGTGGGCGCTGTTGTTGTTGATGGTGATGGAGTCGTTGGACGTGTGGTGGTGGTGGTGGTGGTGGTGGTTCTGCTGCTCGGGGTTCTTCTTCTTGTTGTCGTTGTTGTTCTTGCTGTGGGCGCGCTGGATGAGCGGCTCGCAGAAGCGGACGAGCGTGGCGCAGAGCTTGTGTAGGCGGTGCGCCGAAGAGCTGAGGCTCGGGAGCTCGATGAGGGTGTTGGAGACCTCCTGCATGAGCTCGAAGTCGCCGATGTGCGAGGTGGCGACGACGTTGCAGAAGAGGACGAAGTAGGGGCGGAGCGGGTAGTAGAAGACTGTCCTGTTCGGGGTGTGAGGGAAACAGGTCGATTGAAGTGTTTGGGGATGAGGACGGGGCGGGCGGCCGGGACTTACCATGGTAAGAAGGAGGCAAAGACTTTGTCGTTCATGTTTGTGTGTAGGTGGGCTTTGAGGTTGCGGAGGGAAATGAAGGCTTGTCGGGCGTGGTCGAGACACTCTTCGCGCTTGATAGCGTCGATGACGACGGAGGTGTCGAAGCGGAGGATGACCGTCATGATTGAGTGGTAGACGAACTCGAGTGATATCCATTCGCTCATCAGGGCAGATTCAGTGGAGTGTGGGGGGTCCGCTCGTATCTGTTTTTTGTAAGCTTCGGCGCGTAGTGGTACGAGGAGTTGCTCGTACTTCAGTCACATATTCGTGGATTCTTTCCATTTGCCTCTTCAATGAGGAAATGGTAGTCTGTTTTTGTTGCGGAGAATTGGGCTGGGCTGGTTGATAATGCAAATCGCACACGATTGAGGCCTGAACTTTTGCGAACATGAAAAGGACGCGGGTGAAAGCAGTAAATGGCCGGTTTGGCTCAATGGGGGCGATGATGTCGTCAGGAACATCCCAGATGGGCATGCTGACGGGTCGTCCAAGGCTCATTGCTAGGCCTTTGTCGAAAATATAGCACCACAGAAAGCATGCTCGAAGTTGTTTTCCTTCGTCTGACAAGTCGCAGTTGGGCGGACTTAGGGGTTGACTGTGGTGTAATCCAAGGGCGATGGAAACGCGGCACGCATTCGAGGCAAGCATCCAGCACTTTGGCGTGTCGCCAAGTTTTTGAAGCAACGTCGTCTGTTTCTTGGTCAATCGCTGCTGCTTACTCGACGCTTTGATCCACTTACTCCAGTGAGGAGAGCCTGCAGGACGGCTAGTGACGGTGTTTGCAGGACGGTGATGTAGTTCAAGGCCGTCAGGCACCTTCTGAAGTAATCTTCCTTTGACTTGTGCAGAGCTCGCTGCATATCCTGGCCCTCTCCCGCCTCTGGAAGAATGCGGAGGAAGTTGCCCACGTACCCGTTGACGCAGACCGAGTATAGCAGGAGGTTTTGCTCGTCGTCGGTTTTGTTGTGCATGGCCAGAGCCATGCGCTCCAGCGTGTCTCGCGAAATGAAGGTGGAGAACTCCAAGTCATATGCGGCTGGATATTGGCGTTGACTTTCTGTGTTCGGACTTGGTTTCAGCGGACTGGCAGACATGTATAGTGGTGAGATTACCTGAAAGAACCATATGGAAGAACTCAGGGGTCGGAGCAATGAGGGCGTCGGTTATGTCGGCGACGCATTTTTCAGACCCAATGGTATGCCGTTTTGACGGGGGATGCTCCATTTCTCTGATAAAGTCCAAGGCTGCCTCGAGGACGGAACGTCTATCGTTGCTGATATTTCGAGACGAGTCGGCAAGTTCGCCCTGGATAAAGTCGTGGGCCTCGAGCTCAGTGGCCCTAGCAAAGTCATGTTCTGGAGTGGCTGCACCTGGGCAACCATTGGCCTCTGACTTTCCATTTGCTTCTGTTGGTGATGTCGATTCCGGGCTTTCGAGCCTCACTCTCTTGGCTGGGCGGTCTTGAGGTCCCTGGTCTGCAGGTTTGGCATCTGTTGCAGGGCTGGGTCCTGGCGATGTGGTGCCTTCGTCTTCTCCGGGGGTCCTCCCATTGGACAGAACGGCAGTTAGGCGGGTGACGGAGCTCTCAAGGCGAGCCAAGCGACTGACCATGGACTCTGATTTGCCGTCTCTATAGCGGATTAATACTCTTGTTCATGCAATCGAGGGTGAGATGGCGTACGGTCCAGTTCCAGCAGACTGGCGGGGCCTTCCGACGCGTTTTGGGCGGGTCCTCAGACATTCTGCTTTCGCGTCGGTACAATTGCCGCAGGGGTCGTTCCTATCGCATTTGATCTGGCCTGGTGTGAGACGGAGACTGGAGTGCTGGGAACAGAGGAAAAGATCCGATTGGATACCTTTCGAGCATAGCACAGATCGCACTAGGCCGCACATTAGTAAGCACGTGTTCCGTAAGCGCTGGTGGCTAGAACGTCTGTGCTGGTGGACGACGTGGGGAGAAAAGCCGTACAGCGGGATGAGTAGGCTGTCCGCTCTGAACGAGCATGGTCGCCATCAGTGCAGGGGACAGGCGCGGAGCTGGAGTGAGGGCGAGCAGCTAGCGCAAGATGGTTGAAACATGGGTGTGCAGCTGGCTTGAAGTCGACCGAGGAGGAGCAGCCGAAGATTTGTAAAAGAGCACGTTGGACGATGAAACAGTAATAGGCCTCGCGCATTCGGGCACGCTAGTCTCCGCAAAAGTCCCTGACCTCATCACTTCGCTCTCGGCCTCGGTCTCGACCTAACTAACCGGGTAAGCCGGCCTCGTACTTTTAATCTCTATACGGTAGGTCCGCCATTTGTGATCTAGATGCACTTGGCATGTCCACGGAGTCCACAAAATCCATTCGATAAGGCTGACACCCCCACAAAGCTGCTTCATCACTCGTCCAAACCGCCTATTTGCCTACATAGTGCTATAGTGACGGGAAGCACCATTCCGTTGGTCTACTAATCGTATTGGCCCGGCACATCTACATATCGACCATAGTCACGGGGCACCAACTGCATGGACGGTCGCTATTCAATTTTCTTATCGCTTCCCCATCTCTTACCTTCCCCAACACCACCTATGAGTCTGAACATGATACATGTACACAAACCCGCCAAGCACAGAAAAGCAAAGATCTGATAAGATAAACTACCGTCTCCCCATCACCGCCGATCCACATCCAACACCATTCACCACCCCCATCTCATGTCAGAAAAGCTTAGCCATCCCACACCACCACCTTCCTCCCCACCCCCCATCATCGAATCAGAATCACTCGACACAAGTCAGAACACCCGTCAGCCTTGCAACCCAAAAAGCCAAAAAAGCCAAAAAGTACCTTTTCCGAGGTATCACACCGGTCCACACGCCCGATATCTGTCGCGTGACGGCTTTTTCTGCGCAACGCTATCCCACATTCGTTAACCATAAGCAGCGAATCCAAACCACTTGACCTCTCACAAATACCACTGCAAAGCCCCCGCACTCTACTGTCGTAGCACATCCAACACCTCCTCTTCCCAACCATCCATAACCATTCTTTATCTCCCAGAAAAAACCCCCAAAAGCCCGTAGAGAAATCAACCAACCACCACCACTACCGCCAGCCAGACCCTCCACCAAAACCAAAAAAAACCATGCCCATCACCACCGCCCTCTCCCGCCTCTCACCCCTCAGCATCCGCCGCCGCACCACTCGCCAGCAGTCCCACCTCGACGACGACGACGACAACGGCGAGAAGCCATCCATCCACCAACCCGACGACTCCTCCTTCGACGAGAAAAAAGACCACCACCGCGAAGAAGAGTTCGAGATGCGCTCCGTCCGCCACAAATCCCGTCACGCGATCAAAGCTCGGGCGTCTACCGTGGTGGGTCCACCAACGTCGTCACGGCAACAACAGCGTCAGCACAGACACCGAGCGCCGACCACTACCACCACCACGCAAGCCCAAAAGCAGAAGGAGGAAGCGGCGCGGATATGGAGGGAGTGGTGGATCTGAAACAACGCCGTTCGTTTCTGTATTCCTACGTTACTGTACTGGGTGGAGAGGGGATTTCTTTCTATTTTCTTCTTCTTTTCCCACGGATTTTATTCCCCAACCACACTAATGATCATCATGTACGGCCGACGACGAAATCACGAAGAACAGAAAGAACAAAAAAGCACAGAGATGAAAAGTACGAAACGTTTTACGCAGTTAACGATTTCATGAAAAATAACGATAATAGAAGACGTTTCACTTCATCGGCCTTTTTTTTTTTGTTTATGTATGCGTTCGCTCTACTCTTGCGAAAAGTTGAATTTTTTTTGGCGATCATCCTATGATGACAGAACTCTCCTCCAGCAATCACCTATTTCGTCTTACCCGTCGGGATCTGGAAGAACACGGCCGGCTGCCCGTGCTGGAATGCGCGATCCACCCTAAAGTACCCCTTGCGGTCAAACTGGATGATGTCGTCCACCTTCAGCTTCGCCACGTTCGCGTCCGCCACCGCCTCGGTCCTGAACTCCGTCTTGGGCGTGATGAAGTCCTCGAACACGTCGTCCTCGGCCAGCTTGTCCTTGGTGATGAGGTAGTCAAAGTCGACGAGCTCGACGGGCACCAGGTCCTGCGCCGTGCTGAGCCACGTGATTTTCTTGGCCGTCTTCTTGACGTCGCCCTGCAGGTGCAGCTCCAGCTCCACCCCAGTGATGGGCGTCTTATCCTTGAACAGGTTGACCGGGTTGAGCGAATGCGACACCTTGCGCACGATGGCGTTGCCCCACGCCATCAGCGTGATTTCCTCGTCCACGGCGAACGACTGCGCGTCCTCCTGGTCGATGACGATCTCGCCGCTGTAGAAGACCTTCTTGGTGCCGACGTCCTTGTTCTTGGCGTGGAGTGGCTTCTGTGGGAACCGTTAGTGAACTGGTCTTCTCTCGCATCTCTCGTTTTCCATGCTTACCTCCTCGCTGTAGGGTCCGGGGTGAGCGAAGCCGGTAATGGTGACGGGCACCTTGTTGGAGCTCTCGACAGCCGTGTAGCGGCCGGCAATGGGGTCGATGTACTTCTTGTTGGTGGCCCAGAAGGTGGTCCAGTCCAGGTTGACAATGTTCTTGCTGGGGCCCTGCTTGAGGATGAACTCCTGCAGCGCCGGGATCGTCATACCACGCCTGCGGATACCGCGGACGGTGGGCATACGAGGGTCGTCCCAGCCCCAGACGACGCCGCTGTCGACGAACTTGGTCAGCTTACGCTTGGAAAGCAGCGTCCTGACAAAGTTCATGCGGGCAAAGTCCCAGTTGTAGACGTTGCGCAGGTTGAGCGCCTTCAGGAACCACTGGTACTGCGCATCGCGGTCCTTGTACTCGGTGGTGCGGAGCGCGTGAGTAACGCCCTCGAGAGCGTCGATGAGCGGGCAGCAGAAGTCGTAGGTGGGGTAGATCTTCCAGGTGGCGCCGGTGCGGTGGTGCTCCTGGGGACTGCAGCGGTAGATAACGGGGTCGCGCATGGCCTTGTTGGGGTCGTCGACCGACATCTTGGCGCGGATGCACCACTTCGTGCCCTCCTCGGTGCCCTTCTTCATCTCCTCGAAGCGCGCCAGGTTGTCCTCGACCGAGCTGTCCCTCCGCTGGCTGGCAATACCGTCCATGCGCTCCTTGCGCATCTGGTCCTGCTCAGTGTTGTCGGCGTAGGCGTGGCCACTCTTGAGCATCTGCACGCAGTAGTCGTACAGTTCCTGGAAGTAGTCACTGGTGTGGGAGGTCTTGTCAGGCTTAATGCCCATCAGAGCCAGATCCTCGATAATCGAGTCCTGGAACTCCTGCTTCTCCTTGAGCGGGTTGGTGTCATCGAAACGGAGGAGCATAGTGCCCTTGTACTTCTTGTGCGCGAAGTAGTCGTTCAGCAGGGCAGCCTTCGCGTGACCGATGTGGAGGTATCCGCTGCAAACAGTGTTTTAGCATATATTGGGCGAACAAACCGTGGTGTACGTACGAGGGCTCCGGGGGGAATCTGGTGACAACGCCATGCTCGACATCCTGCAGGCCGATGTCGTAGCTGCCAGCCTCGTCCTCCTTCTTGTCGGCGGCAGCGGGCTTCTTCGCGGGGCGGTGGGCCAGGGCGGTCTGCTCCGGGTAGGCCTCCTCGATGTACCTGAACCAACGGGACAGGTTCACCATCAGGCTCTGCTTGACGAAGGCATGGGCGACGCGGTTGTCACGGAGGGTCTTCCAGACGGTGGTGTCGGCGTCGGTCAGACTGTAGCCGACGATGTGCGAGCGCAGGGTGAGGTGGGCGTCGAGCTCGGCAAGGTTGGGCTCAATGGCCTTGAGGTTGAGCGCAGTGAGCTTCTGCGCCCTATCCTGCCACTCTTTGATCTGGGCCTCCATTGTTGCGGTATGTTGCGCGTAGTAGGGTGGTGGTGGTTGGGGAGAGTGACGGTGATGGCGGGGCAAGTTTTCGTCTCAAGATGCGAGTCATGCGCAAACAGTCATAACCAGTCCTGCATTGCCGCTCGCCACCTCGCGTGAGCAGGAAGGAGCCTGTAAAGGCTGAGTGCCCGGATTGAGTTAACCTCCTAGCACATGGCATGAAGCACTAAGAGTTTGTCAGGCAGAGAGTAGGTTGTCCGAGTCATTTGTAAGGGCTGCGAGGCGGCAACCATTTATCTGCCCCCCATCTGCACTTGAGATCAACACCAACTTCTTCTCTACAAAGTAGAATGTCATTAGAGACTACCCATCATGTATTCGCACAATGTCCCATTGCCTAGAGAGAATCCACATGAAGACCGCAAAGAAATGCTTTCAATCTACCTCAACCTACGCCTACGCTCTGCACTAATGATCGTAAATTACAAAAAGAGACTGCTTATCTCAAGATTGCACACCATAGAGAGTGCCTCTCCTCAGTGTGTAAGTTCCCCCACCTCGCAGAAAATGCTTCCGTGCCATCAAAAACCCCCGTGCCCCAACTCCCCCATATCCCCTTCTCCCAAACCCTCCATCCGGATTCTCCCTATCCCATGCAAATCCCTCCCCTTCCACCCTTCCCAGGCACGAACGCCAGAACACTATATTAAAAAGACAAACCCTCATCCCCCTTCCATAGAAAAAAAACCTCTCTACAAATACGGCATCCAAAGTGGATCCGTCATGCACAACTTCCCCGGATTCACCGCCACCGCCACCAAATCCACCACCGTCTGATTCGCCGGCAAATTGTTGCTGTTCGGCACCTCCGCCAGGCTCTTCGCGCGCTTGACAATCTGGCCCGAGTTGTGCTCCACGCTCTCGCGCAGCTGTCCGTCCTGCACGTTTTGCCGGTGCTGCTGCGTGTGCCAGTGCACCATCTCGTCGCGCACGAAGATGCTCAGCTGCATCTCCAGCTCGCCCTCGGGCTCCACCAGGCAGCGCGCGATGGCCATGAGCGCCGGCGCGAAGATGCCTTCGGTCGCCAGCGGCCCCATCATCGTCTGCAGGTTGGGCGTGAGCCGGAACGGGACCGGCTCCGGGTTGTGGAAAAGCGGCTTGCCGCCCGCCATGGACGGCACGAGCTCCGAGCCCCAGATGTTGCCCGTCAGGCGCGAGATGTTCATCTTGTGCGGGTAACGCGTGTTCATGTGCATGATGTACGTGATGAAGGTGAGCGTGGCCAGCTGGTACGAGAACTGCCGGCGGAAGAGCCACAGGTCCGCGAACGACGGGTATGTCGCGTTGAAGTACTCGAGCACGGCCGTTGGGGGCACGTACTTCTCCTGGATGGCCGCGAAGATCTCGAGGCGGATAGCCGTGCTCTGCTCGATGTTGCGCTGGCGGATGACGTCCGCGTTCGGGTGGCCGGGCGGCGGCTGCTGAGACAGGAGCTGTGGTCCAATGCTGCGGAGCTTCTCGATGGCGAACAGAATTGGATCGTCCTTGTCGACGCCGTTGCGTCGACAGTAGTCCTCGTAAATGCCCTGCAGACTGATGTATGACGAATCGTCCTGGACCATGCGAACGCCAGGAGAGAGCGGCACCATCAACGGAAGCGTGAACTGCAGGTTGCGACGTCTGCTTTCCTTGCGCTTAGCCAGAGTGGTATTGAAGATGCGGAACAGCTGCAGGATGCGCTCTTCACGCCTGCAGTTCCTGGCAGCAGGATGCTGGATTGCGAAAGGATGCGTGCTGCCATCATGGCCACGAATCTTGAGACGACGGTGGCAGAAGCCGACAGTCCTGACCAAATCAATATCTGGCAGGAATCGCTCGATGCGGACGAAATCCTGATTCTTGTCGCGATGGAGCAGGTATTGCCCGGGCACCTCAATCTCATCGAACTTCTGGTACTTGAAGTCGCTGAGATGAGTCGTGTACGACTCGAGGTGGTGCGTCAGCCGGCGACGGTCGAGCTTCTCTTCGAAGCGGTTCCTCCACTTGCGCAGCTTCTGGATATACTCATGCATCGTAGGCTTCTTGTTGACGAAGTCGGCCTCGAAGGATCTGCGAATATGCGGCGGCAGTACCGACTCGGCAAAGCGAGTGATGTTAGCCTCGGTAGAGCTGGGCAGCTTGACATCCTGCGCATATAGAGCGGGCTGGCGTCCGACGTAGCTGAGACCATCGTTGAGCAGAGCCACGATGAGTCTGTACGCGTCCTCATCAGGAGGACACTTGAAGTGCTTGGCAATGCCATCGCTCATAGTTTCCATCGACAGCGCCAGGAGCGGGAATGCAGTCTTGAGTGCCGCCATAACCTCCTCCACGTAATCCCACGGCTTCCTCAGCACAGGAGGCTGCTCAGAACCTGGCGTCGTCTGGTCACCCTCGGTCTTTATGCCGTTCGCGCCGTTCTGCCCAGCGTTCTGGCTCTGGTTGCTACTGCTGCTAGGCCTCTGCTCGGTGCCGCCAGCCGCGTCTGGTCTCGACGGCGAACCTTGTTTGGCCTCCTGGTTCTGGGCAGGAGTCTGTCCATTTGCCTGCGCCTTCTTGTCCCGGATAGCCTTCTCCCTGGCCTCCTTTGCCTCCTGCTGCTTGCGAATCTGGTGGAAGTCCTCGCGGCTCGTGCGGAGCTGGAAGAACAGAGCCTGCGGGTATGTCTTCGCCAACTTCCCAAGAACCTGTCTGCAGATCGGCGCCTCCGAGCGGGAGAGACCCACAAACAGCTGCGGGATGTAAGTGATCCAGTACCACGAAGGCGTGTCACCCTTGAACTGCTCAAAAGTCTTTGCCAGCGCACGTTCGGAGTTGTCCAGGCTGAGAAGCCACAAAATTCGGCCCAAGAGCTCGCGAGACTTGTGGTTCTTGTACTGGCTGGCAGCCTCCAGGTAGCAGCTGATGGCGGACGCAGCCTTGTCCAGGTTTTGCGGGTTCTCCTTGAACAGGTTGTCGTTGTAACGACCCCATTCCTTCCATGCCTTGGGCAACTTGATGTCGAAGTACAACGCGCTTCCGAAAGCGTCGTTGGCATCGCTCTTTTGCCCGAGCTTGGCGAGGAACATGCCCTTGAGCGTGTAGAACTCAGCTTTCTGCTGTGCACCAAAGTAGTTGAGATTGGTGTTGTTGATGACGTCAAGGCCGCTGTTGAGCTCCTGCTTGTTCTGGTAGTGGCATTTGGCCTGCTCGCGAAGCTTGAGGAAGGCTTCTTGAATCTCGATGTTGGGCAGCGTGTAGATCCGGCTGAGTTGGTTGATGCAGACATCAGGAAGGCTGTGTTTGCGAGCCACATGCGCGAACCTGTTGATGATCCAAGCCGTCTCGTGGTAGCCGCGGTAAGCGTACGAGTTACCGCTGGCGTTACCTGCCTGCTGAGGCAACAGCTGCAAGTACTTGCCGTTGATGAGATGGAAGATGTGTTGACGCCAGGTGACGAGGTCTTGCCAAGCATTGATGTCATCCCAGAAGTTGGGCAAACGATCCCGCCACGTGCTGAGCAGCAGCTTGAGCTCCTGAGACTTGTGGTCCAAGTTCTGTGTGTTGGTGGCAGCCAAGCTGGAGCAAATGACACTGGCATCGTGGAGTTCAACCAGCTGTTGGAAGTTTTGAAGTAGAGGGATGTGAGCATTAGTGATCCTCTTAGGCAGCTGGTGCCATTTGCGGATGGAGAGCTGGATGGCATCATCAACCACCTTGTTGAAATCCTGATTGTTCTCCTGGCCGCTGTGGAGCTTGAGCAGAGACAAGAACGCCTGGAAGAAGATGCGACGGGGAGTAGGCGCGTCGGACACAGCCTTGATGCTGGACTCGAGCTGCTCACGCTGCTCGTTGTTCTGCCAAGCATCGAATATCCGCCACATGGACTCAAGGTAGAGATCGGAGAAGTTCTCGTGCTTAGCAAAGTCACTCAAGATCTCCCACTGCTGCAACTTCTGCGCGCAGACGACCCAATGGTCCTCCCAGAGCATGTACTCGCCTTGAGAAAATGGCAGGGCACCTGTGCGAGCCTTGATTTGGGCCGTCTCGTACAGCTTCTGGGCATTATCCCACATGCCGTTCTGCTCATAGGACAACGCGGCGTTTGTCTCAACATACTGGCAGCGCCTCCTCCAAGTGCCGTAGAACAGGTCGTGCTCTTCGAGCTGTGAGTAAACTCCCAGCAGAGCATCCAGATTGCTCTCCCGGACCTGGGCGGTGTCAATGATCGGGTCGATGGCGTAGTCCTCCATGTAGCACAGCGCCGTGTACCAAGCGTTGTACGTCTGGGCAAGGTACTTCATCACATGAGGCGGGAACTTGACTCTCGGCCTTGCTTTGACCACGCCTTCCAGAACCGTTTGGACGCAGTTCGGCCGCTCGTCGATAGACTGCATGTGATAATCCTTGGTAAGAAGGGCAATGAGTCCCTTCTCAAGATCAGCCTGGTCATCTCTGGGCAAAGCCGACCAGCAAAGAGGGAAGAAGTGAACCCAAATGTCGTGGGCCAGGTCGGGATCAACATGCTGAAGGTGCGTGAGCGGGTCCAGGAGATCGCGGACCTTGATTTCGCCAAAGGAATTGACAAACTGCCTATGGGTCGCGATGTAAGCCTCCAGCTGATCGTCGACCATGACGTCCGCAACGCGAGGCTCCCTTGAATAGGTACCGAAGAGAGCCGAAGCTGGCATGACCTTGAAGTCCTCGGCATGCAGGTGCACGTTGTTGTTCGTCTCGACCGAGCCAAACATCAGATGGATGACCTGGTTGAGCCAGAACGAGCGCCCAAGGATATCCCAGTTTTGACCCGCGATGACATAATTCAAGCGAGCACTCGCTGTTCTGCTCAGGCTTCGGTCGAAGATGGTCATAAAGCGATTGCGCATGTCAACGTCCTCCGCTCGCGTGCCGATCAAGAAAGCATGCTCCATGCGCACAGTGAGCTCCGACCTGGTGATCTTAGGGTCTTCATAGATGCGGATCACCAGGTTGAGGAACTTGGTCAGGAGCGTCTTGTCGGGACGCGTCTCGAAAGCCTGCATTTTCGAAAGCACGGCCGTTTTCTCCTTGAGCGTCGGCACAGGCTCGCTGCTGTCGAAGATCCACTCCTCGGTAAGGTCGACAATCTTCTGGCAGATTGCGTTGCTCGGGGAACGTTCCACCAAAGAGGCCAGGACTGTTAGGAACGGTCGTCTTTGGTCACCCAACTGGGTCATGCGAGCGGCCAAGAAGTCGATGGCCTTTAGGATAAGACTGATCTGGATCTCGTGCTCGTACGAGCCCAACGGGGCGCCGTTCTGCCCTTCAGGACGCATGCCGTGCATCGCACCCTGGCCTTGCGCCTGATTGGGCGCCGTCAGATGCTCTCTACTCATGAAGTTCAGCACCTTGACCACCTGGACAATGTGCTGCGAATCAATGTCATCCGGCCTACGCTGACAGAGAGTCCAGAGCAGATTGACGGCCGCGATGTTGTTGTTGTTCCCGAGGGTCTCTGTGGCCACTTGATTGCAGAAGCCAACAAATTCAGTCGAAGGCGTCTCCTCCTCCGCGGCGCCATCCTCGTCGGTATTGGTTTCGGGCAAGACTTCGAGGATGCGCTTCATAAGAGGCTGGAGCTTGACTTTGCTGTCCTCATCACTAGGAGCATGAAGGCAATCCTGGATCTCAGCGTTCTCGTTGCGGACCGGTTTCTCGAGCACCTTCTGCAGCTGTGGCAAATGTGCCAGGATCCAGTCCGCGGACTTGACATTGACGAACACTTTGAGCACCTGAAGCGCGTTAATGAGCCTCGTGGTCGCAGCTTCAGGTTTCTCGTCCTGCTTTGGCTCGGTCATGATGACGTTTTCCACTCTGGAGAGGATGCTATCAATGTCCAGATCGCTCCAGAAAAAGGAAGACAACAGCTCATGTAGTAGCTGCACAGCCATCTGGCAAGCTTCGGTTGATTGTGCAGGGGGTGCATTCTGGACCGCGGTGCTCTCCCGGATCTTCGTGGAAGGAACAGGGTAGCGTTCAGGGATCAGCATGATGAAGGTGGCCAAATACTTGATGAGCGCCTGGCGGAGAGCTGGAGGGGCGACGAACTGCCGTGAAGAGGGGTCGGGAGCAACCATGGAGCCATCATGGCGCCTCTTCGGAGAGCGGCCGCCAATGCTGAGCTGCTCGAGAGTGAGGCCCGACTCCTTCGCGGATCTTTCCTCCCATCGCCGCAGCAGGTTGATGAGGTTAAGCGCAATCTTCTTGTGGTCATTGCCCAAACTCGGCGGTTGTGCGATCTTTGGAAGCGAGGGGATGATGATTGTCGACAAGGGCTCCCTAGCCTCGTAGAAGAGATCCGGATAGCGCACCAGGAAATTGAAGATGCTGATCAGCTGCTGAAGGTTCGAGCTTTCCTCGGTGAGGATCTTCTTCGGTATCCTGGCCCACATCGGCGGGTGCTTGTTGTCAGCGCCGCCGATGCGCTTCTTCAATACAGGAGCCAGCACCTCGAGTGCTTGCATCACCAGTGGTCGGCCTTCATTCTGGTGAGCTTTGAGCAGCTGCGAGTAAATCTGAATCGCGATCTTCGGCGGTGTGTCGTAGTGGGCGATGAAGTATGCGATGAGGACGTAAGCAGCATGCTTGTTGATGATGTCTTCGAGGCGGATGTAATTCCATCCGAACTTGATGACGTCCTTGCGAGCATCCTGAACGAGACCGTGGTGATACTTCACAAGCAACGTGGTCATCTGCAGCAGTTCCATTCTTGAATGATCAACGCCAAGCTGGCCCGTCTCTTCCACCTGTTCAACAGAGTAGACGCGCCAAAGCCTGTTGTGAATCGTCTCCGTCATGCTCTTGTCCATCAGTTGCGTGCCCTTAGATGACCCGAACAGACTGTCCCAGTTCCGCATCACATCCATGGCGAAAATCGGGTTGGCGATGTAATGGAAAACAAAGGTCTTGGTCTTCTGGGACGTGTTGCGGCCAGTGTAGAGATCGATACAGCGGATGATGAGCGTCCGCCAGTACTCAACCGACTCGCTCGAGATCATAGCCGTGTAGATGAAGTGGAACAAAGCAGGAGACGCTTTGAGCTCCTCCGCAGTGACAGCGTCGATGATCTCAACGAAGAAGTCGAGATTGTCAGGCTCGTGAGTGAGGTAGTTCGTGAAAACACTGATGAGCCTCTCGCCAGTCTGGTCTACTGCAAGACGCAAGCTCGCTTCAATCGTATTCTGCCTGAGTCGAGTCTCCAGTGCTTTACCAGACTCGAGAAGTGCTTTGCGCAGATCGGCGTGGTTCATGAGCCACCCGCTCGTGTCGGGATGCTTGCAGACCGATTCAACAACATGAATGGCGTTGATCGCAGCAGGCCATCTCTTTTGCTCGTCGTCGATCATGAAAGAGTTGATGAACCCTTGCGTGTCGTTCATGAGCACTTCTCTCAGAGGTCCGCTCGCAGGGTCGGCAATGATCTGGGCGAAGAAGCGACCACTGGCGTGGTCTCTGATGCGAGGCGCAAAGTCGCTCCAAGCCTCTTTCGGGTAGTGGTTCAAATACCTGATCAGCGGCTTCCGGAACGGACTGTAATGCGTCCTGCGCAAAGAGCCCTCCAAATCCATGACTTTCTGGACGAGCTGGCCCAGGAAGCTGACGGCGGCTGACGGGAGAAGGTGGAAGACGTTAAGGATTGCTGTAACCGTTTTCATCGCCTTGTTCTGCTCAATCAGCCCAAAAGAGACAGTCTGAAGCACGCGTTGGTCCGCGATGATCTTCATGTGGTCGAGAAGGCGAGAGCCAATTTCCACCTTGAAATAGTTGGTGAGCAGCTTGAGAAGCCTGGCAAGACCATCCAGGCCCTCAACCGTGAGCTTCTTCGGATCCTGGAGATTGACCAGAATAGGCCGGAGACCACTCTGCAAAACGTCCTTGGGCAGCTTGTTGGTGGTGTGGAGGACACCCTGGAGGCCTGCATTTGCCGCATCCACTACCTGTGGAGACTTAGAGTACAGAGCCTTGAAGAAAACGGCAATTACGCGGAGGAAGGTCTGGTTGGGAGGGTTGGAGGAGAACTCGGGGAAAGTCTGCGCCGTAGAAAGTAGTCGAATACACGCCACCCGCAAGTTGACAATGGCCTCTGCATTCCTCTGCTCGTAGGGCTTCGCCGTTAGACCTTCGTCTTCAGCATCAGCAAGAGCAAGAGCCTCAGTGAGAAGACGAGTCAACAGCTCGTTGAAAGTCAAGACGCCGTGACCCAGCTTCAGACAGAAGGTGACGGCATCAATGTAGCCGATTTGAATAGAGAAAGGCAATGCACGGAGAGGTTTGTTGAAAATCGGATCGAGGAGCCTTTTGCTGACGGGAAGGACGAGCTCATGGACCTCCGCATTCGTAGACTCGGCAATGATCTTCAAATTCTCCTGTGCCGCCTTCCGGACATGCTTGTTGGAATGAGAGAGCATCGTTACAAGGAAACCACACAAGCTGAGGAGCTTGTTGTCAGAATTCCCGGAAGACTTGAGGTCATCCTTCGACCACAGCCCGCTGCATCGGCGCAGTAACTTCTCAAGCGTTGTTTGAGCATTGACTCGGGTAGAACTTGTTAAGTCAAGAGGCATGTCCTGCATTACATACACCAAGGCTCTGGCGAAGTGGTTGAGACGACCACCTTCATTGACCCATGCATCGCTGAGGCCAAGCTTTGACGTGAGGATGTCGATACCAAGGGTACCGCCGTGCTTGACGAACCACTCCTCTTGGTGGCAGTTGTGGCAGAAGATGTCAGCCAAATGCTTGAAGAGGGTGAGCTTCTCCGCCTTCTCTGTAGATCCAAAGATGAGAACTGCAGATTCGTGCAGTGTCTTCAAAGCTTCCTCGGCCACCTCATTGACCTCGACGTGATCAGACGCCAAAGAGTCCGCAATGGCCTCCAAAACCACGCGGCTCTCGATGACGATCGGACCCTCGCCTGCGTTGACGTCAAAGGGCTTCTTGCGGTGCTTGATGGTCGCAAGCGCTGTGCCCACCTCCAGAAGTGCAAAATGCCGACAGACATTCTGCGTGAATGCCACAGCATCGTCCTTTAGCTCTGGGATTGAAGCAGAGAACATGATCGACTTGAGCAACTTTCGCATTGTGTCTTGCTGAGCATCTTTCTTCGAGTTCGACTTTTCCCGCTCAGAAGCCTCCAGGATGTCAGGACCAACATCGTGTTTGCCACTGCTCAGATCGTCGGCCTGCAATCGAACAAGCTGAGCGAAGTCATCAGGCAAGTTGTCCGCGCCCAGGAGGAGCTTGGTCTGCGTGATGATGAACTTGAACGCTTGCTGCTTGTGGAAATTGTCGGACTTCTTTCCAGCAGGTGTCTTTGGCGCCTCGTGCAGCTTGCCAATGGCGTTGTCCACACCAATAGACGTCGGAAAGGCACGATCTCTTGATGAGCCGATCAGACGGATGTCAAAGCTCGGCTCATCATCGGCATACGGCTTGTACTCTAGCGGAGGAGACCCGTTGATGAACTTCCTATTCCGGCCACCAAGCTTGCCAAGGATCCGCATCGTGGTATGCGCATGGAAATGGCTGTACGGAGTTGGCTTGAGATGTTCCCATAGGCCCTGCATGAGTTCATCGATGACGGGCGCCATGATTGGATCCAAGTAGTCGGCTGTGAGGTTATCGACACAGAGTTCCAGCGTGCGGAGGCCTTGGCCCACCAGATCTGAGCCTGCTCTCAGGGCAACCACGAGAGGCCGCATGAGGTAGCTCAGATGCGGGAGTAGATTGCTCAGACGGGCAGGAACCGTCAGCGATAGCTCAACGAAGAGATCTCGCTCTGAGGGCTTTCGTGCAGCCACAAGCAGGTTGTTGAGCACCTCCAAGAGCATCTCCAAAAGAGGGAGGATCTCTTTGTACAGATGCTCAAAGCGGCCACCGCCGATACTCCTGAAGAGGGAACGCAAGAGAAGGAAGTAGTTCATGGGCTCTTCCGCAGTCGTGGACAGCTCTATTGATTTCGTGACAATCTTTGTGACGTGAGGCAAAAGAACCTGTTCGTTTTGTTGAGAGAACAGTGTGACGGCCATAAAGGAGAGTTTAAAAAGACGGAGCAAGATCGAGGATTTCTTGACATCTTCGGTGCCAACCTCGTCAATCTTGCCCATCAGGAACTGAAGCAGCATTCCAGCGAAGCTGGGAGAAGTGGCCTCGCTGGCCAGAAGGAACTGGGGAACGTGCAGGAGAGCATTATGTTCGAACATCATCTCGTAAAGGTGGGGTATCTCTGATTCAAACACTTCGTGGAACGTGGCCGGGTCGATGTGGTGGAAAACCGTGGCAAATGCTTCCAGCAGCTCTTTCTCCTCCTTTCCGCTGGACATCATGTGCTGGTTTGCAAGGAGCTCGCCTGGAGATAAGCTCTCCTTCTCGCTGGGCGATTTCTCCACCCCGTAGTACCGGAAGACTTGTGCTCCTTCCCGGAAGAGCTTGATGAGGACCTCAACTTCCTCCGCATTGTAGCCGAATGAAACCTCATGCCAGTTGGCCGGCGTGGTTACACTGGGATCAATTTCCTCCTTTACCTTCGGCGGGTTGCATACTCTGAGCTGATAGAAGAGGTTCTTCAGCCCGTGGAGCAAATTCTTGAAAAGGAATTTGTTATCGGCAATCGGATCCGAGGCACGCTCACGAGGATTCGAAGTCTTGATAGGCGTCGCGTTGAAGATGTCGGCTTCATCCCAGTCAGGTGGGCTGTCCTTCTCCGCCAGGAAGTTCTCCGGTGTTGCCTCTATCGACGGCTGAGAATACTGTTGAGAGAGTTTGACGGCATTGTCGAACTGACGGTTCATGGAAGCAAACTTGTCCCCGATGGCGTTAAGGATCATGACCAAGTAGTACCGCGCTTCCTGCTTGGGCTCCAACTTAGCAATGCACTCGGCCATGTTAAGTAGCAGCTTGGCGCTCATTGTCTGGAAGCTGGTTCCGGGAAAGCCGTCGTGAAGGTTTTTGGTGTAAACCTCAATCGTCCTCCTGATCTGTTCCTGTGACAATGATTCCCTCAGGTGGTGAATGAGGTCTGCAAGCATGCTGTAAGCCAGCGGCCTCATGCCCTCCCATACCGTCAGACCATCTCCAATCAGCGTCCTTTCGTCGAGCAACTCATCAATCTTCTTCAGGAAGATTTTCCGGAAGTTGAAATTGATAATGTGGCGGATTGCGACGAGAAGCTCTTTCCTGGCGCCAGACTTTTCTCTCGGACAATCCTGCAGTAAGCGCACCACGATATCCGGTAACGTGGGAAGGAAATCCGTGAGCTGCTGGGCATATACTCGGAGAAGGTATGCCAGAAAGCTCATTGTCTTGACTTGGGCCGTTATGAACTCCCCAAAGGCAGCTCGATTCTTGATTTCCTTGCTCACTCCAGTGAAAATATCCCCTCTCGCCTTTGCCTCTTGATGTGCCTTCTCTTGCGGTGCTGCTTGGAGCAGAAGAACATTCTTGATCAGCGGTACGAACCGCTTCACGTTCTTGTGCACGCAGTTCCTGTACGCCTGGAAGATCGATACCACAATGATCGGACATTCCGCCAGAACCTTGAACGACTGCATGCCCTTCAGCAGATGCCTCGTCTGTTGTTGTTCCCCTCCTATGTCCGGAGCACCTGATGAAGCGCCAGATCCAGGGGAGCCAGGCCTGGGCGATTGGGAGTATTGAGGGTTGTTGGGGGTTGACGGAATGGCCTGCGAGTGGGTCCCCGAAGGGTTGTCGAACGTGTCCTTGACAGCCGCATCCATGTTCTCGAACATCTCGCCGATTAGGTCCAAGAAGGGCTGCACCCGGTCCTGCAAAGCCTTGGTCTGATGCCTCTCAAAGTCCATCATCGTCTTCAAGCATAGTATCGCATTGTCCTCGTTCTCGATCTTGGCCAACACCATGAGTCTGTCGACGATTTGGCCGGCGTAGGGTTCCAGCGCTTCCGCAGGACTCATCGGTAGTCTATGCAGGATCTCTAATATGCAGTGACGGAGGCGCTAACGGCCAACATTAGCAAACAGCCTGATGAGGCTGACAGGCGCGGATAGCTACTCACATGCTCCTGCGATGTGCTTATGAAGACAGGCTGGCCCTCTAGCAATTTGAGGAAGACCGGTACAAACTTCTCCAGAAAGATGCCATACGTCGTGCCGGAGCAGTATAGCTCGATGCTATCCCGAATCTCCGTCGCGACGCCGGTCTTGACCTTGAGGTCTAAAGCACATCACCCATTAGCCTTTGAACAGCGTCTCCACACTTCAGGACCTTCCCGAGCATTATAGCGGCATGTCTTACCCGACGCTGGGTCGGCCAGCTTGTTCAGATAGACCTCCATGTTTCTGTCCGCCATGGTGGCAGCTTCGCAGCGTCTCAGCCGCCCGAGCACCTCGCGGATGGTCTCCTCTTGAAATTCCAAGCCTTGCGGGCGCGCAGTGACCCAGGATTTGTGTTATGCGCTTTGGTTGTGGCAGCGCATGGAGAGAGATGGGCGGGATCGGCGTCGATGGGTGGTAGGCTGCGCAAGGCGCGGAGCTGCAGGGCGCGGTGGAATTATGTGATCGGTTGTCGCGTTGTAAAAGTTTAGAGAGGTTATAGCATGCGTGGCCGCGAGCGACAAGCGAAGGGAAGCGGCGAAAAGAGGAAACGCGAAGGTGGGGCGTGGCACGCAGCGGGGGAGGAGGGTGAAGTGGTGACAGAAGAGCTGTGTGAGGGCGCGAACTTCACGGCCGGGGCGCGCAGCGATGCAACTACGCTGATCGTTGCCTTGTTAGGTAGCCCTTGCGTTTTACCACTTCCGGCAATCTGCTTTCTTGCCCGCTCTCTGCTTTTTCGTTCACTCATCACGACCAACGGGAAGTATTTCTCTGTCTCAAATTCGTTTGCAAAGTATAAATGTGGACACGCTAACACACTGCTGGGCTCCGTTCATGATAAGCGTATTGTCTCTATCCATGGTCCATTTCCCCAACAAACGCAATTACAAACAAGACAGTAAGGGTATATTAAAACTCTGTCCTTAAGAAATCAAACGAGACTTAACCCCGGGGAGTCTGCCCGGAGCTCTCAATGCTCGCCCTCGAAATCAAACCTTCTGCACGAGCCATGTCCTCCGCGTCCTCCTCATTCATCTCCCCACGCTTCTTTGCATCCTCATCGCTCATGCCATCATCGTCGTCGTCATCATCCTCCTCGTCCTGGCCACCGCTTGTACCGGCTTCAGACTTCCTCTTGCGCTCGAAATCTTGCGCGTGAGCGGCATGAAGCAAGGTGCCAACGCGGGTGAGGGCCCGGGTAGCGGGCGTTGGAGGCCCAGCAGTCGTCCTCCGACGGGTTGAATCGTGCGTGCGCTGTCTCTCCAAGTCCACGCCTGTAGCCTGGGCGGGAGTTCCGGGAGCTTGTATCGAAGGCGGGTGCGGCGGTTGTGCGGGTACCCCTTCGCCTTGTGCCAGGCTTGCAGCCGACGATGAAGTGACGCTGTATGGGAGGGGAATATCCCTAGAAGCACGATATTTGCCGACGTTCGTGCAATGTTCGTTCTCCACGCGGAACAGCACCCACACTCCGCGGCGGAATATCTCAGACAAAGCTACCATGAAGGAGAGAATGGCCGAGTGCTGAACATCGTGGGCGTAGATGGCGTAGAAAATCCAGTTGAACCGAAGAATTGGATCCAATACAATTGCAGCGTAATACCACCAGACGTGCTTGTATCCTAGGTGGTCGCGCAAGAACCGGTTATTGGCGTATGGGTTCATTAGACTCCAATCCATGACAAGATCCCAAACAGTGCAGTAGACTGCGTTAATTGTAGCGCAGAAGATAAAGAACGCCCGCAACTCCCGCGTCTTGTTGATCCGGTAAAGGCTGAGGCTCATGTAGTAGAGTATTGTCCACGTATACTTGCCGCAGTTGACCAGATGTGGGAAAAAATTCCGAGTGTCGTAGTAACGTCGCAAGCATTGAAGAGCACGCCATATACCCGGTAAGGCCGCGAAGAATCCTAGCAGCCTAGAGTGAGAAGAAGTGCAAGAAGTCGAGTTGTTCCATCCATTCGCGTAGAGACAAAAGAAGAGCTCGATATTCTGCAAGTTTATTGAGCATCATGTCAAAATTTAATAGGATGGGAAACTTACGCCCATAGCGTATGTCTGAGAGCAGAACATATCGCCCAGGAAGAAATCTCGGAATTCGACTGGATAAAGGCCAGCGAGCACAAGGCGCCACTGTGATTGGATTAGATATTATCGTGAAGGCAATAGTAGTAATTGTGGACTCACGTTGGAATAGGCAAACCACCGCCTACTACGATGGTATAGGATTGGTGCAGGGAAGAAAAACACGACAAGGGTGAGCGCAATTAGTACGACGGGCCAATAGATATACATGTCCTCGCCGCCATAGCGGCTAAAGTTGAGCCACATAATTAGACCTTGAAGAAGAACGAAGAAACAGGGGATCTAGCAGAAAACAGTCAGCGTATCGTCCAAGGGAAAATATGTCCTCTTCCATGCACTGGAAGGCAACTGGCTTACCTCAAACAACTGCCGCCAGTCAAGTTGCGATCGAGTATCGAACTCGAACACGAAGCCATAGTTGATCTTCTGATCCGTCCAGATTTTGCAATCCAGGCAGAAGAGGAGAATAAGTGCCAGCATGAGAAAATAGCCACCGTACAGCTGCAACAAGAAGTTTGTCTCCATATGCAATGGGGAGTCTTCGTCGAAGATGAATTTTGAGGCGTAGGCGATGCCTTCACAACCAAAGACAGTCCCGGTAGCCAACATCAGGCCATTTCGAAATGTTGAGCCAGTGAAGTCGCCCGCTCTGGCGCTCTTCACGCGTAGTTTTCCGACCGCAATCTTGTGGTTGCCTCGATAGAAGTACCTTGCGTATAGATCCTCCACAGCATGAATGTGACCATCTACGAGGTCACTCTTGACGAACCACGCATTGTTGACCTTCTCGTTCATGTACCGCATTGTTGGTCTTGCCGTGACTGTTTTGTCGAACTTCTTGTTGATTTTACGGAATGCCGTCCGGTTGAGAAGAGCATAAGATTTGAGGAGTTCGAGACCACGGTAGTATTCTTGCAGAGCAGTTTTGAGTTTGCGCTTGGCCGTTCGGTAGGGGACATCAGATGGCTCAGGGCGCCTGATATAGTCGCGATTGTCCTGAGGTATAGGTCCTCGCGGTGTCCCGAGAGCCTGCATGGCTTTGGTGTTTTTACTCATCGGCTTCGGCTTGCCCTTGACGACGTTTGGGAATCTCTTGGCTACTTCTAGTGCATCGTCGAAAGGCTTCAGCCAGGCTTGGGAGGTGGCAATCTCATCGGATCCTGAGGATTCCATAAGTCCACCCGTGGTCTTACGCGAGCCGGTCTTCGACTTCTGTAGCTTCGAGATGATCTCATCCAGTCGTCGATCTCTCATGATGTGGAGCTGCTCACGCAGGACCTCCAGCCTCTTGGTCGCCTCGTCCTCCTTTTCCTTGTAGAAAGTCTCAATCTTTTCCAATTCATGGTCAAGAAAGATGAAAAACTCCGATTGCCGAACATCGAGCTCGCGGAAAGCTTCAAGAGGCACATCCGAATCCTTGCCGACTACTGATGGCGTTGCTCCATCCGGGCCCAGCGATAGTATTTTCCTGAGCGCCGGTCGTACGCCAGGCGAGAAGTCCATCCCTGCTGGGTCTGGCATCGAATTGACCCGCTTCGGAGTGAAAATGCTTGCGTACTTGGCTGACAAGGAAGTCTTTCGAGCCGGCGAATGCGTTTTTCCAACCTCGAATGCACTAGATCCAGTTGCCGGCGCGGCCTTCGGAGGGGACAACAATCCGGGAGGATCCCTTTCGACTCTACGAGGAGCCACAGTGCCACGACCTGGGTCCACAGCGGGGTCTGGCAGCTCGAGGGTTGGCAGACGGCTGTGGCCGGACCTCCTTGGTGGTGATCCTATTATGCTCCCATATCTGGTCAGGGCCGGTGCCTCGCCCCCATCGGGTGTCTTCTTGATAAGCGCCTCGCGTGGGGTTCCTATGTGAATATCTTGCGGCGTCGAACGAGCGACGCCCTGTCCCTCGCGGTTCCTTGGTGATTCGGCATTCTGCTGTGGTAAAGCAACGCTATCGACTGTCGCCGTTCGCCTCAGATCTGGGCGATTCAGGAAGGAATACGAGGGGGCGCCCCCGTTGGCAGGCGAGGCTGAGAACGTGGGGCGTCGGATGCGAGCAGTCGTTCGGGGACTCTGATTGACGTTGCGAAGGGCGCGAGAAATAGCCTTAAGCTTCTTCTTCCCGAGCTGCAGAACACGCGTTGATCAGCGGTGCGCGCGAACGGCAGGCAAGGCAAGTAAAGGCACCTTGTAGTTCAGATACTTGGCTCTCCACTCAGGAACCAGGTCCTGCTCGATCTCCCTAAAACACGGTCAACGGGGCGTCGCAGCCCGACGCATTATTGGCGAAACATACTTGGCAAACTTCATGCCCGGCAGACGTCAGGGCCAAACGAGTGCGCGAATGAACCGGTAGGAGACGCGCAACTCGACATGAGTGATCCAGGATCGAGGAAGTGCGGCGGTGAGCAGATCTGTGGAGTTGTTTGCGCGCGCGGGCTCACTGGGCGATCTCTAGGCGGGCGGGAAATCCTGCCCGCATTGACCGGTCGGTGTGTTCTTTCCCACGATGCGGTGTCGTGCGAAACCTCAACAAACATGACATGCCCAACGCGAACTACTGAATACCACGCTCATCAACACAGAAACCGCATAATAACACTCGCTATACCCGCAATACGGAGCATCGACTACCCAAGATGTTGCGCCACCCTTCCAGCCCGCTCTTGAAACGCCACATCTCGATTTCTCCGGACGATCTTCCGTCCCCACGTCACGCAGTTCACCTATTCTTAGCTGCAACGTCATACGGCCATGTGGTAATGTGACGCCATCCAGGCCGACATATCCGACATTATGAAGGAAACGCGACCGAGCACTCAATTATTTCGCCATGCTGAGTTCTTCACCATCGTGCGTTGGTACCTGTTTCCAATTGCATGAGGTTTGTAAGGGTGAGATTCGGGAGTGAGCAATGGAGAGACAGGAACCGAACACTGCATCAATGGTTTCGTGCTAACAGTTGCACCACAGCCATAGGCTTGCAAAATAATAACATTCAGAAGGTATCTGAATGAAGTGTCCTGTGAATCACATACTCGAGCCGCATGCAAAGCATAAGACGCAGCTCAACATGCGAGACGAAGCACCAGGGGAGGCGACGGTATTTTGGGTCATTGACCGTTTCTTCATTCAATATGGTCCCAACAGTCTTGCTAACAGGGTACCAGCTAGGTACAAATGGATGTGTTCATCATTCATTGCTTCGGGGAGCAGCTTCGTTCCCTTCCATCACCGGGTATTTACCAGCCACCAAACTGGCGGTTGAGCCTCTCGGGCGGGCCCTGGTTGGGGTCGTACTGGTCCTGGCCGCCGTAGTGCTCGTCGTACATGTGCTCGGCGTTCTTCTTCGCCTGGTGCTTGGCCTTCTCGCGGTCGAAGTAGTCCTCGCCCTTGGTCTCGGCGAGCTTGTCAACCTCGGCGGCAGCGAAGCCCGCAAGGAGCTCCTTGGCGAAGGCGTGGTTGACCTGCTTGCCTGTTGCTGTGGGTCAGTATGGTACTTGATGGTTGTGTATGATGAAACACTCACCCTCCTTGCGCTGGTGATCCTCGAAAGCCTTGAAGCCGGCGAAAGCGGCACCACCGGCAATCACCTCATGGCTGAGGCTGGACTCGTTCTTCTCGCCGCCCTCGTACACCTGCTGGTAGGCATCGTGAGACTCGCCTAAAACAAGTCAGTATCAATGCAGGAACAGAAGCTCTGGAGATGTGGTAGGTCCAGCAACATTGCTCAAAGGGGAGGACAAACGTACCCCAACCGAAAGGCATTGTGATTGATAAAGAGGGATAGATTTAGGATAAAAATGGAAGATGTAAGTTGGTTCAGGAGAGGTATGGACGTGGTGGTTGAAGTGTTTGCTGATGATGAGGGGAAGACTAGGCCAGAGAGACCGGGTTATATACCCCTCTTTCGCTGCTGGTTCCAGCTTGTTCCAGCTTGTCGCGTCAGCAACCTGAGCATGAAGAGTTCCGTCATAGCATCTAGCCTCCACGTAACCTAGCGCGGGGGTGTGCTGGCCATGGGCGAATGAAGCAGCTGAACAAGGACCCACCAGTGGCAGCATTGACGAGTCAGAAGCTTGCACGAAAGCACCATTCTCAAGGTGCCTGGAGATCGAATGGGTCGTCGGCGGGGCACTGCCGCACCGGCGGGCTTTAGAGCAAGAATACGGGCCGCCGCTGGAGCCAGAACGACAGGGTCCGGCTCAGCTGAAAAGCAGAGCTATACCCTTTCGAGGCCTCCTTGTTTTATCTGCCGCAATAGATCGCGGCCATGTTGTCACCTCAGCACTTCTGACAGGTTGCTGCAGTCACAAGCTGACGCAGATGGCACAAAGAAGTGGATGGGAGCACAGCACCAGCATGCCGGCCGATCCTGATTGACAGGGCAGAGACAAGCTTCCTCAAGCCTGACTGATCACCCTTGGCGCCTTGGCGAGGCTTGACATGGAACCGCCGACCACAAACTCTCGGCTGCTGCGGCATCGCCAATCCACCGCATTACGCACCACGCCCTTCGCCCCCACCAGCGTCATTGCCCGCTCCCGCCTTTGCCGGAACCCTTCGACTCACAAATACCACCACTTGAGCTTTGCTGGACAGAACATTGCCGCGATGCCGAACCGTCTGCCCACTGCGGCCGACTTCCCCTCCACAATTACCCTCAGCATCAGCCCTCGTAAGCCCCACCGCGCGCCTCCTCAGGCCCAGCCACACCGCCACACGCCGATACACCCGAGCCCATGACATCGCTAACGCCGACGCCCTCGCCCGGGGCGACACCCCTCCTGCAGCGCCCGCCTCGCAAGCTCCAACCAACGTGCTCGTCCTCCTCCATGGACTCGGCGATACCCACGCCCCGTTCGCCAACCTGGGTCGCCAGATGAACCTGCCCGAAACAGCCTGCATCGCCGTGCGCGCGCCCGCGCCGCTGCCCTTCGACCTCGGCGGCTTCCACTGGGGCGACGACATGCAGTTCGACCAGGCGTCGGGCGAGATGGACGTCGACACGGGCTTCCGCGCCGCGACGCGCCTGCTGCTCGACGACGTCATCCGCAAGGGCCTGCTGGAAGCGTGCGGCTACCGCCCGCGCAGCGTCGTGCTGTTCGGCTTCGGCCAGGGCGGCATGGCGGCCCTGCAGGTCGCAGCCGAGATGGGCGCCGACGAGCTGGGCGGCGTGGTGAGCATCGGCGGCGCGCTGGCGGCGTCGGCGCCGCTGCAGGCCGTCGACAAGAAGTGCAGGTCGCCGGTGCTGCTGTGCAAGGCGGCCCGGAACTCGGCCGTGTCGGATTCGGCGGCCGCGAGGCTGAAGGACAACTTTGAGTTCGTGGAGGTCAGGGAGTGGAGGAGGGTTGGCGATGGCATGCCCAGCAATCGGGAGGAGATGCTGCCGATCATGCAGTTCTTCGCCAGGAGGCTGAGGAGCATGAAGGGCGTGCCCGAGGGTGCTGTTGAGCTCTCGTAAGATGTTCTGCTTCTATCACCGGCGTCTCCGGGCTATAGAGCTGGTACATGATGTTGAGCGTTGCTTGCTCTCTTGTCCTTGCTGCGCAGGGCTCTGGGCAAGTATTGACAGCTCGACGACTGTTCTGTCCGCTTATCACCAGCGACTAAAAGTATACCACCTGATTGAACGGGAAAGGCGCACAACGTATACGGCCAGATTTAGCTAATCGCACCATCATTTGTGGAAGGTGGCAGGCCAACGGATACACCTTGGTGCCTACAAGGTAATTGAGGCACATGTACTAAACGTGGTATGCTTACATTCAAGAACAAGACAAGCGTCAATCTTTGCTACTCCTAGTCTGGCCAAAAGCCGCCATTAGTGTGGCTGCAACTCTTCCGCACCATTTCGATAACTGTTTGTGCCAGTGCAAATGTTACTCGACTGCCTCATATTGCCAAGGCTATCTATGGGCTCTGCTGCATTCATCCCTAGCTCGCCGTCAAGCGCTCTTTCCGTAGAGCTCTGATCTCCTGTGATTTATTCCGGTTACGCTAGAGTCTGAGAAATGTTGTGGCTAATTATGTTCACTCTATCAAATACTAACACGCTATGGACTTTCTCCATGATGTCTGGAACGCTGGAACAGCTGGGAGGTATCAGTAGATGGGTTTACTCAAACTGGGAGCTAGTGTATACATATCCGTACATCCAGGTTGGATTTGTAGCCTTCAATAAAATTAGTCAATATAAATATTATGGGGTAAATACCAAACACAATAATAGTTTTAATTATTTTCATATTCTATAGATACCTAAGAGTTAAGTTTTTAAAAGGGTAATAGAATATACTTTTATCTTAATGTTGTTGATATAATAAGGTGTTGTTAAAGGTAGAGAATTTAGTAGAGAGAGTTGACAAAAGGTTGAATTCGGTCAATAAGTATGAATCGAGTTGTATTGGTATTTACCCCAAATATTATCCATATAGCGCCCACGCCATGCTCCGATCCTACCCGTTGCCGCTGCTACTAAAGCCGTGGCTGTTAGCCGCAGTCAGGAGCGAATATGTAAGTCTCATTTGGTCGCAAAATGTTAACATTGAACAGAAATTCCGCAATTCGAGGCATATTTACACTACACAAACTATAGTGACAAAAGAAAAGCTCACAATTCTAACTTGTCCCAACTCCGACAAAATTAAACAAGAAAGAAGGAAAAGAAACGCTCAAACTTTTCAGTCTATCAGAACTCCGACAAAATAAGCAGCATGTCAACAAGAGAGGAGAAGAAAAAAGGGGTAAATACCAATTACAACACCGACGAAGTAAGCGGCCTGTCAACAAGAACAAAAACAAAGAAACCTAGTACCTCCAACCTCAGAATCCACCTGTCATCTCCGCATACACTTCTTGCAGCGCCGCCGATAAAATCGCCATCCACTGCATCTCCATCTCACGATTCCTATCCTGGTCCCCACCCCCCTCTTCATCTCCATCCTCATCCTCATCCCAATCCTCATCCCCATCCCCATCCTCATCCTCATCCCCACCCACATCCCCATCTTCTTCATCCCCATCCCAAACCCCAATCTCCGGCCCCAACTCCCTCACCACCAACCCCCTCCACACCCCCACACACTCGACCCGCATCCTCATCAGCGGCACAGCCACCGCCCACCCCGCCTCCCGCATCTCCCTCGCCCACCTCCCCATCCGCTCCCCCCAATACAACCTCCCCCACGCCCTGCCCATCCGCTCCACCCCCCACTCCCCCACCTCCGCCGGCGACCCCTCCAGCCTCCACGCCTCCGCCAGCCGCGACACGTGCCGCGGCACCGGCCAGCTGCACAGCACCCAGCGCCGCAGCCGGCGCGCGCGCGCTTCGAACGCGGCGCGCTCATCGGCGCGGACGTGCATGCGGGCGAGGAGGCGGAGTGGCGGAGGGGGCGGTGGCGGCGGCGGGGGGGAGTGGTGCACCGTGCGGAAGAAGGGGAACACGGGCGATGGCGGGGGGCGGCGGGGGGCGTGGGAGCGCCCGTGGGCGGCGACGTCGGCGGCGAGGAGCGTGGCGGCGCGGCGCTGGGCGACGAGCTCTTCGCCGAGGAGGCGGGCGAGGGCGGCGCGCCAGTCGACGTGGAGGTGGAGGGAGTAGTGGGTGCCGCCGCTGCTGCTGGTGGGGTTGGATGAGAGGAAGGCGCGCAGGCGGGGGAGTTCGGTGTCGTTGGTGAGGGCGCCGAGCTTGAGGATGTGGCCGCCGAAGATGGTGGTGGTGGGGTATTCGGCGATGTAGTCGCGCATGGTGTGGTGGAGGTAGAGGGGCGCGGTGGCGGAGGGGAGGAAGGTGAGGCGGGGGAGGGTCGAGCGGTCGATGAAAGGGGCGGCCGCGACCATGTTGTGGAGGAGGGACGCTTCGGCGTAGCCGGCGCATTTGAAGATGGCGATGGAGCTGTCGTCGGGGTGGAGACGCTCGAAGGCGAATTTGGCGAAGATGGAGGAGGCTATGCCTGGTACGCACGTCTTTTGGAAGTCGATCTCGGCGCGGTTGCGGAGGTGGTTGAGGAAGGCATATTCGGTAGCGGTGCGGAGGGCACGGGAGGTATTGCGGCATGAGAACCACACAGTCGGGAGAGACTCGCTGTCTGTGATCATGGACACAATGTTGGTCCAGAGTTCCAGCGGTAGTTGTCTGCACTTTGGGGTTCGAACGGCGGGAGTGTCGAGCGTAAGAGATGCCATGTCGTGAGTGGGTTGCATCTTTGCTGTGGACTGAGAGTAAAGTGTAGATGACTGCATGGTTAGGTGGGCGGGCGGGCAGTTATATACTCGTTCATGGCGGATATCACTTTCCATCGTTGACCCTGAACCGTACAATGGGGCAGTAACAACCGTGGACATTCTCTACGGACCCATCAGCTCTACCAATTCTAACCAACTCTACCAAATCTTCTCATCTTCTACATCTTCGGTTCCGCGCTGACGAACCCATTCACCACGGCCGTCATGAGCTGGTTCGCAATCGCAGTCGAAGGCGGCAGCCTCAGGCCACCGGTCTTGTAGTCTGGGCCAGGGTCCTCGCCCAGTCCGCTCGTGCCAATCTTCAGCGCCTCCCTAACCTCGTCGAAACTGAACCACTTCGCATCTTCCAACTCGGCGTCGTGACCCAGGTGAACATCCTCGCCGTCGGGGATTGCCTGGCCGATGGCACCAATCATCAGGTTGGCCGGATAGGGCCATGGTTGTGTAGAGTGGATGACAACGCGACCCAGATGGATGCCACTCTCTTCCCACACCTCTCGGCGCACCGCCTCTTCCACAGACTCGGCGGGCTCGAGGAAGCCTGCGAGCGTGCTGTACCAGTAGGGCGGCCAGCGGCGTTGTCTACCAAGCATTATCCGCTGGCCGTCGTGCGACACAACCGCCATGATAACGGTTGGATCGGTACGGGGAAAGCTCAAGTTGGAAACGCCATGCCGGGTTGCGCAGGGCGGTCGGTCCGGCGCGTCAACTGCGTCGCTCAGCCGGTCGGCAAGATCCTTGGGCGGGCAAGTCCGCTTGAAGCCGCCGTTGGTAGACAGCGTCTTGTGGCCGCAGCCTCCGCAGTAAGGGTTGCGCAGATTCCAGTCGAGTAGGTGTCGGCCCTCGGCGTACATGGCGGCTATTGGCGAGGGGAAGCGTGAGTGGTAGATGGTGGGTACTGCGAGTAGGTTACCACATACCTTCGGGAGCGACAAGGGACAGCTGCATCCGACCTTGTGCAAAGTACAAGCCTTGACCCTCGACCTTCTTGATCAGAGCCTCTGCGGCCTCGGTGATGGTTGCGCGCGGAGTGACGTCCAGAGCCCAGTACGGCTGTCCTCCGTAATGCTCCTTGTACGCAAAGCCATCCTTCTTCTTGCTCTCGTCGAGACCGAGGAAGACGAGCTGCGGGTGGTAGAGGGCCGAGTTGTATTCCTTAATGAGGTCCTGCTCGGCCTGGGCGTAGGGATTACCGACGACGGGCTCGATGTCTTTGAACGAGGCGTACGCAAGTCTGTCGGCGGACTTGACGAGAGGGTTGAGGTCATTGAATAATATGACGCGCGACGTCTCATGCCTGAGAGCTTTGGACAGGAAAGTCGTATCGGGTCGCAGGAACGAGACCCGGTTGAGCGGCGACCCTGGCAGCGTGTCGTCAGCATACCTTGATGGCGGCGATCAGTCAGTTGATCTGAGGCTAACCGGCGAAGTAGTTGGCCACTTCCTTGCCGAACTTGCGGGCGAGCATCGAGTCGAGGGTTGCGTGGGCGGGCTCGGGAAGGTCGGGTATCGAGAGCTTTTTGCTGCCGCCGGCGGACATGGTCGCGAGTTGGATTTGTTCGAGATAGGAGGTCAATTGCATGCGCCGAGCTTGGACCGGAGCGAAAATCAGGGGCGTTGAAGACGCAGCGCACACACAGCTAGAGATTAGGACGAGGTGGTGGTGGTGGTGGCAGACGCAGCTTCAACATCTCGTCATTGAGGGGCGCTTGATTACCAATAGCGAGCATCAAGCTCGGTCCGCCGCGGAGCGCGGGGTAGAAAGTAGAGAAGAGCATCATTCATAAGCACGTCAGATTGGAGAAAGCAAAAATCCTGACCATTGCAGGGTTTCTTCTCCAGCTTGACCATTCAACCGGCAGGACAGGGCCCTTGCTCACGGCAGTTGAAGCGTTGGTAGGTTGTTGCCTTGCGGACGGAAATGATGTAGTTTCTTATCGCGATAAGACGTTTTGGTTTCTCGAGTCACACACAGCTCCTGCCCTACTTTCCTCGTCACCTCGGCGCATTCTTCCCTCGTCACCACCATCAGCTCACCATGTCGTTCCAAACAATCAATCCCCCCGCTGCCACCGACTTCACCCCGCTCCACGAGCACCAGCAACAAACCCCCGGCACCTTCTTCGGCGCAAAGCCCGTCCTCCACCTCCACGTCTCCAACGCCCAGCTCCTCGTCTCGCAAGCCGACCTCGAAGCCCAATCCGCCTTCCCCGACCTGCGCCCCGCCACAAATGGCACCTCCAACCCCGCCACCAGTCCCGACGGGCGCACGGTAATCCCCAACATCGACATCTGGGTCACCTCTCAGTCCGTCCCCTCCCCTCCCCTCCCCCAAAAAACCCCCAAACTAACCCCGCGACAGAAACCTCCTCCTCCACCCCACCACCTCCCCCACCGGCGTCTCCATCCCCTACCCCACCATCTCCCTCCACGCCATCCAACGCCTCACCCTCACCGGCCCCGACCAACAACAACAACACCAAGGCCTCTACATGCAACTCCTCCTCAACGACACCACCAGCACCCCCGACGACGACCTCCTCACCCTCGAACTCACCCTCGTGCCCCCCGCCACCACAACCCCTATCGCCGACCTCTTCGCCGCCGTCTCCGCCTGCGCCGACCTCAACCCCGACCCGGCGCAGGATTCCGACTCCGAGGCCGAGGGGGGGCAGCAGCTGGAGGAAGGCTTGCCGGGCGCGGGCGGTTGGATCACGGCCGAGAATGTGGGCGAGTGCGTGGATGCCGAGGGGAACTTTGTCGGGTTTGGCGGCGGTGGCGCGAATGGGTCGTTGGGTGCGGGGGCGGGGACGGTGCATGGGCGGGAGGAGGAGGAGGAGGAGGAGGATGGAGATGGGGAGGCGAATGGGCATTATGAGGGCGAGGATGATGGTGATGAGGACAAGGCTGGTGCTGGGGCCGAGGAGACGAAGTGGAGGCGGACGGATTGAAAATTGGGAGTGCCGGAACGAGGTCAAGGGTTGAGACGGTAGGGCTCCCAAACGGCGACAAGCCAAGCCTCTGCTTGCACCATATTCGCGGAGCGAATTCAAAAAGTTTGCGAAGAAGAAACTTTGCTTTTTTTTGCCCATTTCGAGGCTCGAGTTAAAACAAAAAATTCATCATCAATGGATACCCACAGGATTTTTCTTTTCCGTTCAAAAGAGAGGCAACTTTATTACTATTACGACCATGTGACCCACTGGAATAACTCTGCTTCAGAGACTACAAACAACTACTACCAACGGTCTTACCAAGTTACTTTCCAAAAGGCTTATATGAATCCACCACTACGGAGGGAAAGGAAGGGGAAGCAAAGAGCCAATACAGACAAGAAGAACGAACAAAGAAGAAAATATCGGGGTGCGGCAAAGGGCACCACGGGGATTAACCACGGTGGTATAAGACAGTGATCCGAAAAAGGGAGGGTCGAGTAATGCAAGGGAGAAAAAGTTGGGAAACGAAAACATGAACCAGAGGTAGTTATGAAAGGGGGTAAAGTTGAGAAATGCAAAAAGAGAGAAGACAAAATAAAAGGTTTAAAAAAAATAAGGAAAGGAGAAATGCGTGATAACAATCACAGGTGAGCGATGCCAAACGGCAAGAAAAAGAGAACGAAGCAGAGAGAGTAAAGTAGCCGGAGTGAAAAGGGAAAACAAATCAAAGTCACCAGTGAGTGTCCATCTACCAATGCCCCCACCACCTAGTACTACCTCAAAAACCCATCCCGATCATACAAGCTCTGCGGCGTCCCCTGCTCGCTCGGCGGCTGCACCGAAATCCGCAGCATCGGCGCCAACACCTCCCTCTCGCCCCCCGCCGCCGCCGGCGCCCTCCTCCTCTTCTCCTCCTTCGCGCCAGCAGTGGCAGCAGTAGCAGCGCCGTCGTCACCCGTCGTCGTCTTCGTCGTCGACGTCGGCGGCGTCCTATTCTCCGCATCCGAATCAAAAAACTCGTCCACCCCAGTCGCCGTCGACGTCGTCGTCGCCGCGCCGCCACTCACAACCCTCGCTCCAGCCGTCACATCCTCCGCCACGACCACCGGCGCCGCCGCAGATGCCCTCCTGCTCGACCGCGCCGGCGTCTTAAATGCCATGTCGCCCCTCCCGCCCCTTTCGCGTTCGCGCGCGCTCGGACTCTTCCAGAAACTCTCCTCGCCGCCGTCGTCCCACGCCCTGCTTCCCGGCCTCGCTCCACTGCCGGCATCGGCCATCATTGACGTTGTCGTCATCACCGCGACCGAGTTCGCCTCCTCCAGCTCTCGCCGGCCGAAGATGTTGTCGTTCTCGGCGAGGATGAGGTCCGTCAGGCTGGTGCAGCTGTCGTCGCCGCCAAAGAGGGAGGAGGCGTTGTGGTCGCCGCCGGCGTGGAGGGCGAGGGCGGCCGTGAGGCTGTGGCTGCTTGTGCTGCTGCGGTTGAAGGCGCTGCCGCCGGTGCTGGTGCTGGGGCCAAGGTTGAGGCCGAGACCTAGGCCTAGGCCGAAAGTTGTTGGTGTTGTTGACGCGGCGGGGCCAGGAGAAGTAGTCATGCTGGTGCGGGAGGTGCTGGTGGTGAAGGTGGTGCTGGCGTGGGAGGGGGCGGCAGTGGAGACGGTCAAAGCTGAGGAGGAAGCGGCGGCGCTGCGGTGGGAGAAGGGGGGTGGGGTAATAAGGGAGTAGGTGGAGGCGGGGACGAAGTGCTTGCTTGGGGAAGAGAAGGCCTTTGCGCCGCTGGCGTGCTTGCTCTTGATGCGGCTCTCGCGGCCGGCTTTGGTGGGCGAGGCGCCTGGGGTGATGTTGGTGGTGGTTGGGACGAGTTCATCCGTGAGGTTGGTGCTCGTTGCCTCGCGGCCGAGCTGCCTGTAGCGCCGGCTGGTGCGTGAGTCGTCAGCCGCATCTGAGTTCATACGTCTGAGTGCGGCGACTGTCTTGCGGAGGTCGCGGCCGGGTTCTGTGCGTGGCCCGGTAAGCCCAGCGCGTGTAGGTGAAACCTCGCTGCGCCTGGGGTCGCGCGGAGGCAGGTCTGGGACGCTAGAAGTGGCTTTGACGTGCCTATAAAGGTCGCCAGGCGTGGTCTCGGTGGACTTGAAGCAGAGCGTCTTCGGGGAGCAAGGCGCTGAGTCTGGTTGGGACAGGTGACTTGGAGGTGTAGCTGGTCTGGATGTCTTTGGGGGTGACCTGGGGGAATGCATGTCGAGAACTGGATAGTTGAGGAGTGTGGAGCTTGGATCATACTCCAAATCGTTCTGGTTCCGAGCTGAAGCGTCAACAGACCGCTTTCTTGGGCTGATTCCCGAAGTGACATCTAGCTCCGGAGGGATAGCAAGATCGAGCTGTGAGCTATTCGTATGCTTTGGACTGGGTAGGAATGGAATTCCGAAAATAGGGCTCCTGCTAATCCTTGAGCTACACCAGCGCGGTGAGTCATCAGACTTATCCTGATTATATTTAGTGAGAGGAAGACCAGGAGACCCTGCTGTCAGGGAAGCCCGGATATTGGTCGGCTCAAGGCGAAGCTCAGGTGCGAAGATACTGATGCTTGGTGGGCGTGGCAGAGGGCGGGTATCCAGGGAGATCAGCTCTCCATCTTGTGGCGTCTTTTTGTTGTGTGCCGATCCGGGCTCTTCCTCGATGCCGTGCATGGCGACAGAAGCCTCAGGCTTAACAGGTGGCCCAGCTTGGCCTGTAGAGGTGGATAGGCGGATGCAATTTTGACGACGATGGGCCTTTTTCCTTTCGGGACTGCCCCTGGGTCCTGTAGGCTTGCCTGACTGCATGGGTGTTGGATCCCATTGAAACGGGTTGCCGTTACTACTGCATGATGATGATGCATTTGTCGATGTGCGTGAGAGTTGTTGAGCCAAAACGCTTTCACTCACCGGTACGTCCTGCAGAGTAGTGGAGCGACAGCGCTCAGTGGGAGATCCTTCAGAAGAGACCAAGTGGCGCGAAGTGTGGCGTGGCGTACTAGGAAGGCCACCAGTCAAGCTGTTATTCGACCTGCTGTGTGTGGACAGCTGACTCTGGCTGTTATTCTCAAACTTGAGCTTCGCACGCTTCGAATCAGGACTGTTGTTACTGGAAGCACACTCGATGCTGAATTGAGCCACATTGCTCCTGATTGATTCGTCGCGGAAGTGTTTGGGTGAGGTGTTCTCGACACTACTACGACACTGCAATTGAGGAAGAGGTCGCGGCCCTTTTAGTACCAAAGACTTGTGCAGCTCGTGGCCGGGGCTCTGTCTCATCCTTGCATGAGGGCTTCGGCTTGTCGCTGGGCTGGCAGTGACAAGAATCGAGCTTGTTGCAGATTCGAAGCTGGACGCCGACCGGCGAGAAGGGCTATAGTCGACATTACTGATAGACCTCGTATGTCCCAGTCTCAGGGGAAGTGGTGGAACCGGGCTTTCTGGAGCCAGACCAGACTGCCTGTAGATCAAGCTGAAGTTACGACCCAGCTTCTGCGAACCGCTGCTGGATTGGATTTCCTTGACTTCGTCCCTCCCGTAAACTGACGGCACAGAATTGGACCTAGCTCTCCGTCTTGGAGACCGAATGATGGTTCCTGAGGATGGCAATGCGCTACTGAACAGTGGGGCGGGCTTCAGCGCGCTCGTCAAGTCTGGAGCGGAATTTGGTTTTTCTGGTCCAAACGGTGGAGGGCAGAGCCTCTCAAGGGGCGAGCCCGATGTGGGATCGAATCTCAGTCTCAGCGCGTTTTCGTTGGGATGCTCTCTGTGATCTTGTCCTACAGCCGAAGGGATGTCAAGCATTGGTCTGGGGCTTTCGATAATGGCCGACAGTCGCGAGGTTCTGATTCGCTCCAGTTTGATATGCTTTGGTCCATGGGAGCGGCGCTTGTGGAAAGGCCACACCTTCTTGTGCACGCTATGACCTGGACTCGGAGCTGGCTCAATGATTGTCGGAGTTTGTGTGGTTGGGGGGATTTTGATTAGAGAGGAGTGGCCGAACGATTCTCTTGACGGGAGAACACCCCATCCGGTGGAATTATTGTAAGGGAGGAAGGTATTTCGCCTCAGCACCTGCCGAGGTTTCGTCACGCCGTTGCCGTCCGACTGAACATGCTGCTGGCCAAGCCTGATCCCCCTCTGCTCTAGATCTGCTAGCAAACGCTTGTGCGAACTGGTAGCACGGACTAGAAGGAGGATCATACACACAAGTGCAATCAAAATGATCCCGCCAGCCACGCCGACCGCGATCCACACACCAGGGCTGATGGAGGTAGGAGTTGGCCCATCCCGAGCGATCACCCGAGCCACCATCGTAGCTTCACAGACGTGGTATGTGGTGTTGTTCCCGCTATCTTGCCGCTCCGCCGTTCTCGGGTCGCATAGAAGCCAGGCGTTCAAGTGATGCAATTTCCAAGTAGTCGATTTGAGAATCAAGCACGTGGTAGATTCCAGAATACAGAGGCAACGGTGACGGTAGAAACGAAGATAACGACAGAATGGAGTTCAAAACGAGGGACATGGTTAGAGAAAAGCAAAGCAAATGCGGGCGGCGGGGAGACGACATGTGGCGTGTAATTTGATCTACTCTGGTATGTAATGTCTCCAAACAAGAGCCCAGGAATGCGCTCAGAAAGAAGATGAACCAACAAACAACAATGATAGATGGCATGCAAGGGATGAAAACGCCAACGGCAAAAGCGGCTGGGAGAAATGTGCCCTATAAGGCGTCTACGCCGTTTCTTACCTGAGTGCAAATGAGACATGGTGTCGTGTCTGCGGGGACCGAGGCAGAGCTCTCCGGCCACCGTGTGAAACCCGCATATCTCTGGAATCAGAGCATGCCGACGGTGAGCTTTTGCGATGCAGTTGTCCCGCGTCAGGCGTGCGCGACGATGGTCGTGCTCTGCAATTGGAGGTGTGTTGAGGTGTAGCTGAGAGTCGTTCTGGAGAGGGACGTCGTCTCGACCAGCGCGGCGAGATCGGGTTAGTCAGACAGGTTAGACGAAGCTTGGCGCGCAGGCGTAGAAGCGTGAAGAAGAGGGGTAAAAAGTTTAACGTACGGTGACTGGTGAGAAAGCTGGTACCAGGAGCAACACGGAGCCGTTTTTCGGCGAGGCGCAGGTCGCGTACAAACAGTGGACCGGAAGGGCAAAGATGAACGCACAATTAATGAGTCTGGCCACGCTGGCTGTTGGGCAGTGGGCGGTTATGTCATTGGATGGGCTGTCTTGGTCAGCCCCGCGCAAAGAGATGAGGCAGGCGGGAGTTGGCAGGCGGTGGCAAGGGCGTTGGCTGTGAGTGGGCCTTGGGTGGTTTCAGCGGGTCGGTGATGAGTTCAGGCGAGTCTCGAGCGGAGGTAGGGCGTAATGAGTCGCAGGGCGGATGCAATTGAGGTCGCTGGAAATCGGAGCTTCGCAGGCAGGAGCTCACAGTCGCGATGAAGTCACGTCATCGCAGGCGGCGGGTGAGGAGCAGGGGCCATGATTGGAACCGTGGACGTCCCCGGGCTCCACCGACCAGTGCAAATGAACGCATCTGCCCCGCCATTGAATGAGGTCGCGGGCCAGAGCTACCACAGCTTGATCGATCGACCCCTCCTTTTAAAAGCCCTCCCTCCCAGCTGTCTCTCCAGTCCTCCATCTCTCATCTCCATCTCTCTCCAACAACATCAATTGCTTGCTCCAGATACCCCTCACACCTTTAATCACACTTCCAATTCATACCTCTCACAATGTCTGACGGTGCCATCACTGCCCAGGGTGTGTTCAACCTTGTACGTTTCCCCCGCCCCCGCTCCTGCGGAAAAGACCGGAACAAGTTCAGAGCTGACCCGATGCCCACAGGACAACACCAAGGCCCCCAAGCAGGACCAGGTCCTCCCTCTCTTCTCGCTGAAGGGCAAGACTGCCATCGTCTCCGGTGCTGGCGCCGGTATCGGTCTCTCCGTTGCCCACGGTTTCGCTGAGGCTGGTGCCAACGTCGCCATCTGGTACAACAGCAACAAGAAGGCTGTTGAGCGCGCCGCCGAGATCGAGAAGAAGTATGGCGTGAAGTGTAAGCCCCAGTCCAAGACCCTGCACCTTGATGGACCCGAGGACTGACCAGCTTCGCAATGCAGGCAAGGCCTACCAGGTCAACGTCACCGACGAAGCGAACGTCAAGAAGCAGGTCTACGACATCGTCAAGGAGTTCAACGGCCGCCTGGACATCTTCGTCGCCAACTCCGGTATCCCCTGGACCCAGGGCGCCGCCACCGATGGTGAGGTCTCGCACTACCACAAGGTCGTCTCCACCGATCTTGACGGCACCTTCTTCTGCGCTCGCGCCGCTGGCGAGATCTGGAGGAGGCAGTGGAAGGAGGGCACCGACGCCAACGGCAACAAGCTCGAGAACTACAGCTACGGCAGCTTCGTCGCCACCGCCTCGATGTCTGGTCACATCGTGAACATTCCCCAGCTCCAGGCTGCGTAAGTCAACACTGCTCCCTGCTTGGGTAGGACCAGCTGACTGACCTTGCTCCCACAGCTACAACGCCGCCAAGGCTGGTGTCATCCACCTCTGCCGCTCCCTCGCCGTCGAGTGGGTCTCGTACGCTCGCGCCAACTCTGTCTCGCCCGGCTACATGGCCACCGAGATCTCCGACTTCATCCCCCAGGAGACCAAGGACATCTGGAAGAGCAAGATCCCCATGGGCCGTGAGGGTGAGGCCTACGAGCTCAAGGGTGCCTTCCTGTACCTTGCCTCCGACGCGTCCTCCTACACCACCGGTGCCGACATCATCGTCGACGGTGGTTACTGCCTCCCTTAAACGCTCAGTCGCACTGCGCTGCTGTTGATGAATGAATGTTGGATGGACATATTGGACATGCAACGACGAAAAAGTTATCTTGGTTAATAGCCAAGACGGGGTGGTGCTCTACCTTTTAGCTGTCGCCTCGATAGATAAGATTTTTATGTGAAATGAATACCTATTCCCATTCGGACCTCAATCCATCTCTCATGATTCTCCTTCTCATTTTGCAGTGGTCTGTGATGCTGTCGCTTGTCGTACGAGGTGCAACTGAGAAGTATAGCAACACTCGAAGCTTCGGTGGGGAAGTTGTGGCATGAGAACAAACCCCGCAGACCCCTCCTGCTCACCCTTGGCAGCCCGACTCGCGCAGCATTGCCCCAATTCGAGCCAATCGTCCCACAACACTCTCACCGGCAGCCGAAACCAAAGCAAAGCATGCCAACAACGGTCCGACGCACAACACAGGTCGTCGACGGACAATCGAACACGTTAAGAAACGAGCGGATGGGGGAGGGCAGGTAGGTAGTAGAAAAGCTTTGACCGCGTCGACCGTCGGTCTCACCGCAGCAAGGAACCGGGGTAAGCTCTCTCAGGTAGCCACGCGCTTTTCCACATGACACGACCTACGCATGGAATCATCCGTGCCTTTGAACCTGACAAGCAAGCCCTAAACGCCCCGGCCGTGCCGGGCCTCCGTCACCGCTCAGCCCGCCACGCCCCTCAATTTCCCCAACGCTCTGGGTTCTAGACGTTGTACGCCCTGCCCGGGCCTTTTTTTCTTCTTTCTGGGCCCGGACGGGAAAGAATGGAAACGCAGCTTACAGCGACATATTTGATCCTTTTCAAGATTTTCTGGGTTTCTTTCATAATCAATGGGTTCAGATTGGAGCCTCCTACGTATGATTATCAAGGGATAAAAAAAAAGAAGAGAAAATCAGTAGAAGAAATCTCTCGGCTCGTTCCGGCTGGATTTCCGGGTACCCGGAGAAAAAAAACTTAAAAAGTACTGTATGTGCAACAAGGGTTAGAGGTGAAAAGGTACCTTGGGGGCCAGAAGCATGTCGTGCGACACCCGGCGGTGTTGGCCTGAGGGGACCAGTGCGCAAAGACGGAGAGGATGAAACTGACGGACCAGGCACGGCCGCCGGAGGGGGAACAGACATCAGCATCACACACACATCATGTAGACCTACTATTTTGAGGAAAGTCGACCAATGAGACCGAGCGGTGAAAAGGGAAACCAGCTAGCAGTGGGAGAAGGAAAACCTCATTCGCCGGTGCCTTGGTTCTGTTTGTTTCTAGTGTTCCATAGGGAAGACGCGGGGCGAGGAACTAAGAGTGTATGCTATACCGTAACCGTATAGAGTTGTGAGGAGAGACGGGACTATCGTTTTGCTTTTGCCCCCCATCGTACTAGGTACTAGGTACTCCCGCTACCGGTACTTTGGTAGCTGCGTGGTGACAGGCCCGAGCAGCTGGTTATACTTTCCGTTGGACGTACAGGAATTCCGGTTGATGGAGGAGAGGAGATTTTTCTTTTTTGACCCGTAGATGCGCGCTAACTTGTATTTTGGTCAATGCATTGCATTGGATTTTCCTTATTTTCGATCATGGGCAGCGCCTGGTACACACGTTTTGGGAACAAGCTAAGGACGCAGAGAGAGAAGAAAAAGTGTTCACCCAAGGCTGTGGTAACCCTTTTTTTTGGATGTTCCGCAGATCGTTTATTTTTGTGTCACTGTACTTCTACTCCCGGTTACTCAAAATAAAAAGCGGGTTTAGTGTGGATTCTTCTATTATCGCTACTTTTCCAAGTTCGCACGGTTGGGGATGTGTAGAGCGGTCCGGAGAATATGGGGGAAGAGAACTGCGTGACGAGAGAGAGATAGCATTAGGGTTCATGGAAGCGGCTTGGCCATGTCTGTTCCACGGCGTTAAGAGCTGCGGGCTCCGCTGACACTAAAACCGCCACGATGGTTGGGTAGAGTAGAGACGAGGAATGCTTTGCTACGTGTGCACTGATGCTTGCAAATTTTTTTCCCGCTTCTCGGTGCGTGGCCGAATCCGAAGTAGGGCGAGGGGAAGGCCAACGCACAGGGCTGGAACTTTGATACGCACGGACTTTGTTGGTGTAGTTCTTGTTGGATGAACGTTTAAACTCACCGTTGGTGTGGCAAGCCTTTGCGGACCGATTGCGCAAGCGCCTTGCAACAGAAGCGTTCTGCAAACCAAACAATTTGGAAGAGCGAGTAAGGGCCAAGTGCGTAGAAGAACAACACATCTGTTCAGCCAGCCACATAAACCCGACTGCAGGCTTAGCTCCCGTGATCTGCAACTGGCGTCCAAGTTGCAGGCTGCATGGTTGATGGGTTCTGCGGTGAAACATTGGCTTCTTGGTTGCCGGCAGGTGGCCGCATGCAAAGGCTTGCTGCTATGTATTGTGTATGCGGGGGGCCAACCTCTATCCCGTGCGGGTTAGGGTGTCACCATGCTATCAGCTGGCAAACGTGTCTGTCCCGTTTGGAGGGACGGGGTGCACGTGCGAGCTGCGGAAGCGTTGTACCCAGTGGCCCGGAGCCGGATATGGAAAAGGAAAGAAATGCAGGAGTTCTACAATGCTGTGGCGCTGACAGAGAAGGGAATGGCACGGAAAATTCAGCAGTAGTGTGGCAGGTGTGGCACAGCGGGCGCATAGATGACGCTTGCGGGCTGCATCCATCCCGGCGCAGCTGATGACGAGAGAGCTTGGTCGTGCTATGAGATCCGACTGGTTTGGCAGAGCGGGAGTGCCTGGAGCTAAGGCTGTACGTAGGGATGACGAAAGAATAGGAGCGTGCGAGTAGCAAAAGCCGGCGAGGGGTGATGACGGTAGCTATAGGGTGGCGATCACTAAGCCAGTGCGACGGCCGTACTGGTACCTGACGACATTACGAGAGCGATGATGAGAGAGTCAAAAATAGAACGACTTGGCGCACGAGTCATCAAGCGTTGCACAACGACAAGCCATGTTTTGGCGGTGGCCGTGCTCGGAGACAAGACGGTGGACGGCCAGGAAAAAAGTCAGCCCCTCTTGGGCCCCTACCGTATCCGGACTAAGGCAGCATTCAGGGTCCAGTAGCCTCAATCTATCCGAGGTGGCACAGAGTTTTCTTCCTCTGCGCTGGCGCTGCGCCTTACGAGCTCCACTTCGGGATTTTGAAGCAGCGGGAGGCAAGCCCTACGGGTGGCGAAGTGTGCGGAGCGGCCTCAGCGCGCGGCAGGATGGCGACGGACGTTGTGTATCGGTGTTTTAAGGGTCTTGGAGGAAGTGGAAGCCTGACGCTAAGTCCTGCAATGCAATTGTTGAGGTGGTGCGGTGCTGGCAGAGGGCCGTGGGCGAGTTTGGGAGTTGGGTGAAACTGGAGGTGTGGAGGGCGTCCGATCTTGCATGAGGCGTGCTGTTGGCGATCGTCGTCGTGGATGCTAGCATTGAAGCTAGCAGTGTTTTCTGCAAGCGATGGTAGTGTTGAGGTGTGCAGTGGGAGGGATGAGCCTGCTCGGCGGACGCGTGCGGCGGTAAGTGCTGGGATTGAAGAAGCGGGATTTTTTCTGAGTCCAACTGTGGCGCGATGTCGTGGGCGGGGTACGGGTGGAGAAAGAACAAGCAGTTAAGCAGCAATAATAGTTCAGCTCGTTCATGTGCAGCAGCTGCAGGGTCGTCGCGGTCACAAGATGCGAGGATTCAAGGTCTAATAGATCGAACCCCGGCAGATCTCTCATGCACCGGGAAGGTCGAGATAACGATGCTTGATGCAGGCCCATGTCCGAGAGAGCTCAAGAAGCAAGGACGCATGAGCTAGACTGGTGGTCAAGAAAAAGACTGGAGTGAGATCAAGGAACACGCGTACACTGGATCCACGATGCGTGCGGGAGACAAGCAAGTGCCCGGGTGCGAGAGAAGAAAATAGCATGGAACATGGGCCATAATGGTTGTTTGGGGGGGTATAGTGCAAGCAAACCTGGAGGAGCGAGCATGCAACCGGGCAGAGTCCCTGCTCGTTTCGGCAAGCTCCCGGCGCGCGACCTTGAGAGCGCTTGCGGAGAACGGAGAACGCATGGACGCGTGGGTTTGGTGTTGAGGGCCGGCCGGCACTTTGCGTTGCCCACATTGCCCTCGCCCTTGTGGAGCTCCAGATCGGCCGATTTGGGCCGTCTACGAGAGTCGCCGCCGCCGTCGATGGCGCCGCCAAAGACATGACGGCCGACGCCCTGGGGCGCCAGAGTCCGTCGACGGCCAGCTTCGTCACTCTCTGTGCTTCGTCATTTCAGTGGGGCCAAGACGGTTTCAAATTCGTGCGTCTGTGGAGGGCACAGGAGAGCGGCCGTGTTGGCGGGCGTGGGCATGGGTGCGGGCAATGGGCAGGCCAGACGAGCTTGGACGGGCAGGTTCTTGATGGGAGAGTCAGTCTGCTTCTGCGGAGATCCCGTCTCAGCTGATCGATTGCTGCGCTGCATCCACACATCGGAGCCGGGAAGACCCAACTTTCAGACAGACCTGCTTCTAACGCGTTCCATTCTAACAACGGAACAGCTGCAACGTGCCTCCAGCAGGCCTGCACGGACTTGGCCGCGCTTACTCGAGAACAGGCAAGGTGCGCTCGTGAACGCGGCTGACATTCTTTTGCGACCGTGTTTCCGATACCACTTATCCATCCCACATGGTACGACTGCCTGTCTCCCACCTGGCACGCGATATTAGCGATATATACAACCGCGCCGCCCTCCCGCCCGCCTTGTTTGCATCTGCCAATCCGCCCGCTGCCCACTTCACACCTCTCCAACAACTCCCTCTCCCCTCTGCCACTGCTTCCCACCTGCAGCCCACTGTGACAAGCAGCCAAGCACGCACCCGCTCCGGCCGCGCCGCCCCCCGAGCGCCCGAACCACCTCAATCTCCCAGCTAGACCGTGAACAGCGAAGCGAACGCGAGCGGCGGCCCCCCGAAAACGCAACCTCTCAGCCTCAGCCTCACCAATCTCCCCGAACCGGACCGTCCGCTGACCCTATCACCCGTACGCCCTAGCCAGTCCCACCAGCAGACAGCGCCCGTCATACTAAGAGCCGCGCGCGACCGCTTCAATCTCCGTTGCGCACTCTCATCCCTGCCCAATTCTCTGTCTGCTCACCGTTGATCTACCATGTCTGCAATGGTCGATTCTTACGCACCGCCGTACAGGCCCGTACGCCTGCCGCACAGGAAGCCTCTTCCTCAGACCGGTCTGCAGCCCTTGACTCAGATCGTCCCCGATGAACATCGCAGTGCCCACTCCCGCACTCGCACCTCTTCTAGTTCCATCTTCCCGCCGCTCTCGGGAAACAACTTCACATACAACCCTCCTCAATACCAGCCCGCCATGACGCAGTATACCACCACCCAGACCCGCCGCACTCTTTCCAATGCCACCGCCTCCACCTCCTCCACCAGCACCAGCGCCGGCGCTGGCAATGCCCGCCGCAACTCTGATCTTCGCCGCTCGTCCTCCGGCCGTTCTACTGGCAGCCAAACCTCGTCCAGCTACGTGGCTCTGATGCGAAGGCAGAAGGCGACTGTCTGGTGCGACCGTGCACAATATGAAGACCCCCGCTTGGCCGCCCAGCAGCGCGCTGCGAAGATGCGCGCCACCATGGAAGTCGTCGGCGGACAGCAGGCCAGCAGGACCTCCACCTCGTCCTCCGGCATGGCTGCCGGTGTCCGCTCCAAGATCAGACACCACGGCGCACCCAAGGCCTCGCTCTACACTCCTGCGAACTTGACCGGCAGTGGCGTGCCCATGCGCCTGAGCGCCAGCGAAGTCGACGAGGGCGATAGCGACAACGACAGCAACGGCGTCAACCTGCACAACCGCAGCAGCAGCGGACGGAGTTCCCTGAACTCAGGCAGGAGGGTCTACTCGTACGCCGGTCCTCCTGGTGCGCGTCACAGCACCAGCAGCACCCCGCCGAGCGGCCAGGGCAACAGCCCAATGGAATTTTTGGCAGGCGAGACACCGGTTCCAGGAGATTTTGCCAGAAGAAAGAGCGATTACTTTGTCCAGCACCAGCACACGGGTCTGTCAACCGGCAGTGGCAGCTCTGGAGAACGAGAAAACAGCTTTGGCGATGTTGGCCAAATGCCGCAACGCGAGCCGCAGGCGGCAGAGACCCAGAAAACGTCGGACGATCTGAGGAGACGAGGAAGCGTCGACGACAGGACGATGACGATGAGCGGAGCAGTCAGGCTGTTCGTCGCCAACCCCGACGACGACAGCGATTGAGCGATCAAACCAAAAGTATTATACCCATTACATCACACACGGGGACAAGAGTTTTAGAGTTGAGACGAGAGCAATGAGGCTCCTCCGGTTTCCTTATACCACATTTGCAGCTCTTGCAATCGAGCTTGCAATCAAAACTTCGGCGCGTCCTTTTTTCTTTTCTTCATTATATCCGTCGCTCGGCAGCATGTTTTTCTTTGCATCGGCGTTTTATACTGGCCAGCTTTTGCTGTTCTTGGGTACACGCAAAGGAGTTCTACATTTGGGCGGCTACATTGTTTGTCTGAAGCTCTGTCCACTCGCAAGTTCCTTTACTCTCTCGGTCATTTGCCTCCGTCTCTTTTTTGTTTCCAGCGAAGCGTTCATTGCATGCACTTTCAGTCGATTTCATTTTGTTTTGGAACTGGGAAAAAGAGGGCCAAGAGCCCAGTATATCACACCTGACTGGGGCAGGGGATAGCGCCGTGTGTGGTGGTGCTGTACGCTATGTATTCTCTCGCTTTTCTGATCCTACGCCGTCACACATCAGCGTACTTTTTGTTTGTTGTATAAGGGGGAGATATACCAACTCGTCGTTAGAGTAAATCTCGAGCAATCGCTACCGCATATCAGAGGTTTTTACTGTCTTCTAGTTTGCAAAAATGTGCTGGGGATAATGATGTAATGCGTGTCTCATTGTGATTTCTCAATCTCCCTTTCATTCTCAATCTCGCCAACCTCGGTCGCGCGTCTTTCGCGTCGGTACCTGACGCCTACCTGCTGCAAAGGCGGGAGGCTGGGTTGCACGGCATCCTCATCGGCCCCAGCCAAGGCATACAACGTCGTTCAACAGCTACACAACGAAATCGCAGATCTACCGACCGCCACCTTCGTCAAGCGTAGGATTTAGTCAATCACCATCCGGGGACAAGCGCGCAGCACCGTTTCACGTCGTGGCTTGCCTTTCTTTTCGTATCCGTCATCCGGTGCGGCGGGATTCCTCTTTGGAGAGAGTGGACGATTCTGGCAGGTCGTACGAGTTTCGCGCGGTCCTCTGCTAATCATCGTCTCGCCTCTCGCCGGACCCAAGAGAGAGGATCGACCCCCTGCTCAGCCACGCCGCACAGTAGCCATTTGCACACGCGCGCGGCCTGCTCACGCGCATTGGTCAATTGGGGCAAGCGGGCACCGAGAGTTCAACGGCGAAGGGATAGCGAACGAGAGGGAAAAAAAAAGAACAGCATCAACAAAGATTCCCCACCTTCTGGGCTCTGGACTGCGGGCCAGATGGTGCACATGGTCCACGGAGGGGTCGGTTCGGCGACGGAGTTACCGTCTGCCCCTCAGTCATTATTTTTTCTTTTCCTTTCTCCCACCTTTTTTTGCCTCAAACGCGGTCGTCGTTTGCTCCTTGCGGCGCGGACCATTGGCGAGGCGAAGAGCGCCCGTGGCGATCCTTGCATGAGTTGCCGCCAAGGGTTCCCCTCCTCCTCACTCACAGGGTTCTTTCTCATCTTTCCCTCTCGCTCGCAAGGGGTGGGGGCAAAAGTGGCGATGATTCGCAGGGCGGAACGCGGCTCTCGGGGGAAAAAGAGGTGATGAGGGGCGGATGTGTACGCTCCCGGCGAGCGTCGGCCAATAGCAAGGCCGCCGCATTCGTTCCGTTCCCCTTCCCCCCCCTCCATACGCCATATACACTCGTGACTCGCTTCGTATAGCTTCATTTTTGGGCTCGTTTCCCTATCTGCCACTATTGAGCAATGCTCATGAAGATCTCAACCCCATCTCTCCGTTATCGCGGGCGTGCTAAGTAGGCGTGGTAGGGTTGTCTATTGATTAGGACAAGCCGCCGACCCCGCCATTGGCCATGAGGCAAATGCCATTTCATCATGGCTAATTTGCGAGCAGAGAGGCGCGAGGGCCACCAATTGCACACGGCCCCCCTACGTCGTCGCGGACTGCTTCAAATAGAAGGGGATCGGCGCCATGTTTTTCCCGCATCGGCGACCATCTCCCAGAATTCAAGCATTTTGGAGCGGATGACGTCTTGGTGGCCAATATAGGAAATACACGGTCGCTATTCATCTCAGATCGAGCGCTGGGCATAAGGAAGGCGGACAACTTGGCGGAGCAACCGGCTCGCTTGGCTGGTTGGCGCCTCGGGAGAATGCCTACCTAGCTCGAGGACCCTTCTTCTGCCTTGACGATCTCGTTGCTGTTAAGGCGAGGGGGGTGTTTGCGCGTTCGTATTCGGGATAGGTAGGTGATGCCACGAGGTGGAGGGTAATAAGGAGCGGGATGTTGCGCTCCCTACAGCGTCACTAGCACAGTACAGAGCGGTGCACTGGTCGGTGGCGTTCGGGCAGGCTGCGCAAGTGTCGGCGCCAGCCAGCAGAGAAGGCCCCAAAAGAGCAGAGGCGACGTCTGTGGGAAAGCCAAAAGCGGGCCGGTGGTTGCAGATCGCAGCCTGGTTCCGGCAGTCGGCCATCTCGAAAGACTTGCAGCATGCAACCCACCATCCGTATCTCCCCCTCCGCCCCTCCGCCTCCTCCCCTCCTCCACTCTTTTGCATGGTAGGGCAAAATAGGTGGGTGCGCCCACCGCTCTCCGCGCGTGCAGGTGCAGGTGCAGGTGCATGCTGCTCTCGTGTCGTGTCTTGGAGATGGATGCTAAAAGTGCAAGCTCGCTCACGACGGGACGACGTGACAGCGTGATATGAGCTTACCATCCACTTTTCCGGCCGCAGCGACATGTAACTTTGTACCAGCATCGCCAAAGAACAGCGTCAGCGCCAGCAGTGCGACGACAACGCAGAAGACAACGGTCCGGATGGATTGACTCGCAGAGGCCGTCTTGATTCGCTAGTTGCGAGAATGACGACTCAGTCTGGGGCAGGCCCCTGCCAAGCCCGCGGGGCCCGCGGCTCCCATGTCAGTCGACCCGGGGCAATTGTAAATTGACGCGCAACAGCTCTCATCAACGCACGCACCAGTGAAGACGCAACGCAGTGACGAGTCGATAACTGCCGCGGACTTCACCCGCACTGCCAATCTCCCTCAGCTAGCCGTCCCCGCAATCACCGTCCTTTTTCGAGCTCCCGAAACCGACAATGGCCAGGACCTCGCAGATCAGGCAGCGCATCGCAGATGAGAAGCAGAACGGCGGGCACGCATACGACGCCGTGAGCCCCGCCGTCGATCCCAGCGAGAAAACCGACTACACCCGGTGGAGGTTGCTCGATGACAATGGGCGTCAGACATGGCACTATCTGGAGTCGGATGAGGAGGTTGCGAAGTGGCCGCAGACCACTGCCGACAAATACTTCCTGGGCCTGCCTACCGTACGTTATTCCCGGACTCAGGCTGTGTCTAGAATACTATACGCGTACCATTGGAGTGCATGTCAGTTCATTGACGTGGCCTAGGACCTTCCCGACCTCCCTCCCGCAAAGACGCCTGTCCAGGCGGTCAACAACGGTCTGGCCTTCTTCTCCCAGCTCCAGCTCCCCTCCGGCCACTGGGCCTGCGAGTATGGTGGTCCGCTGTTTCCGCTGCCCGGCTTGATCATCACCTGGTACGTAACCAAGACTCCGATTCCTAATGCGTACAAGACGGAGATCATGAACTATCTGTTCTCGCGCCAACACCCGGAGGAAGGCGGCTGGGGGCTCCACATTGAAGGCGAGAGCTCGGTTTTTGGTACTTCCATGAATTACATCGCGTTGAGGCTTCTGGGCGCCAGTGTGGAGGATCCCAGGGTCATCAAGGCAAGAGCATGTTTGCACAAGCTGGGCGGTGCGGTAAACGGCCCGCATTGGGCCAAGTTCTGGCTCAGCTTGCTGGGTGTCACGTCGTGGGACATAGTCAACCCGGTGCCTCCGGAACTGTGGCTTCTGCCTGACTGGGTCCCCATTGCACCTTGGCGCTGGTGGATCCACATGCGTATGGTCTACTTGCCCATGTCGTTCATCTGGTCCAGGCAGTGGTCGTATGAGCCGGACGAGCTGATTCATTCGCTGCGCCAGGAGCTTTTCACCCAGCCGTGGGAGAGCATAGACTGGGCCTCACACAGGAATAGCATCTCGCCCAAGGACAACTACCATCCGAAGTCTTGGCTCTTGAACACAATCAACTGGGGCTTGGTGAATGTTTACAACCCGTATCTGAGGCCAAACTGGTTGGTCAAGCGTGCAGAGGATTGGGTGTGGAGGCTTGTGCAGTATGAGGACCACAACACAGGCTATGCCAACCTCGCTCCCGTCAACGCCGCGATGAATACTCTCGTCTGCTTTCTCAAGGAAGGTCCGGACAGCCACTCGGTGCGGAAGCACCGTGAAACTCTTCTCGAATTCTTTTGGGTGAAGCACGAGGGCATGCTTGCCAACGGCACCAACGGCGTGCAGGTCTGGGACACGTCCTTCCTCATCCAAGCCGCGATCGAAGCCGGCGTTTGCCAGGACCCGCGCTGGAAGCCCATGCTTCTCAAGGCCCTCGGCTTCCTCGACGAGCAGCAGATCCGCGAAAACGTGCACGAGCAGGAGAAGTGCTACCGCCACCCGCGCAAGGGTGCGTGGGCCTTCAGCAACAAAGACCAAGGCTACCCCGTCTCGGACTGCACCGCCGAAGGCCTGAAATCCGTCCTGCAGCTCCAAAGCCTGCCCGACTACCCAACCATGGTCTCGGACGCCCGCATCAAGGACTCGATCGACCTGCTGCTCACCATGCAAAACGCCTCGGGCGGCTGCTCGTCGTACGAGCCCACGCGGGGGTCCGAGTACATGGAATACCTCAACGCGGCCGAGGTCTTCGACCGCATCATGGTCGAGTACGACTACCCGGAATGCACGACGGCGGTGGTCACGGCCCTGTGCGCCGCGCGCAAGAAGTTCCCCGACTATCGGTCCGCCGAGATCGACGCCTTCGTCCGGCGCGCGCTCGACTACATCAGGCGCGCGCAGCGGCCCGACGGCAGCTGGTACGGCAGCTGGGGCATCTGCTTCACGTACGCGGCCATGTTCGCGCTCGAGTCGCTGGCGTGCGTGGGCGAGGTGTACGAGTTCTCGGAGCGGGTGAGGCGCGCGTGCAAGTTCCTGACGGACAAGCAGAAGGAGGATGGCGGGTGGGGCGAGAGCTACAAGAGCTGCGAGGACATGGTGTGGCGCGACCACGAGGAGAGCCAGGTGGTGCAGACGGCGTGGGTGGCGATTGCGCTCATGGAAGCGAAGTTTCCGGATCAGGAGGTGGTGAGGAGGGCGGTGCAGCTGATTATGAGGAGGCAGAGGGCGGATGGCCAGTGGATGCAGGAGGCGATTGAGGGTGTGTTCAATAACAGCTGGTAAGTTTTTTTTCCCCTCTCTCCTCCCGGTGGGGACCTTCTGGGGGGTTTGTGGGAGGTGTTGCTAATGAGGGTGTTTGCAGCATGATTTCTTACCCGAATTACAAGTTCATCTTTACGATGAAGGCGATGGGTATGTATGCGAAGATTTATGGGGATGAGGAGTTGTTGTAGTGGGAGGGGGTCGAAGGGCGGTCCGCAGTCATGGGTAGGTAGGGAGGGAGGGAGGGTCTGGGTGCGGGTTATTGAAAAAGTATGAGAGACGCTGATGGAACGTGTTATGATGGGCCTGTGTATATGTTAGATGGTCCGACCAAAATTCATGATATATCTCTGTAAGGATGGATGGAATACCTCGTGATTGAGTACTTTTGCACTCTTGCTCGGGCGGGTTTTGGAATAGAGGGATATTACGTATCTGGTGATCTGATCGAGGAACGGGAGTGGATATCGTGGAGTGAGTGCACAAGTGGTGGTTGAGGGGGTGAAGCGATGGGAGGATCTGTTTGTTGTCAGTGAGGTGGTCTCGTTGATGGCGATGGGGTTTACTGGCTTTCTTACCTTTGCTTCTTGGCTGTGTCTCCGCAAAGGGCGAGGAGGGCTACAATGTAGTGAACACTGAGATGCGACAGTGAATCACAGAGATAGGGCAGCGAAGATCTGAAGTCACTACTGCTGATTATATCCATCATCAAGGCCAGTCAGGCTAATCAGGTCAGGTCAGGTCAAAGCAGGCAAGAGTGAAGTGAAGTGAGGTTGAAAGAGAGAGAAAAGACGAATTACTATCTAAATGAATGGGAAAGCGAAGAACCACAAAAAAGAATCCCGCTTACCACTAGTCCCCTCAGTGCCAGTGACGTCGGCACTGAGGTTCCCCAAGTTCAGCGCAGGAAACCAGGTCCTGTCAGTTCGCTGCCGGGGAAGGCCCACCCGCCCAGGCTTTTTGTTTAAAGAGGACAGCCGTGATCCTCTGGTCCCCTCAGCCGTCAAGGCCGTCCTCCCCACTGAAGGGAGGAGCGGTTGCGACTGGGGTCCAAAAACCCATTGAGTTTTTTTTTTTCTTTTTCTTTTTCTGTCTTTCCAATCTAAGCCAAAAGGCAAAGAGAAGGGTTTGGGGAGGAAAGAAGGTGTGGAGGGCGGGCCGAGGGGCTGGTTATATAGGGTGGTGGTGAGTGGTCTGTGCGAGGAGGCAGAGGTGCCTCGTGCCGGCGTTGCGGGGGTGCTAAGCTTTAAAGTGGGAGGTAGGGCTAGGTGTGTGACGGAATGGGTGTGCCCGTGACTGACGCATTGCGCACTCACCTTTTCGTTTCTGAGGGTTTCTACAGGTGGAAACGCGTGGTCGCACCACAGCCAAAGGCTTGCGCTTTTGGTTTTTGCTACGCGCCGCACACCTGCGTCTGGAACCATGCACCGCGCCGCAGCGGCCTGACGTGGCAAGCAAGCGCCCTTGGCTGGTTACCAGCACTGGAGGATTTAAACGACCCGGATACCCTCTCATTCTCGTAGCCTCTACTGCTCTTTCAGGCAGGACGCGAACCGTTACAATCCACCTAAGACCGCGAAGATGAGCCAACCACTCAAGACCCAGCCGCCCAGCGCCTACCATGCTCCCACCCCCAAAGCCACCACACCGCACCACTGTGACTGCGGCAAGCGATTTGCGAGCAATTCCGCACTATGCTCTCACAGAAAAGACTCACCAGCGCATAAGAGCACCGACTCCACAACCAACAGCAAGACCAACGACTACAGGAACAGCAAAGATGCGGGCAGCGGAAAAGTTCGCAGCCAAGCACCGCCCGAGGGGAACGAGGTTTCTGAGAGATTGACCAGCAGTCTCGTCCAGGGATTGGAGACTCTGAAAGGAGGACCGCAGAGGTACGGGGACACAAGAAGTGGAAGTGATGTGCGATGCAGCTGCGGGAGGACTTTCAAGCACGCAAACGCCATGCAGCAACACCAACGCGATTCGCCAATTCACAAACCCGCTGAAAGAGCCACGCATAGCCACGCAGCTTCTCGCCCCCTCGCTGCGTCCACCGATTCCCGCAGCACGTCCCGCGAGAACAACCTCACATCGTCTTACCTCGCCGACACGCCAAAGCTCACCCAGCCATCGTCTGAAGTCATCAACAAGCAGGCCAAATGCACCGCTGCACAGCACCAAACCGCCACACCAGCCACCTGCACCTGCGGCAAGTCCTTCAAGCACGCCGCCGCCCTGGTCGCGCACCAGCGCGACTCTCCGAAGCACAACAAGTCCGCGCCACCAGGCCAAGCCGGACCCTCCTCGTCAACGGGGAAGAAGAAAAGCAAGAGGGCGAAATGGCAGCGGGGATACGGAGGTGAAGGCGGTGGAGGCGGTGGTTACTACTACTTGGATCGAGATTCTGATATCAACTATCCGTACAGTTACGGCTATGGCTCTGGTGGTGTTGGCGGCGGGTACGATTGGGGCCTCTGCGACAAGGACTGTGGATGGTGTGGGCACTGTATGGACAATGCTGTTTTTATTTGACTGAATGGAGTTGGGTAGAACGAAGTCCTGATAGACAAGAAATCGTGGGATTTTTTTCCCTGGCACCTTAATTCACGTATTGCAACATTGAAGAGGAGAATGGTGGAGTGGTGAGCAACTGGTGCTTCCAATTGCCGGCATCCACCCTGAAAGACCCTGACATCTGCCCAGGATCCAACAAAACCACGGTACACATCCACACCTCTCCCGCTCAAACTACAATCAAAGTACAAAAAGGCCCACCGCCCGTCGCACCGCAAACTCTTCACTTCCTCCACACCTCCACGCCGATCCAGGAAAAATCTCACAAACCCGCGCAACAAGTCACCCCCTCTCTCGAAAAACCCAAGGACAACGACAACCACAACCACCATGAAGACCTTCAAAACCTTCACCCTCATCACCAGCTTCATCCCCCCCGTCACCCTCCTCACTCTCCCCCACCTCTCCCCCCCTCTCTCCTCCGTCCCCCTCAACGGCCTCGCCTTCGCCTACTCCGCTGGCCTCCTCCTCCTCAGCCATCGCCAGCTCCCCCTCCGCGCCGCCGCCACAACCGCCGCCTTGCAAACCCTCCCCTCACTCGCCTGGGCGCAGCTCGTGCGCTACCACACCTCCGCACTCCACGAGCCATACATGGACAAGGCCGTCCTGGAAGCCGTTCTGCTCGTCGCCGGGGGTACGTTGGCCGCGCTGTGGGCGGCGCTGTGGACGCAAGCGGTGGCATGGCCCGACGTACCGCGGCCTGAAAATTGGTGGAGTCCGGCTTTCGACGGGCCGCAAGATGATTGGCATCGCAATAGGCGTGTGGAGGGGGAGGAGGCCGACGTTTGTGGTGGTGGAGGCGAGGAGGGCGACGGCTGGAATGCGATGTCGGTTGGGCTTGGGGAGAAGACTAGAGAGACTGAGGTGAGTGGCGCTTTTCTCTCTCCCTTTTTTGGCCCCCTTGCGCGAGCGGCGAATGTGCTGCTTCCTGGGAACTTTGCGGCAGGCGGAGTACTCACGAGCCTTGATTGCTGACGAAATGGTAGGAACTGCTACTTCACTGGCGACACGTTGTCAAGACAGGGCCCATTGCTGCGCGCCGCTTCGTCTTCTCTTTTCTCGCGATCTTCGTGTCGGTGGTGTTCACGGCCTTGTCCATGGTCGAGCACGAGGAAGATGCCATGAAGAGTATCATGTATCTTGCGCTCAGCCCTTTTCAAGGAAATCGGCTGGTCGTGCTGGTGCTGTTTTGCGTCTTCTACGCGTGGTTGGTCGCGATGTTGGCAGTAGTTCTGGTGGTCGTGAAACCGGACCCGGACTCGTCGAGGATATGGGTAGGCGTGAGAAGCGTAATCCTGGGCTTCTGTGGGATTGGCAGGCCGTTGGTAAGCAGATGGGGGTGGGAGCGTGTGGATGATGTAGAGGCGCAGGTGGTGGTGTTCGGACCCGAACAGTCTCATCGTTGGGAGATTTTGGTCCCGGGAGGGGACGAAACGGTGGAAGCCATGATGAGACGGTTCAAGCAAGCAGCCGACAAGGGGCGTTCGGGGTAACCGGTTCTTCCTTCATGGACCGACAGAAAGTGAGACGACAGTTCGCCTGTTTTGGTTTAGCACGTGTTGTAGTCATTCATATGCCTCCTCTGCGAGTGCATCTTCATAGACTGTACAGTACCTTCTTCGTACTCCATCACAGTGTCTTCGAGTGTTCCTCAGATTCCAGTGAAGGTAGCTTTGAATCCTCAGAAGAGCCGATACGCGGAGGCGCCAATGTATTGACGAGGCTGAAAAGCGAACGAAGTGATACGCAGAGGCGCCAGATGATTGACGAGACCGAAAAACGAAGGAAGTGATACGCAGAGGCGCCAGTTGTATTGAACGTAGCGATGTAGCTCGAAAAAGCAATGTTCGTGGACCCGCTGGGTATGCTGAGAGATGCTGACGTTTTGATGCCGAAAAAAGAATGTGTCGTGCTTCAGATAGCGGAGCCCGTTGAATGATACGCAGAGGCGCCAGGCCAAGGCCCCAAGCGAGGGGGTGCTGCAGGCTTGTCGGGGGGGTTTTTTTTTTCTGCATGCCCAATGTCAGTCAGGAGTCGTGATGAGGACAAGGGGAAGGGGATAGGTACATACTTTTCTTTTTTTAAATGAGCACTTTCCAACGACCCGGGACTCTACCGCCATTGTCTGAGAAGGTTCGCCACCCCCCTGTGATATTCGTCAGTGACCATCCAAAGCAGGAAGAGAAAAGGGCAAACGTACCCGCCGTAAGGATTGGTCCACCACTCCAACCTACGGCGCGAGAAAACTGGGGGGTGTTGTTTACGAAGTGAAGCGTATGAGTGCTGTCACCAGCAACTCAGCCACCCACTCCGTCTAGAGAACAAATTAGCGTCAGGTAGAGCTCTCATGTGGTCGATAGTGCAAGAAACTTACAAACAAGCCTCGAAGCTTGCCCAGGAGCTCTGCCCCCACCCAGACGACGAAGTCGACCAGGTGGGGGCCCCCTGGAAGAGCAAGCAACGAGGCGCGAACCTCCTCGTAGGTGTCCAAGGCCTCCTTGAGGCGCTCGGAATGGTGGCGGTAGAGCCACGAGTCGTTGGAGGGCCTCCACCCCAGCAGGAACTGTTGGAGGAGATGGAGGCCGTACTCAAAACAAAGAGCGATGGTAGCAATAATGAAATTTTTAATATTCATATTGAACGATTGATGTTTGTTGAAGAAGAGAACTGCCAGTCGTCAGAGAAATCGTCTTTTACCCTCCATTCTGGCCAAGGTAGGCACTACCGCAGGACAGCACCTCCCCTCTGCATCGAAGCCGCTCGTCTCAACCAAGACAACACGCATGGCAGGAGCAATTACCCGGCTTGCCACTGTCCTGTGCAAGCAAGGCGGCAGCCCGTCCCCGAAGAAAGAGCTAGGTAACCGGTCTGTTCTTGTGTAAAGAGGAGACTGCAACTTCGCATCCGGAGCTGAAGAATCCGTGCAGACGATTGAGCAATAGAACCGGGTCCGGATGGCTTCTTCAGCTCCCTATGCACTTACTTCCTGGGAAGTGAAGATTGCCCCTTCCCATCCGGAGCTGAAGAACCCGTCCGGACGGTTGAATGATAGAGGTCAGACCAAACCCATCAGGATGGCTTCTTCAGCTCCCTATGCGTTTCCGTGCCAGTGAAACTCAACTCATCCGGACAGCTTCTTCAACTCCCTACGGATTCCCTGGCCAGTGAAAATTAAACCATCCGGACGGCTTCTTCAGCTCCCTATGCGTTTCCTAGGATGGTTGAGTGCAAACTCATCCGGACGGCTTCTTCAACTCTCCACGCGTTCCCCGGCCAGTGAAGATCAACCATCCGGACGGCTTCTTCAGCTCCCCACGCGTTTCCTGGAAGCATCTCCTCCAATCTGCCCATGCGCAAAAAGCGTCCATCCACGAGCAGTTGTCAGAAGTACCATGGGACAAGTGCCAGAAGATCCTCGAGATTCTGCTGGTCACGCCTATCCGAAAAGTCCATCCGCCCGCATCTCGCAGCCATCGCGCACCGATTCCGCACCGACCGCCTGCAAACTTCATCGCGTTTGTCCACCAAACATGTCCGCATCATCAGCCACCGCCGGCGCCCCCATGATGCTTGGATGGAATGGGTGGTCAGTTCTGTCTGGAGCCTCGCGTTCGTCACATCAACCAGATTAGTTTCCAACTCCTGGCTCGTTCGCGCCTTGGTCCATTCTCGGATATCTATCTCGAGGTCTGCTATCTGCTTGTCCGATAAGGACCGATGGTTGTGGGCATACATAGGACTGGAGGGCCCCCAGGCGCTCTGTGGCCAGGCATTTCCGACCGAGTCTAGGGGACTCGTAGCTCGAGGCTGCTGACTCGTAGCTCGAGGCTGCTGGCTCGAGGTTCTGGCGACATCAAGAGGCCGCCCAACGAGAGAGCAGCAGGAAAGCGCAAGTCGCCGAGGCGGAAGCTGCTTTGCTACGAGAGCGGGTCGATTCGTTGAAGGCGGAGAACGCGAGGCTCTAGACGGAACTGACCACCCATTCCACCAGAAAAACGCAAGAAGAGGCTGCCCAAAGAGAAACGAACAGAAATCTGGAAGTTGCTCAGGGTGCCGTGACCATGCTACGAGAGCGGGTCGATTCGTTGGAGGCGGTGACATTCATACATACCACGTTCCGCATTCAATCACAACATGGTCCATGGCTCTTTCAGTCTACTCATAGTAGCTCGCATGCTTTAATTGGGGGTACTGTCTAACCGTGAAAAGTCCCTGTCTTAAGGGGATATTGATGAAGTTTCAGACCTTGTGCACCGAATAATGACCTCTACTACCGCCCCTGAGCCTCAAGAATCCCCTGCTCTACCGCAATAGCCTGGAATAGAGCCGCCTACTTCCACTTCTGCACCACAACACCACCACGCTTGAACTCCGACATGTCGCCCAAGACCTGCGCCTTGTCGTTAAGGTCCTTGCTCGGGAACGTGGTCATGAGGGCATAATCCCGCTCGAGGCTGGCGGTGCTGGACCGGTTCACGAAGTCATAGATATCGCCAATGGTGTGGCTGGTGTTGAAGCGGGACTGCAGACGCGTGCCGTCACCGAGGCGGATCTGCATGTTGAGCGTGGGCTGCGACTCATCAATCTGGACGGCCGGGGCCTGGGAACCTGAAGAAGCGGCGGAGCTTGACGGGGCTGCTGCCGCCGCCGGGGTAGGCGTGGAGCTTCCGCTCGTAGCACCGGGCGTGGGGCTGCCCAGCCTCTGGCCCGAGCCGGAGAAGGGCTTGTACTTGGGCTTCGGCGCCACGTAGTCCTCGTCCTTGTGCGGCTGAACCTCCAAGTCGACCTCCTGGTTGTGCTCCACGTCCAAGATATCGAGCGGAGCGCGTCCGCTGTTGATCATCTCCAGCAGGCCGGCGTTGGCGGGGTCGTCGTAGCGGTAGAGGCGTCCGTCGTCGATGGAGAAGCCATCGCGCCAAAGGTGCATGACGCGGCGGACGCGTTCGAGGCGGGGAGGGGCACTGGCGCCTGCGGTGGGGTCGGGAATGACACGAGAGGGTTCGTCGTCACCACCAAGCGTCTGGCCCGAACCTCTGAAGAAGTTGGAGCTCGGAGCAGGCTCGGCATCGTCACCACCAGCGCGGGGCACATTCCTGGAGCTCAAGTTAGCCATGTAGACCACCACCGAAGCAAGGGAGGCCGGTACCTTCTAGCGCGGTCGAGAATGCTGTTGATCTGGTCGCGAGCACTCGGGGCGCTGTTGGGGTTCTGGACAGCCAAGCCGGACTTCTCACCACCAGCGAAGAAGTCCTGATCCTCGTCATCGTCGTCATCGTCATGGTTGTGTGCGTGTCCCTGGGGTGCGCTGTCGCTCTGAAGGTCCCTCAGGGTTCTGAGTCCACGGGGTCCACCACGCTGCTGACCGCGTCCGCTGGATGAAGACCTGGATGAGCTTGGCTGAGCAGCGGCGGGGGCTGGTGCTCCACTAAGAGTGCGGGGACCGGTGTAGCCTGGGGGAGCTTGTGCGGGGGCTGATGAGGCGGCGTCTTGCTCCTCGGGCTCCTCGTCCTGCGAAGCGTAGAACATGGTGATGGCATTAGCGACGTCCCACTCGGTGGCCGCGAGGGCTGTTTCGGCCTATGAAGCTGCATCAGTAGCTGTTCCTGAGGTTGTAGAGCTCTCGGCGGAGTGGAATGCACCTGTTGAGGACCAGCGCCAGTGACAGCGCAGAACTGCGAGATCAGGTCGTCGCGCTGGGCGCCCGTTGGTTCGGTCATGGCGACGGGTGTGAGAGGTTGAGAAGCTGGTGAGCTGGTTGTAGATGATGCTGGGTGATGTTTCGCGCGGGTTTGGTGGGAAATGGTGAGCTCAGCTTCGTTGGAAGATGTGTTCGGCGGTAGAAAGGCAGCGGCGGCAACGTCACAGGCCAGGCGGCGGAGCGCACGAGCTGCGCGTGGCCGAAGCTTCCAACCCGGACGTCTTGGCGGACTCCATGATGTCTCTCTGGCTGGCATCGTCACCGCCCTCCACACATTCACCACCGCACCAGCCCGTCCCCGTCCATCATGGCTTCGCCCGCGCCCGAGAGAAACGCCATGTCCGAGTCGGTCACCATGCCGTCCGACAGCGAAAACTACGATGGCAACAACGAGCTGTCGTCGTCGCCTCCCTCCTCGTCCAGCTCGCCAGTCATCCTCTACAACCCGCCCACCATGTTCGGCCTGCTGCGCGGCGCCGCCATAAATCTCGTTCTCCCCTTTGTCAATGGTCTGATGCTCGGCTTTGGCGAGCTGTTTGCTCACGAAATCGCCTTCCGCCTCGGCTGGTCCGGGACTAAGGTCAGTCAACAGTCCTCCTTCCGACGCAGCCAGGCCACCCATCTCTCCCGTGTTGGCTGCTCACTTCTCCTTAGATCTTCCCCACGCACCGTTCTAGCACTCGACGAGTCGGGCCCGGCGTCCAGATGCAGGCCGACCCCGTTCGCAGGCGGAGACGCGAGGGTGAGGAGCTCGACATGTACACTGCCATGGAGTAAAGATATCAAGACGAGAAAGAGAGAGAGAGAAACGAAGCACAGAAGCATCACCACGGGCGCCAATAGAGCGGAGAGAGATATGTACATACTCTTGGCAGCCACGCCGTAGATCTACTCTTGGTGTATGGCGTCAAGAGAATTCACGAAAGAATAATGGATGAATGATTTCATGTGCTCTGTTTTCCGCAGGACGCGCATCTGGTGGGATCCAAACAAGAGGTGCCTTTGCACGAGTATTCTGAAGGAGCCATTGGAACCGATGGTACATACAAACACCTGGACATGCGCAGTTGAATGCTTCAATGTGAGATGAGCATGCCAATCCTTTTTCTAATTCTACGTTAAGAGCCTTCTCGACAGCCCTCTTCCTGCATCACATGCTCCTCTCACTTTATTCTGTAACATATTCTGGACCAACTATCACGTCTAGGATCAGATGCGATACTGTTCACAAGAAAACATCAATCTTAAAATACGGTTCTCCAGCCGCTGAACCACTCCCGTAGCGTAAGAGATACGCTAACCGTGCGGTTACAGAGCATTATAGGCAATTGGACCCCCCCGCGCCTTGAGGCAAGCGCCCTTCGTGGTCCGTGTGCAAAGCGACAGGGATGCTTCCTGACTCTCTCCACGGCAATCTCCTGGGGGGGCGGCAACGCTCATCAGCAATCGGGGCTAGATAAACAGCTTCCACCTCCCTGTGACAACTGAAGCTTGAGCCAACGACATGGACAGCCAAAGGGAAAAGAAAAAAAGCTACCAACCGCAAAATAAGAACAAAACACCAGCAAACATGCCGTCGCCGCAGCCAAAGATGTACTCCTTCATCTCGCCCATCATGTCCGCCAATCTCCAAGGCGCGCCGCCTCCGCCGCGACACTCGACCGCGAGCACCGCCACAACCACAGGCGGCAGATCAGTATCAGGCAGCCGGGACACGCATGCCCCATCAACAGTCGAATTGTGCCGTGAGTCGACGGTCAAGCCGCCGCCCGCGCGCGTGTGCTGCAGCCTGTAGACATATTTTTGCCTCGCTTTCTGACTTTTACCTTTTCCTTCTTCTTTCTCCAGAGGCGATGCATTCGGAGAACGCCAATGTCGGCGCCGCCGTCGAGGCCTGCCTGCCCGACATCGCGAAAGCCATTGATCTGATCGCGCCCAGAGTAGCCCAAGGCGGCCGCGTCATCTACCTTGGTTCTGGCCCTGGAGGCCGGTATGTACATACAATCAACCATCTCACCCTCCCAATTTGCAAAAAAAATACCACCAGCTAACTTCAAAAACGCAGATACGGCATCCTCGAAGCCGCAGAAGCGTAAAATCCCCTCCCCCCTAAATCACCAACCACCACCACCACCACCACCACCAAAACTAAAAACCAGCCCTCCCCAGCGCAACCAACCCCTCCATCCCCCCTCGCCGCTTCATCGGCCAGCTCGCCGGCGGCGACCTCGCCCTCCGCCACGCCGTCGCCGACGGCGTCGACGAGTCCATCGACCTCGGCCGCGCCGACCTGGCCGTCCTCTCGCCCCCGCTCAACCCGCACCTTGACGCCGTCGTCGGCATCCTGCTGCCGCTGTCGAGCCTGTACGTGCTGGGCGGTCTCAAGTTCGCCCGCGACCGCGGCTGCCTGGTGCTGGGCGTCGCGCGCCGCCGCCTCGGCGCCATCGGCTCCATCTGCCATCACGTCGTCGAGTGCGACACCGAGGGCCCGGAGATGGGGTTTAAGGCGGGCGTGGCGTTGAAGATGGTATGTGTGTGTGTGTGTTTTTTGTGGTTGCGATGTATTGTGGGGTGGTGTGTTCTTTTGCTGACGTTGAGTTGAAAAAGATTCTGGGCATGATTACTGAGGGCGTTAATAACAAGGCTGCTGCTAGTGGCCGGCGAGGTCCTCACAGATGACGCTCTGGGGACTTCTGTTTCGCATGCAGTGTGGTCTTGAGGATTGCTTGTAGAGAGTCCGCATGTGGAGGAATCCATCTTTTCCATGAGTAATACCCATGTTTTTTTTTACGCATTATTGCAGTGTAATGTTTACATGTTTTTTGCTGTCAAGCTTCCTGCTTTTTCTTATGGCATCCGCACTTGTTTAGCCATATCATGACGGTTGCACTACTTTTCCTTTTCTTTTCTTTTCTTTGGCGGGGGTTCCGTTTCAACCTCCCAAAAGGCCCGTAGAAATTTGCTCAGCGAATCTTGATAGGTTTCAGCCAGAAATTCAGTTTAAGTCTTCTTTGAAGTATACCAAATATAGCCTGAAGTGACCTCCCTCATAGCGGGCTCATGTCCTGCTTTCCTTCTTTTTTCCCACTGCCTCGCGTACCAGCATTCATCGAGAACATGGCGACTTTCGCCAGTCACCACCTTACCAACCTCCTCCCAACATCTACTAACATGCCTACGCCCTCGGCCTTGCCCGCTCGTCCCGCAGCACCTACTTCCACTCCACACTCCAAGTCTCCAACCCAGTCCTAAACGGCACCACCTCCACCTCCCCCTTCGGATGCCTCACCACCTCCCCAACCCTCTCCCCCCTCCTCCTCAACACCACCCTCTCCCCCCGCTCATCCCCCACCCCATAAAACCTCCTCCCATACCCGCTCAAAAACCCCTCCAACCCCTCCTCCGTCACCTCCCCCTCCCCCACCCACCCCTTCCTCACCGCCCCCTCCAACGCCTGCACCACATACCCCACCGCCCCCTGCTGCGTAAACACGCCCGCCGGCGCGCTCCCCTCCTCATTCTTCTTCTCCCGCGGATGCGGCGCCGAATCCGTCCCGAAAAAGAACTTCGGCCCCCCCGCCGCCGCCGCCCGCAGCAACGCCACCCGATCCCCCGGCAGCTTCGCCACGGGCTTGCAAAAGTGAAACGCGTTGCCCACCACATCGTCCACCGTCAGCGAGAGGTGGTGCGCCGTGATCGTCGCCGCAACAGTCGGTCCACAAGCGCGCACCGCCGCGCACGCCGCCGCCGTCGTGCAGTGCTCCAGGATGATGCGCAGCGCCGGGAAGCGCGCGTGCAGCGTCGCCAGCGTCGGCAGGAAGCGCTCCTCGGCGTTGAGCACCGTGATGGCGTCGTCTTCCGACGACGCCGACGGCGGGAGCTCGCCGTGCAGGTTGAGCACCAGGTCCTGCCGCTCCATCTCGGCGAAGACGGGGTAGAAGGCCTCGTAGTCGACCACGCCGGCGGAGCTGTTGGTCGTCACGCCGGCCGGGTAGGATTTGACGCCCGTGATGCCGGCGCGCTTGGCTTCGATTATGGTGGCGGGCGTGATGGAGGGGTGCAGGTAGAGCGACATGAGGAAGGTGACGTTGGGCTCGATGGCTTGGAGGCGGGCGCGGTAGGCGAGGGCGGCGTCGACGGTGGTGATGGGCGGGACGAGGTTGGGCTGTGGGGGAGAGCAGAGAGGGTCAGTTTTTCCTGGCGTATTGGGCTTTCTGGGGATGGTGGAGGGAGTTCATACCATGACGTAGACTGTGTTTACGCCGCCTTGCCGGATGGTGGGCGTGACGGTCTCCATCATGGCGCCGTCGCGCAGGTGGACGTGCATGTCGGCCGCGGCGGGCAGCTCCAGGCCGTCAAACTTGTCGAGAGGCATGTTGGAGTAGGGAGCAGGGCTGAGGGAGTAGAATTGGAGGTGGGTGAATGGTAGTATGTGGTCAGTGGAAGGTTGGAAGGTGTGGGGAGCGCAGGTGGGGTCGAGGTTGAGGGGCAGCTCCGAATTTCTGTCGCCTCGGCGATACGCGGAGATATTGCATTGGCCAATCATACCAAGCCTGATAGAGTGGGAATATCCTGTAATGCATCCCAATGCCTACCCTTTTATCATACAAATCGGATGCGGAACTGCGTCATCCACGTACAAACTATACACATACGTAGTAGGTACAAACAAGTCTCGAGGCCCGTGTTTCGTTTCCAATTCTCCATTCCTTTGTTCAGGTCATACTACTCTTCTCGTCCCTAACGCCGCCTCCGCTGCCTCTTGAACTCCGCCTCCTGCTGTTGCTCGATAGTCCTCCGGGTCTCGTAATCCGCCGCCCGCTTCTGGAACTCCTTGGTCTGCTTCCTGTCGCCCGTATTCTTCTGGTACATGCCCGTCCTCTTGAGTATGCCATCCCTGAACTCCTGGGCCTCCTTCACCGTCTCGCTAATCGACTTCTTGATCCTCGTCAACGGGTCCATCGACTTGGCATTAATCTTGCCCGCACCCGCGATGCTCGACCCCACCGTCGGCGCCTCGTACTTGAACTGGCCGGGGCGGTTGACACGCGCCGTCGTGTCGATAGTTCGGGATCCGCTGGGGGCTGCATTCACCACGATCGGGGAGAGCCCGAACCATTCGCGGACCGAGTTGCTCCGGAGGAGGCGCGCCTGCAGCATGCCGAGCGACGAGGCCGTGAAGAAGGAGAGCTGGACGGCCGCGGGCTGGGCCACGGTGAAGAGAACGGCGATGAAGGGGAGGATGTAGAAGAGGAACTTCTTCTGGAGGCCGCTCATCTGTTTCATGGCACCCGTTTCACCACCAGTCTGTGAGAGAGGCATTCGAGTCAGCAAGGGTCCTTGATTTGAGCTGCGACGACTGCTAATTACGGGACATGGCTTCAACGGGAGGGGAGTTTAGAGCTTACCCTGGCCACGAGATGGATGAGGGCACCGAATGCGACTGGAAGAATGTAGAACGGGTCAGCCACGGTGAGGTCCGTTACCCACGCGAAGCCGCCCGTCTCGAAGCCCGGCACTGGAAGCGCGGCCGTGGCCCTCAAGAGCTTCCAAGTGCAGTAGCCCATAACACCCTGGGCCAAGGGCGCTGCGAAGGCCTTCAACGGATTGATGCCGGCCGTCTTGTAGATCTGCTGGAGCTCAGCACGTGCCATCATCATCCGGTCCGTGTCGCCTGCGATGCGCGCGTCTCGCATCTTGTTGTTCAGCGGCGTCGTGATTTCGCTGAGCGCCTGCTGCCGCGCCGTCACGTCCGAAGTCTGCGCGAAAAACGGGAACAAGCTCGTGCGGACGGCCACGGCCGTGACGACGATGGACGCCCACCACGGGATGCCCATCCAGATGTGTACGTGCTCGAGCAGCCATTCGATGGTGGCCGTCGGGCCCCAGCCGTAGTCCAGGCCGATTGCTTTGAGGTAGCCGATTTGCTCGGGCATGCTGGCAATGTTGGCCAAAAAATCGTCCGCCACGCTCGGGATATTAATGTTGGCAGCATCGGTTGCTGCTGCTTGGGCATCATCGAGGACGGGCGATGCGGCTGCGGCGGGTGAGGTCGAGGCAAAACGTATGGCGAACGCGGAGGAACCGAGCATGAGAGGCGTGCGGAGAGTGGAAGTGTTGAGAGGGCTACGGATACCCAATGAAGGGTTCCGGGGCCGCATGAGAGCCGAAGTCTTCAGCGACGCATGTGTCGAGAACTGAATACACGCCCGTCGGGTCAGCGAGTCTGGCCATCAGGCGGCGGTGCTTGGGGCAAAACATGGAAGCATACTTGTCTAGGAATGCGCAGAGGGGTTTGGAGCGCCGCTCTGAAACAATTGGCGGGCCGGAGCCCTCTGCTCTTCATCATTGTCGCGGATGGCCCTGTGCTTTGAAGTTTTCCCAGCAGTCGGCGCCGCGAGGTTCGACGTGAGCAAAATCTTGGTTGTTCCCGCCCGCCGTACATAGCCGCAATCCGGCCGGCCGCTATGCCCCATCCCCGCAAGTAGCCTTCCACACATTCCAAGGTTGCACACTCAATGACGGCATATGAAAACCACTTGAGTTCCTGTCTTTCAATTAAAACATTCGCGTCTCTGCTAAACATACAAGCCCTCTGTAGCAATCAAGCAAAGAACCTCGTCCTTTCGGATCCCGAAAAATGCTCGAGATTACCGCTCTGTTTTTGTCCTCTTCACACCCTACGCGCCTCGAGTGAATGCTAAATAGACCAAGGAAAAAGGCTCGGTAAGGAAATAAAGCTGCAGAAAAAGAATTTGGGGGAAAAGGGGCTGCAAAGAAAAGAAGAAGCAACAGTGAGATAAAAACCCACTTCAAAGCAGAGAAGTCATAGCGGGGAATTATACATCGCTGAGACCCTAGTTTCGCCTGTCCATAGCTCCTGTTTTTCATGTTGTTCGCCGCCATTCATGTCCATCTAGACGGATGAGCCTTCCTTTCGCCCTGCTCATATCCGGACCTAGCCGTCCCATCCGTGTGCGCCGCAAAGATGAATAAAGAAAGTGTCTGGAGTAATTGTTCAATCCTGAAGGAACTCATTTCCGTCTTCCTCCTTCTCCTTGTCTTCGATATCCTGGGCCGTCAAGTTCAGCGCGTCTTCTGCGTGACTTGTAGGCGGTGGGCCCATGCCTTCGCCGTCCGCATCGTTCGTGGTGAAGTCAGCGAACAGGTCTCTCATACCCTCACCGCCATCGCCGCCGCCCTGGCTGCTGCTCATGCTGTGCTGGAAGAGGTTGCGTGAGGGGCTGGTAGTACCAGGTTCGAAAGGCCCGTTGCTGCTGAACATGGCTGGGTCCATGTTGGATGGTGCCGTTGACGGCGAAGCCGGTTGGAAGGGAGGCGAGACTGCGCCCCGAGCATGGGGAGCGAACGCAGACATCGACGGATCCATAGCAGAAGATGCAGTCGCCAGGTGTGGAGAAGTCGTACTGCCATACGTGGAGGCCATGGGGTTAGTCATATGAGTTGGGTACGAGAACTGCGGATGTTGTTGGCCAACGCTGGCAGTGCCGCTCGGTCCAGCAATCCCATTTGTAGTCTCGTTGTAGCCGTGAGGAAGGCCTGGAGGAGTATGCGACTCTTGCTGCGAGCTGATGGACTTGCTCGTGCCGTGACGCTTTTCTCTGCCCTTGTCCTTGAAATGGTGCGGTTTCGTCCGTAGATGCACCGGTAGATCCTCCGGGTCCTCGATCCCGAGCTGCGCCATCATTTTTTGTTGCTTCGTTGGGCGTGGTTTGCGCGTAGAGAGCGAGACCTCGACCTTTGGAGGTGGTTGCGGAGCAACAGGTGCCCACCTGTGCAGCTCCTGGCGGAAGAAATTTGTTTCTTGTGACAGCAAGATATCGGCACCCTCAAGCTTACGAAGGTAGAACCGTTGGGTGGTGAGCTCATCTGGACTTGAAAGCAGCGGGTTGACATAGCTCGCGATAAAGGATCGGAACTCTTGGGCAGCGTTTATGATCCTCGCAAGACAATCTTCTTCCTCCGGCTGGAAGGGCAGGCCAGGGATCTCTTCCTGCCAGTTCTCGAGATCTTCCAACTTTGGCCGAGTTGCATCGCGGGGAATCTTGACACGGTAGTCGCAGATTGGGCAGGTGTACTTGTCGTCCTCCTTGACCTTTCCGCGAGCGATCTTCAAACACTTGCCGTGATACCTGTTCAAGTTAGGCCTGCATAAAAAAAGAGGGGGCAAACATGTCAAACTTACCATTCGTGGCAGAGCTCACATTCAATCATCATGCCCGCCTCAGGTTTGCGACAAATACAGAAGACGTCACGCGTTGAGCCAGCGCCATTCTCATCGCCCGATGCGGGAGTGTGCTCCCTGGACGCTGGTTCAACGGGCATGCGGGGCTGGTCATTGAGGTCGAAGCAGCCTTCGTTGCGAGCGCACACGAGGTCCATATGCTGTTGCAAGATGTGCAATGGGGCGTTTGCCTTGCCGAAGAGTTTCTTGCCACGGCGCATCCAATCCTCGTGTCGCTTCTGTTCTCTCTCGAGGTCGATGGTTCCAGGTGGCTTACTGTTGAGCTCATTGAGCGCTTCCATAGCCTCTCGGACCTCCTTGTAGAACGGTCGCTGTCTGAAGTCATGGTCCTTACTGCGATCATAGAGCGCCTTAATTTGGTCTTGAGCGTCACGCTGTTTCTTGAGGATTGCCTCGACCTTTGCTAGGGTCTCTGGAGAGACAGGGAGGTGCTTGGCCTGTTGCGACAATGCATCAAGCTGCTGGTAGTTGACCATTTCTGAAGCCATAACTTCTTTGGCCGTCTTCTCCCAAACCTCACCCTTGGACTTCTCATCCTTTAACCAGAGCATGTGCATTTCCGTTTCGGCGATGCCTATTTCCTGGCCGCGCTTGATGAACTCTGTGATATCCTGGAGCGAGTGGACGCTATCCCTGTAGCCCCGTACCTCATCGTACCACTTGAGTTGCTGTAGCCACTTGTCGAGCTCTTCGACTTCGGGAATATCAAGATTGAAACTCCGTCCGAACTCGAGGAGTTCATCCAGTTCTTGTGTGGGGGTCGTCCGCATGTTTCTGTCTAGGAGAATGACCCGCGCGCGCTTCTGAAAGTCCTTGATGCTGTCCATGTGACCCTGCAAGACACCGATCTCAGTGCACTCGAAGGAAATATCTTCCGCTTCTGCAATAAGCTTCTTGAGAGTTTCGACTTTGCGAATGTCGCGCTCACGCTCTTCCTGTTCCATCAATTGCTTGGTGGTCGACTTTCGTGATGGCCGTTCGTTCTTGCGTCGATGCTGCTGTTTGCGGGTGGTGAAAGCAGTCGCTCTCTCGACCCACTCATTGCAGCGGTCGACGTATCGCTTCAATTCTGGAAGACCTGGAAGTGGCCAGGGGATCTTTTCGCCCTCGCTCAGCAGCCTGCGGAGTTTCCTCAGCTCTGGCATTGGCTCTTCCGCAAGGTACTTATCGAGCTCCGCGGTCCAGAGGTCCGGAAGTGTTGCCTTCTCGACGATCTTCTCGGTTATTCCATGCAAGTTTTCGTTTGTAATGCGGTAGATAAGCATGTGTTCACCATTCTCTCCAGAGAAACGGTAGTCTTCGCTTCCATCACAGCAGTCAAATATGCCAGCATGCTTCAAGCACACGATTTTCCCGCTTCTCCTACAAACAAACCTGGACAGGTAGGCGAAGCCTTTGCAGTGACTGCAGAGGATGTCGTCCTCGGGCAGGTCCCGTTCGTCTATAACAAAGCCAATCTCGCAATGGCCCTTCGAAGCTGCGCTACTGTCTTCAACCTTACATGGCTTCATGCTGACTTGCTTGTGCCGCGACAGGAAAGCTTCTCTCGTGGTTGATTCTTTGTCGTACATGCGTTGTAATGCCGGACCCAACCATTTTGCGGTTTTGATAGTGACGTCTTTGCTTCCTGCAGCGGTAAGAAGAAGCTCATCGTGGGAGAAGCACGGCTGGCGTCTGAAGTCTTGGAGGCGTTGGACGCCGTCTTCGCCTTTGGGTTCCCAATCCGCCGGCGCGAAGTTGACAGCCTCGTTGAAGTTGAATCCATGGTTGAAGCCAGCGTGATAAGCCTGCGGGAAAGTGACCACGAACTGGCCGGCCCGTTGATCAAGCGCGAAGACTCTCACTCCCGCCCTCTTCAGATGTTCTGGGGTCAGCAGAGTGACGAGTTGGAAGAGCAGATCAGGCTGTGTCTCAAAAAGCTCTGGGACGGCTTCGCGCATGGCGTTTTCGAATTTCTCAGCATCCTCTCCTGGAACGCCGTACCAAGTCTTTGTAGCACCAAAGTGCTGGTAGTTGGCGGAATAGCTGTAGTGATCCTCATTGTGCCAACAGAAAGTCGAGAAGCACATGCCAACGTACAGCCAAGGGACGGTCATTCCAGAGATGTCGGACTTGATGTGGCGGAACAAGGATTCGGGGTGAAGAGGTAGGATGTTGAGGTTCCAAGGGTCTGTTGAGTAAGCATTGCGCGGCTCCTTCTCCAACGTGGGAAAGCCGCTCCCATGGGTGGTGACATGAACATCAGCGCCATATTCAACTTCCGGGACCTTGTCCGTTACATTTTCGACCAGCTTCCAAAACTCTCTTTCCACGTCGTCCTCCGTGGGCGGCCGCTTAGCATTTAGCACGGGGTCGAATTGCTGCTTGTCCCGGAAATGATCCTGCCTGAACTCCTGGTCCTTTTGCTGGAATTGCTTCAGAGAGTACACGCCACCTTCGTCGAAGCCAAACTCGCCATCTCCAACAAGGCAACGCGGACAGTGCCAGTCATAGTCGGGAGTTGACTTCAACGGAGGTTCCAGGCAGTAGCGGTGGTATCCGGCATCGCAGCTATCGCACAGCAGGATTGCAGTTGGGTCGGAAGCTTTTCCGCAGGTCTCACAGTAGTCTCCTGGCTTTTCCGTCGAACGGTCTCGAGGCGCACCGGGGCGAGGAGCTGATACACGTGGCTGCGTCATGTGAGATCCGGCTACTGTAGGGGCCGAGTCCCTTTTCAGACGTTTGCTACGTCTTCCCGAAGCATCCGAGTCACAGTTTGCCTGCGACTCGGAATCTTCAGAAGGCGCCCGCTTGAGATGACTGAAATGGCCGTTCGACAGGGGTGTAGAGAATCCATGTGGGCGAATATCAGGCGTATTGTTAGCAGAAAGAGTTAGTGGACTCTCACCCAAGCGTTGCGGGGTTGAGTGTGCGGAGTGTTGTGGCGCGGACGGTGTGTTGATTGCTGAGAATCCACCAGACGTAGGGGCTGGCTGATGATGGGCATTGACGGCCGTGAAACCACCAGAATTCACAGCAGTGAAGCCTGACGACACCTTGATCGGCTGTGGAAGTTCCTGGGCAGGCGGAAGCGGTGGAACTGAACCCTCGTGCAGACTGGCGTTCAAGTTGGCGGACGCACGGGCTGCTGGCGAATCAGCGCGGAAGCTGCCAGGTGGAGTCTGCTGATGCGCGGGCTTCTTCAGTGGCGATGGCGCTGGGGAGGGGGTGAAAGGGCCGCCGTTTTCGAACTCGAGCATCTGATGAACTCCAGGCTTCGCGATCCGGAGGTATTCTTCGTAGGGATGGAGCCACTTTTGGTAAGAGTTCTTCAACGATGTCGACAGGGATGACATGATTTTGCCACTGTATCCCAGGTCTCTACCGATTTCCGCCCATTTCTTCCCCTTGCAGACTCGTTCAAAACCGCCGCGAGTCTCGACAGCTTTCTTCAGCTTGTACAGATCAAGAGGACGTTTGTCGACGCTAGGGAAGCGATTAAGGTTGTTGCCGCGCGACCTGTGGAACTTTGCGAGCTGATCGAGGTAGTTCAGGTTCGCTCGTGTGCCTGGTCTTGTCAGAACCACTGGTCATTCAGCTGGACCAGAGATAGAATAATTACCTCCTTCGACAGAGTTGAGAGCCTGCTTGCGCGTGCGAAAGTGAAACCTCTGTAGACCGCATCAGCCAACCGCTCGCTCCGAGTATATCGTTCAAGCGCTTATGAACCCCCCAGCACAGTTGCGTCCATGCCGCAAGCCTATAACCACACGTACCTCGGTGTCGATCGCGAAGTTGGGATTCCAGTTGTCCGGCGGTATTACTTTGACGATTCCATACTTCTGTCCCTCCGGCGCAATCTTGCGCATGTACTCGAACGGGTCTCTAAATTCCTCCGCTGTTGGGGTATACGTAGGGGCTTCCTCGAGTCCGAAGAGCCTATTTGACCGAGAGACCTCGCGCGCAGCTGTCGAAGTGCCACGTCGCTCTACGGTCTTCAAATCCAGGGCCTGAGCCTTGCGCGCGCTGAGGGGGAAGTTGCAGATGCCGTTGGCGCCGTTGGCAGAACCGCCGTGTGACCCATTGTTGGCGCTACTCGAAGCGGTGGCTACTATCTTGGTGCCTCGGGGTGCGGACGTGGCCGAGGCGGGCTGAGCTGGGCTCGCGCGGAAAGTTATCTGGCCGGCGGCGGGACCAGCAGCAGCGGCGGAAGAAACCGCCATGCTCTCGTCGTGCAGCCGTGGCCGGCTGGGAAAGGCCGTCGTATATGGATTTTGAGGGTTGGGGGTCGAATGGGTCGAGCGAGATGGTCCGCGGAGCGAGGAGTGAGGCGAGCGGTTGTCCAGGGCGCTGGGGCGTCGGTGGGTGGGATTACCAGCCAAGCATATGGGAGGATATCTGTCAGGGCAGCTCTCCGAATGAATGACTTGCGCCGGCCGACAGTTCTGAAGCCTGCAAGCGGCGCGAGGATGCTGGGTTCCTGCAGGCGCGGGCGGGTTATGGAGGTGGCCGCGCAGGTTCTCGGCGGCGAGAGGCAGCGGGCAGATAACGGTCGAATGAGAGGAATGTCGAGCGTGGGCGTGGGAACTTGGCTGAGAAGGAAGACGGCCGCGGCACGCCTTCTAGAGCGGTTGCGCCTAGACCGTTTCGGGGAGGATCACTCGATTTTGATGCTCATGCGACAACCCGGCCGCCCAGGCTGACGGCGATTGAAGCCCGGCAAATCTGCATTGAGCGCGTCTGCAGCCTGCGCACGCCAGCCTGCCCGCGTCTGGACGCTGTGCGTGCCGTCGTGGTGCTGCAGAAGTCGTTTCACTCACTCGTACCCATGCCCCATGCGCGCCTGTTCTCCGGGCTCCGCTCCGCCCGCCGAGCGCCTGCCTTGACGTCGTCCGCCCAAACCTTCACACTGCCCGAACCCTTCCCCCACCGGATCCTCACGTCCGTTCCTGCTGGAGACTTCGTTTGCGCGCGCCCCTTTCGGCGAGCCTTTTCATTCGCAGTCATGGAGAAACCGATCCCTGCCTTCTACTGCTGCTACCTGCTGCGGTCTACTGTCCACCACGCAAGGCTGTACGTTGGCTCGACTCCACATCCTGTGCGGCGACTCAAGCAGCATAACGGCCAATCCAAGGGCGGTGCTGCGCGCACTTCGCGTGAACGTTTGCAGCCGTGGGAAATGGCCTGCATCGTTACCGGGTTTCCGTCCAGGATCGCTGCACTCCAATTCGAGTAAGTCATCACATGACTTTGTTGCTTTTTCCCACCATGTCGTCACCAAGTCGGTTCGCAATGGAAGTTCTGCAACGCGTGTTGGTAGGTGAGCCATCTGTCTCGATATGTTTGGTGCACACCGCTCTTCCACGTCCGGATGGATGCTACAACTACATGAGCCTTTAGCTCAATATCTAAGTCCGATGTCGCAATACTTTGCGAACTAACCATTTAGCTGATTTCTAGAGCTCATCTGATTTTCTGCTGTCGCGGTTACGCTTGCCCTATGTCGTCTTTCGTGTTTGTTGATTTCAAGCGAGCGAGCAATTTTCTTTTCGGCGTCATCTTCAATCCCTGCATTCGCCAGTCGCCCTCTGAGATCGTTTCATTTTCTGACGCGTTCACAGATGGGCATGGCAGAACACTCACCTAACACATCATATCCCCTCGGAAGACCGCATCACACCCATCACCACCACTACCCGTGTCTATAAGGGCGGAAAGACCAGAAAAAGGATCAAACGTCCTCAACTCGAGCTTTTCAACACGATGTCGAACCTGCATCTCCTTCTACGCGTTAAGAGCTTCGAGCGTTGGCCACTACGCGTCACGTTCTTTGTCGAGGAGGTATACCACGCCTGGGAGAAATGGTTAAAGACAACGCCGTTCAAGTTGCGAAGTGGCATTCGCGTGGAGTTGGAAACGCCCAAGGTCCTGGAAGCATTCCTCAGACCTGGTGCAGAGGAAAATGAAAGCGACGTGTGCGACACTGTTGGGAATGGAAGGGGTATTGACGGCATAGACGTCAGTTATGAGAGCTCCAAGCCACACCTGGAGAAAAGCGGCCCGCTCCTGAAAGAGAGTAAAACGCTAGCGTGTGGAGTCTGCGCGAAGGCCATGGACCCGGATAAGTCCATCACTCTGGTTTGCCCGGAAGAATGCTGCACAACGGTATCGCACATGACTTGTCTGTCGGCTTCTTTCCTCAGGCAAGAGGGAAAGCCTGGCGCAATTCTACCGCTTCAGGGTAAATGCCCCGGCTGCGACATGACGACGTACTGGTCAACACTCATGAGGGAGCTGAGTTTGAGAACGCGCGGTGAAAAGGAGGTTGCGAGCTTGTTCAAGAAGCGGAGAACGACGGCAGCATCACGGGCCAAAACTACAGCTGCTGCTGCTGCAGCAGCAGAAGCGCTCGACGAAGATGCCGATTCAGCTGACGAAGGGGATTCGTCTGATGGAATGGATTCGCTTGATGAAGCAGTAGATCAAGACGTTGGTGAGGTCCTGCAAGAGGCTGCTACGCGTCGAGCTACCTCTGGCATGGACAGTGAGGAGTATGACGATGTTGATGACTGGTATCATCGGGAAGACGATGTGGATGTCGACACAAAACCAGATGTAGACATTTCGCAGACAGAGTCGCGTATCACTGCGTCTATTACTGAGGCTGCCAAAGCCACCGTACCGGCAGCGGATAAGTTCGCACCGATAGTGATCGAGGATAGCGACTGGGATGAGGCTGAGGGTTTGGATTAGCTTTTGGATTCGTACAAACGGCTTGATACCCACTTTCCTTAATTTGTATAGTCACCATTACAATAGATGGCAAATGATACCCCATTTTCTTCACCGGAGCAAGACTCCAGACAACTGCTCATAACACCTCCACAACCCTCAGAGGCCCACCCTCCTCATCCACCCTCTTGACCGCCGCGAAAGCCGCCTCTTCCACCCTTTTCGCGACCTCATCTTCGCTCCCCCCCGCATCAATCGTCACAAAGTCCTCACCCTCCTGCCGCATCCCCTTCATCTCCGCAAACACCTCCCTCACCCTCGCCTGCATCCTCGAATTCTCATACTTCTCGCCCCCATACCCACCCCGCCGCGCCGCCTCCTCGGGCGAGATATCCAGAAAAATCACCACATCCGGCCGCGGCAGCCCCACCTCAGGCTGCCGCGCCCACGCCAGCGAAAGCGCCGCGTTGTCCTTTGCGGCCGAGTACACGCAGCCGGAGTAGTAGTACCGATCCACCACCACCGTCGTCCCCTGCGCGATCAGCGCCTTGATCTTTGCGCTACACACCGTCAGTTGCCTGGTAGCTTTTTTTTTGGGAGGGGGACAAACGCAGCTTCCCACCGGTTCGCGGAGAAGAGCAGGTGGATGACGTGGTCGTCGACGTCGCTGGCGCCGGTCAGGTACGCGTTGATCATCTGCCCGATGGGCGTGGTGCGGTCCGGGAAGCGCAGGTGGGCGACGGGGTGGGAGGGGGAGTGGAGGCGGGTGGCGAGGCGGGCGCATTGGGTGGATTTGCCGGCGCGGTCGAGGCCTTCGAAGACGATGAGCTTGCCGCGCATGGTTTCTTTTTTGCTCTTTCTTTTTCTTGTTGCGGGGTGGTGTTTTTGCACGTGGTCGTGAGGGACAGAGGCTTTTTGCTCGGTTGGATGATTTTGAGGCGCTGGGTTCTCGGAAGATGGCGATGCGGGCTGTGAGGAGGTTCTTTGGAGAGCGGTTGGAATGTTTCGGTTTCTGCAGTTTGCAGGTGTTTCTTTTTGTTCACAGGCCGACGGATGTCGTCGCGGTGCAGGGCAAGGCGTGCAGGGGTCCGTGCCGGCCCTGATCGTCGTCCGGGATGATGTGTGGGTCGTCACGTGTGCGTGTGCCGACGACATCTCTTCTCTCTGGTTTCCATCCAACCCTGGATCGCTTCTTTTCATCATCACAAGTTCCAAGAGTGCCGCGGGATCTTTGCATTCCGTGCCACGGCGCTGTATTCCTTGTGTGAGACTGACTTGTTTGCCCATGCGACGTCTAAGCAGATTCTGGAAGAAAAGCCACCAGATTCTGTTCTATAGCTGGGCGATATTGTCTGATGGAAAATCTGGACTATCCTATGTTTCCTGTACTTTCTGGGCTTTTCAAGGTGCTAATTTCGCTCTAGATTGCCCCAGTTGGGTTGTTCTTGCAGAATATCTTTTCTTAAGACGTCTAAAGTCCTTTCATCTCTCCCAACGTGTTAGGCTCACGCCATGGTGCGAAACCAGCGGAGTTGGAGTATGCTCATAATGGAGCAGTTGGAGAGTTCGTACGGATATATACGGCGTATGCTGAATTCCAGTCCCTCGTACCGTTGCTGGTACGTGTGCCAGTGTCGACGATGGAAGGCAGTCTCCAGTCTTGGCTTTACAGGTAATCATTCTGCCAATCCTCTTTCCTATAAACTTTCTTCCCTCACTTCGTAACACTAGTCATGTCAGCCTTCCTAGAGAACTCGATTTACCCGTTTTCTTGAAGAGCTCATCTCAAACTTCGTCACTTTCACCTTTTCCAGTCTGCTCTTTTCTTCGCGTGCCTGAATGCTATATACGCAATGACCGAAAGCATCCTTCATCGTTGGCCTGAGTGGTGCGACGACTCATGGCTCTGCCACGGCTATATCCATCAGCCTGAGCTCTGGGTTACCGTGAGCAGCACTGCCAGTTCGGGAAAGTCTTGGCCTACGGTGGATATCACCTCCGCCCTGCTTAACACCAGCTCGGAGGATCAGTGCACCCGGACACCGGGGCGCGTCACCGGGCAGCAGACAATAGCAAGCTAAGCGAGGCGCGCGTCTGGGGTCTATATCAACCCACCTCTGCTGGCCCACTCCAACCCTTCCTCCTCATCGCGCTTTTGCCACAACCTCTGATTCAGTTGACGAGATATTCTGCACCAGCACCTTATCGACACCATCTGCAATTATGTTCAGCATCATCGAAGTCGTGACCCTGGCAATCTGGATGACGCTGAGCAGCACTGTGCTCAGCTCCAGCATCCACTCCAGCATCCACGCGCTCTTCCTGCGCCACTTCTACGGACTCGTCGCCCTCGCCGCCCTCTACGAGGCTTTCTTGTTCCGCCTCTCCGCCGAGCACCCCGCCGCCTACTACTTCGTCCTGCTCGTTCTCTCTCTCTTTGGCATCGTCGGCCATGCCGTCTTCTCCTTCGTCGCTCCCGACATTCCGGCGCCGACACCCATTCAGTCGCAGCAGCAGCAGGAGCAGCAGCAGCAGCCGCCGCAGCAACAACAACCCGAGCTCGAGCCAGAGCACAAGCCTGAGCCAGCTCCCACCCCTCCCCCATCTCCTTCTCCTTCGCCGTCGCCGTCTCCGAAGCAGCCTCTCGAGTTCAACGAGAACTGGGAGGCGGAGCACATCGCCAAGATGGCCCGTCTCCCAGCGGACTGCTTCATGAAGCCCGCGACCCGCTTCGACCCGGCCACCGGTGTGCCCAACACCATCTACACGGACCCGTGCTACTTCGACGACACGACCGCCCGCCCCAACGAGGGCATGTGCAGGTACAATGGCGAGTACTGGACGGACCACGGTTTCTTCCACCCCAGTGACAGCGACAGCGACGCCGACTCCGACAACGAGTCTACGGGCTCGCCCGCCCCTGCTGCCACCCACTTCACCGTGCCCATCCGCGCCGCCGACCGCGCCCTCAGGGGCACCCTTCCCATCGGCCTCATCATCGCTTGTAACCAGTTCAAGGAGGCCGACAGCCCCGAGATCTTGGGTGAGAGCATGGCGCGCTTCTCCACCGCGTCGTCCAGCCTTCCCCCCCGCCGCCGCCACCACACCAGCAGTAACCCTCCCTTGGTCCACCGCTTCGTCTCGCCACGCCTCCAGCCCACGGGCGACGAGACTGAGGCATGGGAATCCGAGAGCGAGGCCAGTGAGGTCAGTGAGGCCAGCGAGGTTCCGTCCTCCCCGCCATCTAGCCTGCGCCCCCTCACCCTGGGCACCCACGCCGTCACCGGCTCCGCCTCTCCTCCCTCGACTCCCGCCTTCTCCGCCCTCTCTGTCCCGCCCCCCTCAACCCCCCAGTTCTCCTGGACGGCACCACCGCGCCGCTCCCTTCACGCCTGGTTCGCCGACGAGGCTTTCCTCCTCTCCCTCGTCCGCGGCCTGCACCGCAGCCGCCGCGCCGCCATCCAGCGCCGCGCCGCTCTCCGCCTTGCCCGCCGCTCGGTCGTCGTCTCCCCCGGTCTCGCTGCTCCCCGTGCCCGCTCGCTCTCCGGCGCCCTGCCTCGTCGTTCGCGTGTGGTGGCGCGCAGTTCGGCGAGGGCGAGCAAGGAGAGGAGGGTGTTGACGGAGAGGGGGGTGAGGCAGAGGTGCGAGGACTGGGAGGAGGATTGGGTGGGTCTCGGTCGCCGCCGTGGAGGCAGGCGGTCGGGTCTTCGCCGAGGTATGGGTTCGGTCCTCCGCCGTGCGAACTTGCATTTGTGCGAGTGGTGAAATGTTGTTTTTCTTGGGGAGATTTTCTGGAGTTTTTTTTGGGGGGCTTTTTGTTGCGGAGGCTGTGGGAGCTTTATACCATTTCCCTTGCCTGCGGGCTTTTCATTCGGCTTTCATATCAGCCAGCGCGCTTCCATCATCGACAGGGTTTCTACCATCAGCGAGCTCTTCCGTCATCAGTTTCTTCCATCAGCGCGCCCTTCCATCAGCGGATTCTCCCATCACCGGGCTCTTCAATCAGCGAGCTCTTCCATCAGCGGGACTCTTCACACTTCATTCACCTCATATCTCTCCCCACGCCTGCAAACCAGCAGCCTTTCACACCATTTCCGCATCGACACTGGCCGCAATCCAATCCTCCACATCAGCAGCGCTTCCCACCACCTTCACATAAGCCAGCGTCCAAGCCGCTCCCACCATCGAGCCGGCCTCAAGAGCAAGCATTCACATCCAGTCGCCATGGCACCAGCTTCACACAGCATCTCACGACCTCGCTCCATGTCCACCAAACCCCGTCACTCCAGCACTGAACTCATCACATCATCGCTCAGCTGCACTCCCCACACAAAATCGGCGGGCACCATCGAAACAGAGGGTTCGCACACTGCCATCAGTTCAACGGCCTTTTTCCAGCCATGATTTACGGCATTGTGGGAGATTAACGTTGCCAATGTTCTCGAGCGAGCCGTACCATTCACGGCGCCTTGGACTCCTTCCTTCGTTCAGTCAACTGTCGCACACATCCAAACGGTCTTTGGCGGATTGCGGAGGGTGGTGACGAAGATGCGGATATTGCGAAATTCTGCAGCATTGGCTGATGAACGTGGTGGTTGGGTTTTGGGCGGCGCTGGCTGAGGATCGGAGCCTACTTTGCTTGTCGTTTGCCTTTTTACTTTTTCTTGTTATGCTTTTGCTTGCTTTTATTCTTCGCATTTGTTTTCTCTACTGGCGATTTCCCGACGATGGAATGGAAGGGGGAACGCATGGACATGACAGTCGTCGCCTTGATACCCCGCTTTAGTGCAGTGGGCGAGCTGGTGATGACAGCAAGCGGGAAACGCCTACATAGACTTGCTTTACAAAAAGTTCACTTGCTATTGTGTGTGTCCCAAAAGAAGAAAGACTCAGACCACTCAGAAAACTTGAACCACATGATGCCCGTGAAAAACATAAGCATTAGTGTCCGGAAGAATCCATTGACGAATATCGTTACTCTTGAGTCTCTCAAACCATTTTTGCGCCCACTGGCCCCTCGGCCATACACCTCGACACTGCATATGCCGAGTTGTTCATCCGGCAACATCAAACGAGATGTTCGATCCTGCTCGAGCGAAAGTTATACTTGCTATTGATACAAAACCACTCAACCAAGGCTCAGCCCGGGCCCGCCCCCCCACCCTCACAACTGCGCCCTCCCCCCCTCCTCCCTAAGCGGCACATCCCTCCACGCCTCCTCAAACCCACAGCTCCTCACCCACTTCGGCCCGCCCGCCGCCACGCCATCCAGCCCCATGGCAGCCGCCGCCCACCACTCCCCCTCCCCCCCAACCGCCCCCCCTTTGCCACAAACCTGCGCCCCATTCGCCACCGCGCGCACGTACTTGGCCGCATGCCCGTCATCCTCGCCCATGGCATTCACCTGCTCAAACAAGCCCTCCCACCCCTCCCGCCTCGCCGACACGTACCCCGCCAGCTCCTGCGCCCGCAGCTCCGGCGCGCCCCGCGACGCGTACAGCGCCAAGTCAACCCGCCCCTTCCACTCGAGCAGCCGACGCAGCGCCCCCGGCGGGAAGACGTCGCGGTGCTTCAGAAACGCCGAGAAGAAGACGGACGAATTGACGCAGTGCATGTAGTAGAAGTCGACCTTGTGCACATTCGGCGGATGCTGTGCCGTCGTCGAGAAGAAAACTGAAGAAAAAAAATCGCCCGTTAGCCAAGTTTCCCCCCCGGTAGAAACGAAAGAAGTGGGAGAGGGGAAAAAAAAAAAAAAAAAAAAACGCACCAGCCGCATCCACCATCTCCGCCGTCTTGCGTTCCAGCTCCGCATCATCCTTCACCACCCACCTCCCCGCAATCGCGCACATCTCCCGCCCCGCCCGCGCAATCACCCCGTCCCGCAGCTTATTCCCATCCGCCCACCTCGCCGCCCCGCGCACCTTCTCCGCCCCCCTAACCTCGTCCAGCAGCTCCCGCAGCGACGCCTCCTCCTCGCCTCCCTGCCTCTCCCGCTCCCGCTCCGCCGCCACCCCCTCCGCCCCAAGCAAAAACCCCCCAATCCACGCATCATGCGTCGCCGCCTGCGCCAACCCCTCGGCCACGACGGCCAACTGCCCAAACTCGATCCCAAACCCGACGTGGATGAGCGGGTGCAGGAAGCCGGCGTAGGTGCGGACGAGGAGGTCGTCGGCGCGCGGGGTGCGGGCGAAGAGGTGGGTGGCGAGGGTGGCGGCGAGGCCGTGGGTGGCGAGCTCGTGGGCGAAGTAGGCGAGGTAGTCCGGGTAGAAGCGCTCGTCGCCGAGGTGGGCGGCGAAACTGTCCGGGGAGGAGAGGTCGGTGGATGGGGGGGTGTGCGGGGGGAGGGGCGGGCGTTGGTAGGTGGCGTTGGTGGTGTAGGCGTGGGTGAGGGCGGTGGGGGGCGCGCCGAGGGCGTAGAGGGTGAGGAGGTGGTGGGCGATGTGGTTCTGGTGGTGGTTAGCAGGGGTTTGAGCTTTGTTTGATGCTTTGGGAAGATGGGAGGCTGAGGATAGAGTGGTGGCGTGTTTGGGAGACACGTGATGGGGAGTGGAGGTGGAAAGGCAGTTGAGGGGAGCTTACGTGGAATCCGTCGTTGTTGAAGTAGGCGTGGTGCTTGTCGTGGTTCTCCTGCAGCAGCTCCGAGACCTTCTCGGCTGAGTCCTTCCTCAGCGGCGCGACGAAGAAGGCCGGCTTCTCCTCCGTCGTGAGCAGGATCTTGGTTGAGGTGGCCATCTTTCTTCGAAGCTCGTGCACAACTGATGGCGGGAATGTGGCTCCTGTCCTTGTCGAGAGTGTCGAAGTACTGGGTTGTAAGCAAGAGGTAAGCCAAAGGCTGCGAACAAATGCTCTGCGAAACGGTGGAATCGTCGTGGTGGTGGTGGTCCCGTCGTCTGGCGATGGGATACGATTCGAAAGCTAGTCAGTCAGTCTCCACCGGTTTATATACAAAGGTGGTCAAGGTCCAGACGCCCACGATCACGGAATCTTGCCGTATTATGAAAGGTCCCGGAGAATTAGGAAGGTCCGATACAGCGAACAAGAGGAGAAATAATCAGCAAGATTGGTGTGAGGAGGGGCGATGTTTCGCCCAGTGTGTATAATTCTGACGTTATGGTCCACGCCCATTGGCTCGTCAGTAGAGACATGTTCCTGCACACCGTCTTGGCAACGGGCGTACGAAGCCCGTCAGCACCCCGCATTTTCTCGGTCCTGCAAACCGACGAACCCCGTGATTGTGCAGCTTCGGAGGCTCGGGGTGCGGAAGACGCGAGTGCTCCGCCCCACGTCATTGCTCACGGACCGAGCTGGACCTACCTGGCTTACTTAAACAACTCATCATTGGTCAATCTCACCATGATATCTGACTACTCACGGGGTATGTTCTCTTGCATTCTCTTTACATTGCTCTTTCCCTGATCATTTAGCTCGTAAATCCTTGATACACGTCCAGGTTTCCCTTATCCCATGATTTTGACACCGAAGCACCGTGCTAGCAATATGCAGCAATAGCCCTAAACACCGAAATTAATGTGGAACGTGACGAGTTCCGCCTGTCAATTCTTCCACGCCATGCCCGCCTCACGCCTCCCACTTCCTGGCCTCCATTCCATCGGGCGGGCTCGTCTCCACCTTGGCCTTGCTGACCTCGGACCAGTTGGTGCTCAGCGCCGTGCCGTTGCTCTCCTGGTAGCTCTTCATCATGGCCCGACGCGTGTCCGGGTCCGCGCCCGAGTACAGCTTCTTGAAGAAGGCGTTGGCCGGGTCGCCGCCCTCGTCGTCGTCGTCCTCCCAGCCTTCGTCTCCTCCATCCTCTGCGTTGTCTTCCTTCTTCTTCTTCGTCTTCGTCAGGTCGTTTGCGAGCTTGTCCCAGTCCTTCGGTCCGGAGCGCGACGACGTGGGATACGACGGGGCGGTAGCGGCGGCGGTGCTCGAGGACTTGAGGGTGGAGGTGGCGGCGGCAAGGGCGGCGGGGTCGGAGCTCTCCAGCGCAGACCATTTCAGACCCGGCGTGGCCTTCTTGAGCGTGATCTCGACCTTGGAGGGGGTTACGTTGAACGTCGACTTCTCCACGTTGACGGGCGCGAAGAGCGGGTCGAGGTTGAAATTGTACGTCGTTGAGTTCGCGGTCGGGAAGGAAACGGATAGCTATGTCCGTGTTAGCCATGCACGTGTGAGGTTCACGCCCAGAAAAATGCTTACACTGCGCTCTTCAATCTCCACTTCAACCTGGTCCTTGGGCACGCCCTTGGCCAGCAGGCTGATGACGATGTTCTCGCCGGCAGAATACCAGTCGTGCCTGACCTTGTCCGCGGGCGTCTGCTGTGGCGCGACAGGCGTCTTCTGCTCCGGCGCCTTGGTTGCCTTGGTTGTCTCGGACGCGGCCGCCGTTTCCGCTGCCGCGTCGGGCTCGGCATCAGGCACCTCTACAGCCGTGACCTGTCGCGCCGGGTCGTCGTCGGGCAGGTTCTTGAGCTTGGTCTGGACCTTCATCTCCCACATGGGCAGCGTCTTCTCCTTGTCGTTGAACTTCTTGACCAGGCCGAAGACATAGCCAGCATTTGCGTATTGTCCAAGGGCGAACAGGGAAACGGCGCGGCGCTGCTGGGCTTCGGCGATGAGCTCGCGCTTGGCGCGCTTGGTGGCGAGATTCACGGCGATTTCGGCATCCTTCAGCGCGGCTTCGAGGTTCGGGGGCGAGGAGCGCTGGTAGGCGGTGGAGCGGCCAATGTAGTAGGGTGCTGCCGTCACGGAGTGGGCGAGGGCTTCGGTGTACTTGGTGATGGCGACGTCGTACTTGCCCTCCTTGAAGGCTGACTGGGCCTCGGAAGCTTGGGTAGCCATGGCTGGTGTGATTTGTGTGAGGAATGCCGCAAGGCGGGCTCTATGTATTTGGGGCTTTGGTGTTTGCTCAGTGGTAGAAGCTCGAAGAAGCTCTGAGTGCTGCCTACGAAGCGCGTCGCGTTCCTTCCCGAAGTTTTCCCAAAATCCGGGGAGCAAACGCGAAGACGTCATGGATAGCTCCCAACTCCCGTCCTTCTCCTCTCCTCATCTCCGCATGACTGGTATGACACGCCAACTGTACAATGCCTTGATCCGTACCCATCATATCACCTCCAGGAAGAAGGTCGCCAAATTGAGGACTGCTGCCGACAAGCATGGCGTCTACGCTCTTGTCCGCAGTGGAGGCTGTCCGGGCATCATGTATATCGAGGGCAGCTCAGATGGAGTAGCCAAGTGGGTTAGTTCTGTCAACGTACGCACTAGCAGATTATGGTCCATGTGTCGTACGTACACTGACAACCTACAGAGACTTCGGTACAAAGACTACCAGCTGGCTGTCCGTCCAGCTTCTCTTGAGCCCGAGAATGGTCACCTCGACGGCCGTTCTACTCCCGTCGGGCTATTCGAAGTTGGCTCGGTCAAAGGATTTGGGGCCATCATGCAGCAGCGAGGTGTGTGGTCGTGGTGGAGAAAGGGAATGGGCTACGTCTCTGAGGACAACTAGAAAGAGATGATTGAAGACTGCGCCTTTCAGCTCATCACCGTTTCTCTCTGGCTAAGCATGTAGGTCTATTAATCCGGATCGGCAATAATGATCACGTGGTTGATCCCCACCACAGTCTTGTCGAAGGAGGAGGTCTTTATCTTTATGAGGATAAGGAAAACACTGCATAAAGATAGTCAAGCGTTGTCCATGTCATTCAATATCTTTGTCAACCTCTCTCGAGATTTCTCCACATATTCCGGGGCCTCTATTGTCCACAGGCTGTCTCATATTTGACTACAAACATTTTGGTAAGCAGCCAGCGTCACCACCCCAAACCGCAATGATGCCCTATATCGTAGTGGTATTACCGAACTCCACGTGTCGAAACCATTACACCTCCCGGCTGAGCCAAACAGCAAAAGATTTCCCAACCCGCTTCATACATTTCCGGTGCATACAAATCACTGACAATTCGCTTGATCCACCGTGAAATCCACCTTCGTCGTCGCCGTCACCGTCGCCGTCGCCATCGCTATTCCATCTTGAAGCCTTCACGCTTTTCAAACCCCTAGTTGCAAAACATTCGTCTAATAATCATCTTTCATTACTATCAAGCTACAAACTACATACAAAATCTCAGCATTCAAAATCAACACAACACACTCACCCCACAACCGTCCTGCGCCTCGTCCGCGGCACCCTCTTAACATCCAAAGACCTCACCACCCCCTCCCCAATCTTCATCCGCTCCCACGCCGTCAACGTCGGCATCTTCACCTCATCCCGCACTGCAGCAGCAGCACCAGCAGCAGCAGCAGCAGCACCAGCGCCACAACTAACATCCAAACCCAACCCCACCCCCCGACCTCCATCCGTCACATCCCCTCCCGCCCGCGCATCCTGCGCATCATCGCCGCCGCTCCGCCCCAACCCCAACCCCTCCAACGACCTCGTTCGTCTAACAACGACGGTCCCAGAGCGCGAAAACCCCTCGCAACCGCCAACCACCCGTTGTTGTTGTTGTCGTTGCTCCTCCTCCTCCCCCTCCCCCCGAAGCATCGGCGTCACCGCCCCCGCCCCCGCCGCCAACACCGCCTCCAAAAACGACTGCTCCGGCGACGACGACGACTTCGTCACCACGCCCCCACTCCAAGAAGGCAAGCCCCCCCTGATCCCCTTCTCCTCCCCACCACCACCACCACCATCCACCAAATCCACCCCACTATCCTCCCTCCCCTGCTTCCCCTCCTGTTCCTGCTCCCCCCCACTCACACTCTCCTCCCCAACCCTCACCCAATTCCTCCCCCCATCCACCTCATCCTCGCAAAAACCCCTCCTAACCCTACACCACCTTCCACTCCTCTCCACCACCCCTCGTTCCCTCTCCCTCTCCCTCTCCTCCTCATCACCCTCATCCCCATCCACCTCACTCGCCCTCACCATAACGCTCAACGGCGACCGCGACGACGACCCCCCACTCGACCTCCCCCCATCACTACCCCCGCCCCCGCCCCAAAACTTCCGCGGCGACCTCCTCGCCGAGCGCTGCTGCCGTCCCAGCAGCGCGGCCGAGGCGAGGAGGGGTGTTGCTTGGGGGTGAGATCTGGGAGTGGAGACGAGGACGGTGGGGGGAGGAGTGTCCGCGACGACTTGAGGAGTGCCCACCACCACGGGAGGAGCTGTACCCACGACGACGGGAGGAGGGGTGCTGTTGTCGTCGAGGAGAACAGGCCTCACGCTCGGCGCCATGGCCGGCGGCGGTCCAGACGGCGTGCGCCGATGGCCCCTCGCCGCGGCTCTGCGCGCGCGGCCGCTCGTCGCGAAGAGCGGGGGCGGGTAGGGGTCTGAGTCTGTCGGCGGCTGCGGTTGGGTGGCGGTGAGGCTGGCGAGGGCGGCGGAGGTGAGGGCGAGTCTGGTGGCGGTGGCGAGGACGCGGTTGTTGATGGTTGCGGTTGGTGGGGGGCTGGTTTGATGATGGTGGGGGTGATGGTGATGGGGGAGGGAGGGGGGGCGGGCGCGGGGGATGTGGAGGGTAGGGTGGGGGGAGGGGGTTGGGATGGGGGTGTGCGGGGGGTGGGGGTGGATGGCGCGCCAGGCGGAGTCGAGGGGGAGGGTGGTGGAGGAGGCGATTAGGGAGGTTTGGCCGTGGGAGCGGGCGCGGCGGTGGGGAGTGGTGTAGGTTGTGTTGTTGCCGAAGGAAGGGGAGCGGGAGGAGGAGGAGGTGGTGGAGAGGGAGATGGCGCTTGAGATGCGGCGGGTTGCGGTGGCGGGGTGGCGGCGTTGGGTGGTGCAGCCGGTGGTGAAGGCTGGAATGGGGGCGGCGGGGAGGAGGCCTGGGGGTGGGGGTGGTGAGGCTTGGGGGGTGTAGATGTCGAGAGCGCGGGCTGAGCTTCGTGTGTGGGGACTGCTGTTGCTGGGGGTCCAGCTGAAGTGGGCGATGTCGCCGGTGGAGGGGGTGGAGGGGAACGAGGGGCCGGGGGTGGAGGACACGGTTGCAAAGCCTTCGGTTATGTCGGTGCCTGGGTGGTGGAAGGAGGTGAGGGACGAGACGGTCGAGGATTGGGTGACTGGGCGGTGGAGGGCGGGGTTGTAGACGCCGTCTTCGGGGGAGGAGAGCTTGCGGGAGTGGTAGAAGCGGGTGTAATGGTCCGGGTGTGTTGATGACTTGAAGAGAAGGTTGGCTTCGAATGGGCGGCGCACGATGGCGAGAATGGCAAAGAGGGTGCAGGATGCGACACTGGAGGGCGAGAGTTAGTCCTCAAGCAGGGAGTGAGTGGGTTCCAACAGTGAGAGCTTACAGTGCAACGAAGGAGATGGCGGCACTGAAACGTTCGGCAACACATGAGCCACCAACTTCCCAGTCCTCTCCCACAGATGAGGCCGGAAGGCAGACGGGTTGACGCGCTGCAATGATAAAGTTCCAGCCAGATGTCATCAGCCACAAAATGCAGAGCGTGACGGCAAGTCTAATGGCGACATAGCAGGCGTTCTGATATTTGCGCGGCTTGACTTCCAGCTGCAGCCGAGTTTGGCGACGAGCGTTGATCGAATGTAGCACGACGTAGGAGATGGATGCAATGGCCTGCACGCAGTCAGCACAAACAGCGGCGGTGAAATGGCGGGATGAGACACTTACCGAGACAATCGTCAGCACCGTCGACGGCAGAATGGTCGTGTCAATGCTCCGGGCCGCGAACAAGGCCAGCATTGTGACGAGCGGGATGACTGAGCTCCAGAGAAGGACGTGCAAGCATATCGTGATGGCCAGCAGAGTCCAGCGTCGACGTTTGGCAGGCTTCTGCAAGCGAGTCGATGCCGTCGGTCTCCAGAGCCGTTCCAGGCCTTGTGCTGAGTCCCGATGGCGGCGGAGCCAGTGGGTGAGAAGTGGGGTCGAGGCCATTATAAGCGGTTAGGAATGTTTCTCTTCCCAAGGTTAAATGACCCCCGGAGCCGCGTAGCTGTCGCGCTGCTTGCTACCTCTGCGAGCGGGAAGGCCGCAAGATAAAACAAAGTCTGGCCAGTGGCAAAACCAATCGTGTGAGGATGGGATTCCCGGATCCTGATTGCTCAGCGACAGGAAATAGTCTAGCACGCAGCAGTGCTCTGCTCATGCGACAGATGTGCAGAAAGCAAGGAATCAGTCGAGCTACCAGCGGCCTCCTGGGAGACGAAGCAGGTTGCCCCATCTTCAAGAGGCAAGATATGGGTCCGAGCTAATGAAGACTGCGAGAGGCTGGCTTGGTTTGGAGAAGGCCAGTATTGGAACTATGCCGTTGGCCAGCCACGCTTGAACGAGTACAGACCTGGACCTACATTCCTGACATGTCTCTGGAATGTACCAAGTGTTTTCGTGGGGGAGAGATGAGGAATGCCCCTAGGGGACTTCGACCACTCACATTCAACAATAGTTTCGAGCACGTGTCACTGAGATTGTTGAGACCGTCCGGCCACCCACCCGTGCCAAGCAATCCCACATCACCAGTTCAACTTCGTTGGTAGAGTATGTTGTCCTTCCGGATAACGAATGGATAAGTCCATGACCATTGTTTGTGCTGATGTAGGTATACAAGCCGATAAGATTATCCTGCTTAAATATGCCGGCGACGATTGGAAATCCACCGTCAAGCTTCCAGACCAGGCTCATCGTGTGATTCTGTTTACGTCCGTCTGAGATGCCGCCAAGCACCATCAGTCGACGCATCGCCCGTTACATCTTCCTGCCCTCACCTCATCCCTGCGGTCTCTCTTTCCACCTTTCGTGGGATGATACTCTGAAGATTGCACAGAGCCTTCCACGGAGTAAACTCCGCCAGCCCTGTGAATCAGCCTGAAACCAGCACCCAAGATAGCGCCTGAAGATTCGTTTCCTTGAAACGTGTCGTGATGATCCTTGCATCGATGCGACGGATAGTCCAGTCGCGAGATCATGACATGTGATAAGCCTCTGGGCCGACAGTCGAGCTCCCGTAAGGATGATTCAAGTCGTACATCAGGCAGAATCAATCGTGTCGGCAGCTGTTGTGCACGCTGGTATGCAGAGTCGCCGTTGTCGCCTGGTCGGCTGGTCTGATCGCCGCCGCCCTCTCAAGCATGCATAACTCTGCCCGCTCTCATCCGAGCAAGCCCGAGCGCCCAGCCTCAGAGAACAATGAGCAGCACCAGGATAACAATCAGGACAAAGATCAGCACCGCAATGCAGCAGCTGGAGTACTTGTCTGCAATCGCAACACGTCAGCACCCAACCACCCCAAACCCTCAAAAGAAAACTCACCCTCATTCTGCCGTATCACCCAGCCCACGCGCTTCATCCCATTCTGCAACTTCCCCCCCACCCGATCCGCCACCGCATCCACCTCCCCCAAAATCCCCCCCTGCTCCTCCAACTCCCTCCCCATATCATCCGCCTGCTGCCGCAAGCTCCCCACAGTCCTAAACACCCCATCCAACGCCTCATCCTGCTCCTGCATCAACTCCACCTGCCTCTCCTGCTCCAACGCCTCATACGCATCCCCTCCCTCTTCCTCCTCCCCAAACTCATCCGGATCCGGCAGCACATCCGGATTCCCCTTCCCCTTCCCCTTCCCCTTCCCCACCGCCGCCAACAGCTCCCCCCGCATCTTCTCCACCTCCGCCCCCACGTCCTCGACCAGCCGCCGCCGCCGCTCCACCTCGTCCAGCTCGATGCCGAAGCGGTACGGATCCTGCTCGATGGCGCGCACGCTGTCCACCAGGTCCTGCAGGTCGGCGCTGAGGTCCGTGAGCGAGTGCTCGAGCTCTGTGCGGGCTTCGGCGAGCTCGGGCGAGCTTGGGGACGATGCCGAGGAGCGGATGCGGAGGTAGGAGCTGAAGAGCGGGCGGGTGGTGTTGAGGAGGGAGAGGACGTCGCTGGAGAGAGAGAGAGAGAGAGATTTAGTACGACGGACATTGTTTTTTTGCGAACGTTTAGGGGAAAAGGTAATGGATGGGTGAAGGCGGTGGTGGTGCGCGTGCGCGGAGGAAGAAGGTAGGCGGCAACGGCCTTTTTTGGTTGGGGAACAGGTTTACGATTGGGGAGTGGAAGGACGTACGCTTGGACTTGGAGGAACGGGTCCTCGTCGCTCGTTGCATTCATCATTTTGGCGGCTTCTGGATAGGTTTGTAGGCTCGTGGGGGTGGTGGGCGAGAGGCAAGGTGCGTTGTCGCAAATGTGTCGTCGGAGTTGTTGGAGCTGCGACGGAGCTTGGGGCGACGACGCGTCCTAGGCATCGGCTCCACCTGCCGTTAGTAGAGCCACCTTCCCACCCATGTCACTATCCACCCCCGAACACCTACATAACTTCATTGTAGCAGCATAGGGGCACATTCTTAGCCCACTAAATCAAATAAACCAGAGAAACTCATGATAAATTTTGCATTCATGTCTAAACCTAAGTATGTATATATCTCAGTTTTCAGTGATTTTGCTTTATTTCTACCAATTCCCACATCCATCCATACCCATCCATATTTTTGCGACAGAAATAAAAATGAAAAAGGAAACAGAAACAATGAGTCTCCAGTCTTCCAACGCCAGAAAGATCATACCCATACCTAACCAACCCACCTCCTCGCACTCTTGAACATCCTCACCCACGGCCCAAACTCGCCCCACTGCTCCGCCTGCTCCTTCGGCGCCCAGCTGGCCACGTTGTTCAGGATGGTCCGCTCCGGATGCGGCATCATCGCCAGCACCCTGCCGTCCGGGCTCCTCACGCCCGTGATACCGTTCGGGCTGCCGTTCGGGTTGAACGGATAGCGCTCCGTGGGCCGCTTGTAGTTGTCGATGAAGCGCATCGCGACGAGGCCCTCGTTCTGAAGGATCTCGGGCGACGCGATCGCAGCCGGCGAGGTTGGGAAAGTGGCGCGGCCCTCGCCGTGGGCGACGACGATGGGCAGGGTGGAGCCGTGCATGCCGTGGAGGAAGACGGATTGGGGCGTTGTCGGCGTCGCGGGCGGGTCCTGGACTTCGACCATGCAGACACGCCCTTCGTATTGTTCGCTGGTGTTGCGCTCGAACGTGGGCCAGGCCTCGCAGCCGGGGATGAGCTCCTTGACGCGCGAGAGGAACTGGCAGCCGTTGCAGACGCCGAGGGCGAACGTGTCCTTGCGCTCGAAGAAGTCTTGGAATTCCTTGCGGGCGTCGGGGTGCAGCAACACGCTCTTCGCCCAGCCCTGACCGGCGCCCAGCACGTCGGCGTACGAGAAGCCGCCGCAGGCCGCGAGACCGGCGAACGAGGCGAGCGAGACGCGACCCGTCAGGATGTCCGTCATGTGGACGTCGATGGCCGAGAAGCCGGCAACGTTGAAAGCAAAAGCCATTTCAGCTTGGCCGTTGACACCTTCCTCACGGAGAATGGCAACTCTAGGCCTGGCCGCAACCATCGAAGTAAGAGAAGTCGTAATCGGCAAAATGCTGTCCTTCGGGTTGTATGTCAGGTTGTAGGCAAGACCGGGATCGCGGTCGTCGGTAACGTTCTCGTATTCCGAGTCGGCGCATGCAGGGTTGTCGCGAATCCTCTGCATCTGGTGGGACGTAGCAGCCCACTGGCTCTGGAGTTCCTTGCGGCTCTCCTTGTAGACGACACGAGCCTCGCGAGTCAGCACCAAGTTCTGCTTGGTGACCACGGGCACGCGGCCGATCTTCTTGATCATGCCAGCGGGCGGTCCGCAAGTAGCGAAACACCTGTGGAACTCGGTCTCGTCCTTCTTCCTGACCTGGAAGACAGCGCCCAGCTCTTCATTGAAAAGACCCTCGATGACGTCCTTTGTATCCTTGCTGGAGCATATATCGTCCAGCATGACCTCGAGACCGCAGCGGCCGGCAAACATCATCTCGACCAACGTGGTGAAGAGACCACCATCAGAGCGGTCGTGGTACGCAAGGACGATGCCAGCTTCGTGCAGCTGCTCAACAGCATCGTAGAAGTCCTTGAGCAAATCGACATCACGAACATCCGGAGCCTCGTCGCCAACTTGGCCAAAGACTTGAGCGATGGCAGAGCCGCCCATGGCCTTCTTGCCCTGAGCAAGATCGACATAGAGAAGAACAGTTTCTCCAACATCCTCGAGGCGGTGAAGCGCCGGAGTCCATGTCCTGTCAATGGAGTCCACCGGCGCAAAGGCAGAGATGACCAAAGAGAGAGGAGCAGTCACCTCCCTGGCTTCCTGCGACGCGGAATCTTGCCACTTCATCTTCATCGACATGGAGTCCTTGCCGACAGGAATGCTGATACCCAGCTTAGGGCAGAGATCCATGCCGATAGCCTCAACAGCTTCGTACAGAGCGGCGCCCTCACCGGGGTGGCCGCTAGCGGCCATCCAGTTGGCCGAGAGGCGAACGCGGGAGAGGCGCTCGGGAATGCTAGCTGCGGCCAGGTTCATGAGCGACTCGGCTACGGACATACGCGCAGAAGCAGCAGCAGAGATGAGAGCCAAGTTGGGCTTCTCGCCCATGGACATGGCTTCACCCGTCTTGATACCGGGAAGGAGCGAAGTTGCCGTCACCGAGACATCAGCGACAGGCGTTTGCCACGGTCCAACCATTTGGTCACGGACAGTGAGACCACCGACGGTACGATCACCAATGGTGATCAGGAAAGATTTCGAGCCTACCGAGGGGAGAGACAAGACTCTGGAAATAGCTTCAGGGAAGAGTCCTTCCGGCTCAATGTCGGAAAGGTAGGAAGTCAAGCTGGTGTCGAAGACAGGCAGCTTGAGCTTCCTCGTTTCCACGATCCTTGACATCTTGGGGGGCTTGCCAAACAGAACCGACATGGGTAGGTCAATGGGCCTGGGATACTCCGGAGAGTCGCGGTCCATGAGGATAAGCTCATTGCTGTGAGGCTCCTCCCTGCTGCCAGTGGCTTCACCGACAACAGAGAAGCCACAGCGTTCCCTCTTGCAGATGCGCTTGAACTGTTCCAGTCCGTCAGGACCAACGGCCAGGACGTAACGCTCTTGCGCCTCGCAACACCAGATCTGGAGAGGGCTCATGCCCTTGTCAGCGTTGTCAACTTCGCGCAGCTCAAAGGTAGCGCCAAGGCCAGAGTCATGGACCAGTTCTGGCAGAGCGTTGGAAAGGCCACCAGCACCAACGTCGTGGATGAACCTGATGGGGTTCTGGGCGCCCAACGACGTGCAAGTGTTGATGACCTCCTGTGCTCTCCTCTGCACCTCGGCATTGCCTCTCTGAACACTTGCAAAGTCAAGCTCGACCGAGCCCTCGCCAGACTGGATACTGGATGCTGCACCGCCGCCAAGACCGATCAGCATGGCAGGGCCACCAAGTACGATGAGGTGATCACCAGGAGCCACCAGCTCGGGATCTTTCAGCGCGAACTGAGGCCTGATGGTGCCGACACCACCAGCAATCATGATAGGCTTGTGATATCCCCTGACTTCGGTCTCCTTCTCACTAATCGGGACCCTGGTGGTAAGGGTACGGAAATAGCCAGTAGTGCAGGGACGGCCAAACTCGTTGTTGAACGCAGCACTGCCGATGGGCGCCTCCAGCATAATGTCCAAGCTGCTCGCAATGTGCGCCGGCCTACCAACATCCACCTCCCACGGCTGCTCAAAACCGGGAATATGAAGATCTGAGACGCTGAATCCGCAAAGACCAGCCTTGGGCTTAGATCCACGGCCGACAGCTCCCTCGTCTCTGATCTCGCCTCCCGCGCCGGTGGCAGCTCCGGGGTAAGGGGATACGGCGGTCGGGTGGTTGTGAGTTTCGACCTTGGCCAGGAAATGGACCATTTCCCTCGTCTGAGCCCACTCGCCAGTGGCATTGTTCGGGGCCCAGAGACTGGCGTTGTCGCCCTCCAGCACCGCCGCGTTATCGCTGTAAGCGCTCACAGTGTAGCGAGGGTGCGTCTTGTGCGTGTTTTTGATCATGCCAAAGAGACTCATGGGCTTCTTGATGCCGTCGATGGTCCAGTCGGCGTTGAACTGCTTGTGCCTGCAGTGCTCCGAGTTGACCTGGGCAAACATGAACAGCTCCACATCAACGGGACCCCTCTTCAGGGACTCGGTGTATGCCTCCACCAAGTAATCTATCTCGGCTGCGTCGAGCGCCAGTCCCAGCTCGCGATTGGCCTTCTGCAGCGCGTCCTTGGGCGTGCTGCCCTCGGCAAGCAGGTCGACGCTGGTAGCGGGCGCGGGCTCATGTTCGCCGAAAGTGTAGTTGAGGTTCGGCTGCGACCTGCTGATGGTCTGAGTCATACGGTCGTGGAGCAGGTCGGGCTGGGGAATATCGTTGGCGCCGGGGCGCTTATCCTCGGAGAAGGTGGCGGCAATGACCATGCCACGCTCAACGCGCTTCACCGACTCTTTGAGGCCGCACACGTGGGCGATACCGGTGGCCTGGGTGCTCCATGGCGAGATGGTGCCGGGACGAGGACAGACGTAGAAGAGGACGGTGCTTTGATCGCGCGGGTCGCCGTTGCGGGCGAGGGCGTCGAGGATGGTCTGGTACAGGCGATCATCGGCGGAGGGGATGTCTCCATAGAACAAAAGCTGCTCGAGGGTCTTCAATTGGTCGCTCTCCAGCTCGCTGGTGGGGTTGACAAAGTGAGTCCAGATGGCGCGCACTTCCTCCGCACCCAACTCGCGGGCCAACTTGGCGCAGCGGAATTCGGAGAAGGCGGAGGATCCTGGAAGGATAAGATAGGGATCTTGCGTCGCAGCCATCTTTCAGGCGACGACTGTTGAACGCGGGGCAGCGGATGGCGTAGAGGACCGTGTGGTGGAGGTTCACGGCCTCGAAAAAGTTCGGGGGCAAGAGCTGGAAGAAGTAAGGTTCGTGGTGGGGGCGGGGGTTCTCGTTCGGCCCGGTCTAGGAGTGCCAAGGCCTGTCCTATTCATGTTCATGCAACGATGCAGCCGCATCAAGCTGTGGAACAGTGAGCGTTTTCTGAATAATGACTGCAAGGCGTCCACAGTGCGACGCGTCTCTGGCCATGTAAACTTCACGCAGATCTTGCGAATCAGCGCGCTCGGTCGACCATTTTCCGACGGCCAATGAACGCCGATGTGAATGTAAATCTCGCCCGTAATCGGCATCTTCGGCATGACCACCGTCACCGCCCCCATTGCTGTGCCTCTGAGATATCTCGTGATGTTTCTGCAAGAGGAGCATCTTCGCAGGAGTCTCAGCTCGCAAGTGGGCCGTAATAACTGCGAGACAATGGAGCCTCCGATCCATTATGCTGAGAAGTGTGAGAATAGACTGAGAAGTGATCATCGCCCGCAGGAAGACGCTGAGGTGGGCTTCCTGGAGAATGGTAAGAAGTGGAGCAGCAGGAGCAGGACGGCGTGTTGCAGAGTTTTTGAAAGCTGTACAATTGCTTCGAGCAGCGCATGGAAACGACTATTGTACGTGCAACAACGTCCATGCGGATGATGATACAAGCCGCCCTCTTCGCATTTTTTTCCCCGCCCTGTCTACCGCCTGCCTGCAGCCCGACAGTAGCCGTCTGGATCCTGCGCTCTTCTCCTTTCCCACCAAACCCCCATGGCCGACCATTATACAAGCGGAGGTGCTCTATAGGGGGGTTCCGTGTCCGTCTACTGCGCCTCGGGGTAGAGGCCCTCCTTGAGGACGACGCCCAGCTCTTCCCGGAGAGGCTCCAGCTCCTTCAGGTACTCGTCGTACTGGCCCTTGTTCTCAACCTTCGCCTTGATGCCTGTGACGCAATCAGCACAATTCCTCCCTCAGGAGCTCCATCTCCACCGCAGCAGCCCCGCGAGAACGCATAGAGAGCTCGACGGTGGACATTGAAGTAGCGGCAACGCACCCTCGAAAATCCGGACAGCGGTGGGGAAGTCGTTGACGCGCCTGGCGGCCTTGAGGGCGGCAGTGACGACGGAGGTGGAGGGGACGAGATCGTAGGCGAAGGCGTTGTTCAGGTTGCGCTGGAATCGACCATCTCCGTCAGCTTTGGTTTTGCGCGTCGTGGGGGTGTCGAGATGGCCGGCAACATAGCCGCACAGGCCGAGCACCCAACCGCGGCTCAAGGGAAGCAAGGCTCGACGTACCTGAAGCTCAAAAACATCCTGAACGGCATCGAATTCCTTCTCGTACCTGTCAATGGCCGCCAGAAAACATCAGCTCGGGTCCATGGATGATGCTACAGGCGCGAGAGGCGTGCAGGTTGCGGCACAGTTACGGCATGGCAGAGCCTGCAGAGGGTAGCTCCTAGGCGCCAGCGCAGCCATTGGCGTCGAATGGGGCGCGTGCGACAATCGGTCCGTACCTGGCAGTGAACTCCTCGAAGCTCTCCTCGTGGTGGTCGTCGGAGGCCCTCCGGGGCGTGGTGCTGAAGCTCTTGGGGAAGCGCACAGCAGTGACGGGCGCCGCGCGGTAGACGAAGGTAGGGCGGCTGGCGCGAGCCGCGACGCGGAAGATGCTGGCGGACATTATAAGGCCGGGGGGGCTGGCTGGGGAATGTGATGCGGGAGGGGTGTGGGTGCGTGCTGCGGATGCGTGGGTTTGAGCTGTTTAATGCAACTGGCAGCGAGGTACGTTGGTGGTGTGAGTTGACGGCCCTAGCACCGGCATCCCGGATTCCTCCCTCAATTTCGCTCCAGCAAAATCACGTGCGCCCTTCGTCCATGCGAATTGAAGCGACGAGAATCGGCCTGAGTCATGCTGCTGACAGGTCCGGCCACCCTGGTATTGGTGCCAGCGCCATTGGGCCTCTCGTCCATCGTGGAGCCATCTGCTCGGGACCCCGACGCATCTCAGCAATCTGCACACATGCGAGCGAAATCGATTATGCATTATTCCCTGCACTATCTAGGACGCCCTCCGCCGCTCCGTCTTCATGCTGTACAGTACGTCTAATCTACTCATCATACATAACAAAGACTGTGGTCTTATTACAATGGTGTAAATGCCATGCCTCAACCTGAGGCTGCCGTCTCTTCAAAAAACAAAAAGTCTCAAAAATCTCCACCCAGAGCGACTCCTAAGTGTTTTCATTCGGGATACAGCCGGCGAACCGAAAGTCAAGGTTCAATTAGCCATCTCCCGCCCGTCATGTTCTTCCGTGCGAAGAAGTTCGTTGTCAAAGTAGTGCCGTAGCTGCCCATCCCGTCCCTAATCTTTGTGCTTGAAGAAATCCAATGTGGAAAGGTTCGATCGTGAACGTAGGTGCGCGGCCAGGCGCTGTTGGTTGTGGTGCATCTATGCCTTGCGCGAGCGCGTCACCCTGCCGTTGGTGTTGGCCGAAGCCGGGGAGGCATAGCCGTTGGCAAGCGGTTGCGACGCTCCGCTGAGACGGCGGCGGACAGCGCCGACCGTGGGCACCTTCTCGTCCTTCATCTCGACCAGAGCGCTCTTCGCGCGACCGCGGCCCTTCGGCACCGGCTTCTTGTAGGTAGCAGCGTAGAAACCGATGAAGAGGAAGAGGTACGACGTAAGGATGGCGATGCCGGAGAAGGCTGCGAATTCCTCGCCAGCGCAGTGGCCGGCGTTGGGAAGCCAATTGAAGTAGGTCGAGGTGAAATAGGTCCAGGATGCGAAGTAGACGAATCCTAGTTACACTGTTAGGCAAATCCGGACAATTGGCTGGAGCAGGCTTACCGAGGTCCAGGACAAACTGGAGAATCTGCATGATGGTGATGTACTTCTTCCACCAGATTCTGATTCCACGCGCGCTCTGGAAATAGTACCAGTACATCACGACGTGGACCGTCAGGTTCAGGGTGATGGGAACCCAAGACACGGACGTATGGCCAATCAGCTGGGTGTAGCAGAGGAGGGCGGTCGCGCCGTGGTGGTACGTGTGCAGGAAGGCTGTGACTGTCAGCTTACAGATCCTCTGGTTCTGCCTAACGGTACGTACTCAGCGGCTTCTTCTTCAAGAAGAGGAAGATGGTATCAATGAACTCCAGGTACTTGGTGAGGTAGTTTAGCTGCGGGGAGAATTAGCAAACCTCTCCGCGCCAGAAGGATTCGCGAGGACCTACGTAGTAGAGGATGACCAGCTTGTCCGTCCAGCCACCTTCATGCTCGCAAATGGCGTGGAAGACGCCATTGCGCACGAGCTCCGGAATCAGCTGCTCCAAGAAGAGCACCAGCAGAATGCCGCTGATGGCCGTCAAGTAAAAGTTGTGGATCTTGAACAAGCCATTGAGCTTCAGCGCCGGGTAGCTCTTCATGACCTCGCGACCTCCGAATATAATAACGTAGTAGGAGACGAGCATGGTGGCGCAGGCCTTGAGGGTGGACAGGGTAGTCTCGCCCTGGTTGAAGCGGAAGTCCTGCGGCTTGTAGCCCTTCACCGATTCGAAGGCCTTTTCGAAAATGGGCCAGAGCTGCAGGCCAAAGGGGCGGTCGAGGGTCGGCGCGCCGAACTGGATCCAATCTGGCTTCGACATTGCGGCGGTTGGAGTATGCAGGACGCGAAAGTGCGGTGGATATGCGCGCGCGCAGCTTATTGAGAATGGGAGGTCGTGGCGGGGAATGTTTGAGAAAGCCGGGGGAGAAGAGGACCTGCTGACACCTGCACAACACCCAGCCTTGCTCAGGACCTTGGGTGGGCAAACAAACGGCAAAGGAGCGACGCGGTAGAAGACAAGAAACTTTGCGGCGGAGAGAGCAGAAGGCCGATGTTGCGAGCTGAGTCGCGCGGTTTAAGGGGCCCGTCGGAAATTGTTAGAGCGGCGCCGAGCCAACAAACAGCTGGAGCATCCCCGGCCATCCGGCGCGTCTTCAACGCTTTTCTCCCTCTTGCCCCAGGCCTACGCCCGCGAAACGCCCCCGGTGGCCTCTGCGCTGCGCATCGTGACATGTGCTCGCCTTGGCGCGTCCCGCTCCGCACAAGGCGCCTCGGCTCCTCTACAAATTGCACTGCAGCCCGCAAGGGGCTGCCTCCGAGCTTAGTCAATGTTGAGGCATCAAATCTGCTCTCTGAACTGCGTTATAGGCTGCGGTAATACACGGTGCTCCGGCTCATCACCGCATCGTGCCGTTACTAAAGCATTATACCGCCATTTGGTCCAAGTAATCGATGCTAGCTTCGGCGTAGCGTCTTGAAAAGATAAGTTAGCGACACGCTGCCAGATCTCTTCTGTCCTCACCGCCGGCCGGAAACAGACGGCTCTACCTGCCAGATAATCACAACACCGCAGGACTCGGCCGAGACATTACCCCTAATATTAGTAGATGCTATTCTCCATCTGTAAAGTATGTACATATGCAGTACTGGAGGAGCGTCAATCAACGTCATTGCCAGCAGCAAAACATGCCTGAGGCCAGAGCCGAACAGATTACATCCCGAAAAGGAAATATTGCTGCGAGCTCCCGTCTAGACCCCCGGCACGGAGACCATCTGCGCTATTGGCAGATTGGAATACGTAGGGCACCGTTGCACGTCCCCATCCATTGCATCACGATCCGCAAGCAGCGCCTTCATCAAGCACGGTGAATTGATTTGCTTTTCTTATGTATCGAGGAAAAACGAACCCCATCTAACAACCAACGCGCACACAATCCAGTTCAACCAGAGCCCTCCAGCCGGGCCAGCCCTCCCCAGCCAGCCAGCCTTTGCCGCGTTTTGCAAAACAGGGGAAACGCCAAATTAATCAACACTGCGAGAAACAGGTGACGGTAGGGGGAAAGAACAGGGAAAAAAAGGGAAAAAGCTGATGATAAATGAAGAACCGCTCTGAACCCCCGATGAATGATAGAAAGGTGTGCATCTCCCAACAATGACTTCGAGCAGATGCTAGGAAAACAGAACAGAATCGAATAACCCTCTACTGGACAGCATTTTGAACGGAAACATCCGTTCATGTCCCACGCCATTGCCATGAAGCCGCCAGAGTACAGTTTCCATTCGAAAAGCAGTGTTTATGCCGCGATGAGTCGCGTCGAGCCGAGTCCAGACACGACCAACCCAAACCCCAGAGGAGCCACGACCCGAAGAAGAAATACAAAGAATCGCCGTAATGCGCAACCCCTAGCCAACCTTCTTTACGCTGCTGCTGGAATTCGTGCGCGAATTAGACCCAGAGCGGCCCGCAGAGTGTGGTCGGCTGTTGCTGCGAGGTCGGCCCGCCCGCCTGCCTTCATCTGCCGACGCGGAATGATGATGGTGACGCCTCTATTTCCAAAGGGGCGGTTAGTTGGTCCATCCCGGCCCTGAAGATAAGAGATCACAGAATCGGTCTGTACATGACTTCGCATCCGTACAAGCGCGGCGTAAGAACGGAAAGGTTTTCTAAACTGCTCTAAAGGTGGTGTATACAAAGCCGTCGTGCGAAGTGAAGTGAAGCGCTCCAGAAATGCATCGTACTTGAGACAGACTAACGTACCGCGTAGTCTTTGGGCTTTCGCTCCTTGTTCGACATGGCGTCATCTTGGAGCCGCAGGGCCTCTAACCTCCGTTGGCTGTCCTGGCTCAAGGGGTCCTGGTCGTCCGTGCGCATGGGAGAACCGACTTTGGGTCCAGTCGAGGGGAGCGTCGTCTTCGCGTCGACCGAGCCGGTCTTCTTCGCCGCGGCCAGCTCAGCGAGCTTGTCCCATCTCTGCTTCCGCGCTTGCTCTTCTGACTGCGAGTTCTGCTGCTTCTCTGCGTATTCGTGGGAGCACTCGTCGAAGAGCTGCGGGTTGACTTCCATGAAGAGCTTCATGGCATTATACACCATGCCGTGGATGGTCCTGGATGCGGTCAGCATACTTCCGTACCAAGGGGCTTTAATGAGTGCGATGCGAACCTGTTCCAGTGGCCCTTGGAGTTCTCGTACAGAGGGGCGAACATGATCGGAAGGATGACCTCAACATTGTCGCTAACGAGATTGCAGAAGTATTCGTTGTTCCAAAAGTAAAGAGCCCGCTCGGCGACCTGAAGGGCTTTAGCGAATCATTGAGGCCCGCAGAAAAATGGGTATGAGAACTTACCTGGAAGTGCGGGCTGGCAACGGACTTGGCCAGCTGGCTGAACAGTGGCTCCTGGACCTTGGCAAACTCTGCGGGATCCATGACTTCGAAGATATCCTCGACCTCGTTGAGGAACATTACCTCCTTAGTGCTATTCACCTTGGGCCAGTAACGGAGGAGACCGAGCACAACCTAGGAAGGGATCAGCAAGATCTCCAGATATGTGGAAGCGGACACGTCACGAACCTCTTCGGTCAACGCGGCGTCTTTCTCCAAGAACTGGACGATACAGTACGCGAGCTGCGGGTGGTACATGCTGAGACTCTTGACCTTGTGCAGGGGAATCAGGACACGGGTCAAGAAAAGCTTGTGCTCCTCCTTGAGCGGCAGCGCAAAGCCGTTGATGATGGATCCGAGTATCTCCAATAGCTCTGCAATACCGTTGAAGCGCTCGGTCTCATAGATGAACTGGAAGAACACGTTGTTGATCGATCTCCGAATGTAGGATCTGAGGTTGAGGAATTTGCCGTATATCCTGTGAAGCGTCGTCTTGAGAAAATCACGCTCTCTGGGGTCCTCGGAGTCGAACAGTTCGAGCAGCTGACGGAGTGGAGGGACTGGTTAGCTCAGCGCGTTCTTCATGCATAAATAGAACGCGGTCTTACCTGCAGGACGAAACCATGGTCGATGTACTGCTTAGCGATGTTGGTGTTGAAGTCTTGGCTCTCGATGAAGCGCAGGAAAAACTCGTACACGACTTGGATGTGCGGCCAGGCGACCTCGAGGACGGGCTCATCTTCTTCGGGATCGAAAGCTTCACCCTGAGGGTTCATGGGCGGAGGAATAGGGCGGAACAGGTTCTTCGCAAACATCTCCACGACGCGCGGGTACATGCGCTCCGTAATGACCTGCCTGTTGTTGGCGACGTAGTCGAGCAGCTCGTGCAAAGCGAGGCGCTTGATCTCCTTTGACTTCATGTCTCCGCTGGCGTCATTGAAGTCGAAGATGATGTTGCATTGATCGATTTTCTGCATGAACAACTCCTCCCGCTTGTTAGGGGCGACCTCGTGGAACCCAGGCAGCTTTTCCAACTCGCGCTTGCTCTGGTCGGAGATGTCGAAGCGCGACGAGTGCTGTCGCTTGGGCGTGCGGATTCCCTCGGCGACATCCTTGGGGGTGGTCTGCAGACGGTCGAACAGGAGAGACTTGCTACCAGCCTTGGGAGGAAGCAGATCTCCAGGCATGGTTTCGGCGGCTCCCGGAGGCGGAACGTGCTAAGGAGCAATAGGTCAGTGAAGTTCATTGTCTAGAAAGGAGCGGAGCGGTGGGGCACGATTGCGGGTGTGCGCCGCGTTAGGGTTGGCGGGTGGCGGGATGTGAGACATGGGTACTCACAGGTGCGCTGGGGCTGATGACAACACTCGGTGCCAGAGGTTGGCCTCCGCGGTTCGGCGTCCCTGGCACGGCGCCAGGAATGCCGTTGCCCGCTCCCTGAGCCATGTGAGGCTGACCGCTCATGAATTGTGCGCCGGGCGCAAGGGAATTGGGCATGCCGGGCTGGCCTGGCAGCGCCGATGCCGGGTGACCGGCAGCCGCGGCGGCATTGTCATTCGACGGTAGCGGCTTGTTGATAGGGAGTTGGGTCTGCGAGGAGGTAGGCGTGGCTTGCGCAGAGCCGGCAGGGGAGTGCGTGCCCGAGTTGGCGTGTGAGGGAGAAGAAGTGCCCGACTGGTCCTTTTTCTTTGATGACTTGTTTTCGTGAGCGCGGCTCAGCTTGTCGGTCTGCGGCGCCATTAGCTAGGACACGGGTGACGCGGCGCGGCGTCGGGCAGCGGTGGGAGCAGTCGGTGAGGCATTGATGCAAACTTACCACTCTCTGACGAAAGCCCTTCATATTCATGGAGGCGGTGCGCAGGTGCGCGGAGAGATGGGCGGGTTGGTCTGGAGAAGCAGAAGGAGGTGCGGAGGTTCCAGAAAGCGTTCCAGGTCAAAGCACTGGGAGCGCGACACTGGCCTCGCCGATGACCAGTGAATCTCGCGACGGAGCTGTGGGCGCTGGGGTGGTGTCGGATGCGAGGTTACGGCAACCAGGCAGGCATGGAGTGAAGCAAGCAGGAGGCTGAGCGTGTCGCTGCGAGGGTGTCTCCAGGCACAGGCTATGCGATGCGGACGGCGACAGATACGCAGGCGGGAGAACGCCGACGTAGGGCCGAGCAACGACGTGGATGGCCAGGTTCCGGCGAGGCGAGGAGCGAGCAAAGGTGCGCGGGATACGTGCGACTAGAAGCAGGGCGCGGGAAGGGACGCGGTGGAGGGCGTGTGCTGGCTGTAACAGTCGAGGAGGTGTAGTGATGCCCTTCAGGCGCGAGCTTGGACCCTACGCTAGCGCGTAGATGACCACTGCGGGGCTTCCATCTTAAATTTAGTTGAACGGACTGCATGTCCATCAGCCGCGCTGCAGCAATAATTGCAAGCACGCTCACCATGGACGAAGACATCATCGACCGCCTGTACGACCCGCCGCAAGCTCCGCCGCCCCAGCAGCCCGCTCCGGAGGACGACTCTTCGCCCGCCCTGCTGGTGCCGCTGGACGCAGTGGTGAGTGTCGAGCACCCATGCATTGTCAAGAACATTGACAACGGCATCAAGTCGCTGGGCGGCCGTGTTGTGCTGGACAAGGTACGTCTGCCCATCCTCCGCCACCCCCGCCCACCTGGCCTGACCTGGCATGACCCGCCCTCTAGTTCCTCAACACCAAGGACCGTGACAAGACTATTGGGGCCTCGCTCCGCCCACACGACCCAATGGCTAAACCCATCATGTCCAGCTTCACCAAGACGCAGAACCTGCTCTTGCGCGTGACGGTGCCGAGGCGGACTGGCAGGAAGCGCAAGAGAGGCTCCAACGATGCGTGGGTCGAGGACCCAAACGTGAATGAGGCGCCTCACACCGACGCGGAGATGCTCATGCAGACGTTACGCGACAACCCTGACAACTATAGCATCCTTCCCGTAGGCCTGGCACACGAAAATCACCGGTTCCGCCAGCTGCCCGATTTTCAGTATGCTACCTCAACACTCCCGCTTGCAAATATGCTCCGCGAGACTGTCCTTCCCTATTCGTATTCGAAGCTCAAGAACTTCAAGTTGAGTGATGAGCGGGGAAACCATTCGGATCCTGATGTTGGCCCATCCGCCCAGTTCTCTTCAGTTGAGGTGCCCTACAACTACAGCTACCGCCAGAACCCGGCCGTCAAGATCGTCCAAGACGAGCATGGCCGGACAGTGATGTACAATCCAACTGCCAGCCGCAAATTCATCATGCACTCTGTGGATATTGACGCCGAAGACATTCTGCACGAGTCCTCGGTTCCTCTGCCGCCAGAAGAGTCGCTGGAGCCCCACATCCGCTCTACGATTGCTAATATGCGCAAGCTACTTGATGAGAGACCAATCATGACCAAGCGTTATCTCCTGAACCATGTTGAGGCTCCAACTGACGATTCCATTCGAAGCTCGTATGCCTACGTCGGCTACTCTTTCAAATCTGGTCCGTGGCGCGACACCCTCATCAAATTTGGGGTCGATCCACGGAAAGACGCACAGTATCGACACTACCAGACGCTCATGTTCAAAATTGTTATGCCGTCAGGAAAAGAATCGAGCGAAGACCCGAACAAATGGATGGACGCGCGGAATGTTTGGCGCAGAGAAGGGAGGCCTAGGGCGCCAGGCGAAAAGAAGACGACCCACATGTTCGACGGAAAGACGCTCACTCCGGATGGCAAGGTTTGGCAAGCATGCGATATCACCGATCCCCAGCTTCGTAAGATCCTTGACACAGAGAGGCTGCGCACCGAATGCAATGTAAGTCGTATGAACATGTGTTTGATTCTGCATAATGACATTGTGGCAGATCAAATCAGATGGGTGGTATCTCAACGGCACTTGGGCCAAGGTCAAGGTCTTGATGAGGGAGAAGATTGCTGTCATCATGAAGGGCATCACCCCCAATGAGGATGAGTACCATCGCATCGTTGAATTTCCCGATCTCATCACGCCCCAAAATCTCGAAGAGACAAGCGTTGGTCGGAGTTCTACAGTCTCGGAGAAGGAACACAAGATGCTGTCCGACATCCGCAACCTGGCCAAACAGAATTTCCGATCCTGGCACAAGGACCAGGGCATCACAGACACGGATGTCGAGATGGCAGATGCAGATGCAAATGATCGGCAGTCTCAGTCTGCTGCGAACAGTCCTCCCCGGGATGGGAACCCGGATGATCGTCCTAACAAGTCTGTCAAGGAATCTCATGGCGTTCATGAGACTGGTGTCCCGGACGATGAAGAGATGGAAGACGATATCGAGGACCACGAGTCCACTGTCATGGTTGGATCGGAGGACGAGGACTCTGAAGATGACGAAGACGGCGTTGACGATTTGATGGGCCCAATGGACGACGACGCTCCTAGTGATGGGCAGGGAGACGAGGATTGATCGTATCTCACGAAACTGCGAACGGTCGGTCACGGCAGGTCTAAACAGATGCGTACAAGTGCACCCGTTCCAAATAGCGTTGCTGTTAGCGTACCTACAAACCTGGTCGCAACTAAGCACAAACCTAACAGCTAAAGGCGGTTTCATTCGAGGGTCAACAAATCATGTGCCTCGATCACAGTTAGCGCTGTACTACCATCGACTTTTCCAATGCGCCACAACGGGAAGATGGCTGAGACATGTGGCAGAGGGCAGAGTAGTAAACAGGCGAAACATCTTTGTACAATCAAGACTCTGGATGACGCCTCCCCGCAAAAGGAACCGGACTTTGGTTCTACCTACGCATTAATCACGTAGCGGGCGTAGAATGAACACAATTGGAACCATCCAGGCTCCCGGCGGAGCCTTCTCTATCTTGAACAGAGAGTCAATATAGGGCGAATTCGGAACACACTTTTCCATATCCTCTGGCTTTCGGTGATATGAAGCCCTGCAAGCTCTTCATGCTCGTCTGACCTCAAGTGCTATTTGTATGGCTGTTTTCAGATGTAGCACATTCTGCGGTATTGGGAGCTATGAAAGGTCTCGTACCCCAATGTTTCACCAATGACCTTCATAATATCCCTGTGACACTCGAAATTTGAATGACGGGTAGACGAGCCGAAAGGAGCAAAGTGTCACAGGTTCATTGATGTGATCGTTCTTCGCAACTTGCTTACGCGTGTTTTCGGACGTAGGGATTATACGGACGGGCAATTTGCGGGTCTAACCACTCATATAAAGGACAGCGTCTACAACAGGATTCAAACGATGGAAATTAAGTCTGTGCGCGTGGGGAATGCGGAATGACCCGTACTATTATTCATTGCAAAACTGAAACGAAGACTCGACCTGCTTTGAGAGGCTTATAGTGCTCACACACCTATGGTCGAAGTATTAACCCTGAGGTAAAGAAGAAGTTCGGGTCGTGTGCCTCAAGAACGCGAATGAAAGGTTCACCTCCCAGTATTCCCACAAGCAGTTACCGAACCGGGAAACAGTGAAATATTTCGCTTTTGTCCTTTGAAGTACAATGTTCAAACGGAAAGGGCGCATATACTCGTTGTTGCTGAAGTTCTTCCACGGATAAAATTCCGGCATTGGGGACGGTTGATGACTGTTCACCCAGGTTGAAAGGAATCACGAACATCTCAGTAGCCAAGGCGTCAGACGAGAATGGTTCTACATTTCGCCTTAGCACTTTTCTTCTGCAAGGCTTCTGCCGTTGCCAATGTGGTAAAAAGGAGATGTTTTGCGGCATGATGGCTGATTAGGTAATGAAAGACGAAGAGATGGAAGAAGGACATGGTGTTCCTTGGAGTTGGTATGCAGGGCATGGCGACCGGCTACGCGGGATGATGCCGGCAGAGCCAATAGATTTCTTCACCCCGTTGGCTGTCGTCATCACTCTGGGATCAAAGGGCTCGATCCGAAACGTGGGGAACACGCGGGGAATCACGCTAGAAGCACCCGGCGACTCGACGCGCCGACGATCACGATCACTACTGCGCAGCTGCAGAGGCCGACTTGGCATTGTTACCGCTGCAGTTGCTCGCAGACGTAGCGACTGACAAAGCGACTTTCTGAGCGATAAAAGGCTTGTACTGGGGACTTGCCGGGGTGTTAGTTTATCCGCGCGATTACGAGATTCGCTGTTTCGACCGGGGGCCCAGCCGCCAATCCCCAAGAGGTACACCGCTGCTCAGGCACACCATTCTTCAACAAGCCAAAAACACTGCTATTGTTGCTCGCAATAACCTCCCACACCATGCTCTCGCCCGCCCAATCAGCATGAACGAGCGCCCCAAGAACGCCGCGAGAACATGGACGACTGGGGCGACCCATGGCAGGACGATGTCGTGCCGAAGCGTCCCCCGGCCATCGACACCCACATCCTAGGGGATCGCGCAAGCAAGGAACGCCAGGTTACACCCATTATCAGTGGCTTCTTCGAGAACGAGGCCAAATGGGACGAGCCCGACTCCTCCGACGTCTGGGCCACCGCCCACGAGGAGCCTGTGCCACCTCTGAGCCCTCAAGTGGTTGCTGATGCTCCCGGCTGGGACCTCCCGGCTCCGGAGCCCAAGGACGCGGATAAGCCTCATGTCACCAACGAGAAGGATGCTACCACAACGCACGAGGACGATGCTCTGCCGCCCGCAGAAGAAGCAAGCAGCGACATGGGCCCGGAAAGCCCGTTTCACGAAGCCACCTCGCCGCCTGATGCCCAAGAGGAATCAGGGGCTCCGCCCGCAACTCCCACTGCGCCTGAAGTCGACTCCTCCGACTCTGGCACTACAATTGGCCCCGAAGGTGCTGGCTTCACCGCCCTCGACACTACGAGTCGACCGCAATCCCAAGACTTCGAGAGCGGCATTTCCACCCGTCCCTCGACCTCCCCCTCCGATGTCAGCCACGGCGACCTCCTCTCCGATTCTACGAGAACTTCCTTCGACGATGACACTGAGGTGCAGAAATCGAACGCCAATGGCTGCGCCGACAGGGAGAAGGAGGAGCCCGAGGTCGTCGAGGACACTGAGAGCACAGACGAGAGGGAAGAGCAGACTCCCACTCCCGCTTCGGTTGACGATGCGCCTGAGGACAGACCTGAGGACACACCTGAGGACATTTCTGATGCCACACCTGAGCATCACGCCGAGACGGCAACTGGGGAAAGGCCCGAGGAGGCGCCTGAGCAGACGCCCGAGCTCGCGTCCGAGCTCACGACCGAACCCGCGACTGAGCCTTCGACAGAGCCCACAATCGAGGATACACACGAGAACACTCTAGACGATGACGATGACGACTTTGATGACTTTGGTGACTTTGAGGAAGAGGCAGAAGATGTTGATCTGGAAGAAGAAGGTGCCAGCAATGTTGAGAGTCCGGCTGCTGAGGCTTCTTCACCGCCCAGCGGCTATGTCACGCCCAACCTAAGCGAAGCTTCGCCCAACAGCCCTAGGCCTTTTGTCAAGGCTGACTTTGAGCCTGACTTGAGTCTCATTGGCAAGCTCTTCTCCGCTGTGGAGAGCAAGGAGTTACCTGAGGTGGAAGACTCCCCGATCAAGCCCACCGAGGCAAGGAAAGCTTGGTATCGCCTCACCCGCATAGAAACACTGCGTGAAGTTGAGAGCGGAAGAGATCACGACAACTATGTCCGTGTGGGTTGGCAGGGCTCGACAGTTCGCACCGAGGTCAACCAAATCGTGGGGAGATGGACGTCCGAGGATCGCATCAACGGGCGCACGCTGCTTGGTGGCAAGCCGGGAGCCATGTTCGGCTGGGACTATCCCGTGCCATCGCCTGCGTCAAGTGTCTTCACTATCAATTCGCATAAGCGGAACGCCTCGGCGGCCACTACGCCCACGAAGGCCACTTTCAACTTGGAGGAGACCAAACAGAGGCCGGTGTCACTGGCAGGGCCCAGCCCGCGGAAGCCCTCCATGACAGCCGCAATTGACATCCCCACGTTCAGCTGGAGTTTTGAGGGCGACGAGTCACAGGAGCCTGCAGCTTCGTCGGCGCCACCTTCGAAAACTTCTTTCGGCTCGACGAATGATAGCGACAATCCATGGGCTTCTCCGTTTGCAGACAAAGCCTCAGTCCCGGTATCTGTACCAGTTTCCGCGCCGGCATCGAAGACGTCGTTCGAGGAAATGCAGGACCATGACACGGCCAAGAACTCGTTCGATGGAGCAGATGACTGGGGACCAGCACAGGCATCTCTCCCGGAATCGCATTCTTGGAGACAAGCGGACACATCTGTCGAGAAAGCAGAGTCTTTGAATTCGGTGAAAAGCTCATTTGAGGAGACAGACACTTGGCAGCCAGTCAAGACTTCTCTCGAGCAGATCAGCGACTGGAAGCCTGAGAAGATCTCTTTGGAAAAACCTGTCGATCCGAGACCGCAGCATACGCGCACAGTATCAGATTCTGGAATTCCCATAACATCGCCCTTTGACAACCCGTTCGCCCCCGAGGAGCCTGCAAGGACTACCGCAGAGATAGCTGCCGACGATACGGAACAAAAGGCGCCTGAGGAGAAGAAAAAGAAAAAGAGGCTGAGCTGGTTGAGTTTCGGGAAGAAGAAGAAGAACAACGACTCTGCGCACAAGCGGTCCGTGTCGAACGCTAGCTTCCTGTCTATTTCAGGTGGCCCGTCTGTGCCTTCAAAGACTGCTACACTGCCATCGTGGGAGAGTCCGTGGGGCAGAACAGCGCCGAAGTCACCCCTAATAAATGAAGTCCGTCGCCCAGAACCGGAGCCAGAAATAGCTCGTATAGAACACGAGCCGGAGATTCCCCTTAGGAAAGCCGAGCCGAACCCATGGGACAATGCTTGGGACAACGCTTGGGATGATGCGAGGCCTCCGACTGCAAAATCCAACGTCTCCCACCACAAGTCTGATAGTCTCACCAAGACATCGACCCCAGTTGACACCATTCAAAAGCCTCCCTCTCCAAAGGAAAAGCTTGCTCCAGCGCCAAAACTGCCGTCTATTGAGACTAGCCCCCACCTACCCGAGACCAACGCCTCGATTGACGAGGACAGAAGTTGGGGTGGAGTTACCGAATCGCCCATGGCGTCTCCAACAATCATGTCTGCGGACGAGAACCCATGGGGCGAGCCGTGGAAGGCTACATCTACCAAGGCTCCTATAATCCTGTCCGTGGAGCCTCCTTCGGCGTCAAAGCCAGCTACTAAACTTGCGCCTTTGGATACTAGTGTACAGTCTCATGAGATGGACGACGACGATGAGTGGGGCGAAATGGTGGAGTCGCCCGCCGCTTCATCGCCCGTGATAGTGCCTCCGCCAACAGGCGGGTGGCAGCTTCCGCGCAGCATCTCCCCCGTCAACCTGCCCATGGGCAAGCCTCGAGTCCATCCGCCCAGCCCGCTGGTGCCTGAACCGATCCGCTCCGCCACGATGCCCTGGTCCCCGGCTTCCCCGACGCCTGCTGCCGCCAACCCCCCGAAACCGACCAGCTCCTGGCTCCCCAAGCTCACCAGCGGCCGCACCTCGCCCGCTCTGGCCAACCCGCCGCGGCCCATCAGCGCCCTCAATCCCACCCGCTCCTCGACCCTGCCCGCCTCTCCTTCAACCAGCAGTCTCCCATCCTGGCCGCAGCAACCGCAAAAAGAAACCCAACCCCCCACTGCCGCCGCCGCGGCACCCCCCACCTCCCCTCCCCCCGCCGCCGCCGCGCCCCCATCTTCCTCCGACCCCTGGGCCAGCGTCGACTTCTCCATCTTCGACAAACCCGCCGCCCCGCGCCGGCCCCCCATCACCACCCGCTTCTCCTCCCACACCCGCACCTCCTCCAGTCCCACCTTCATGACCCCCCAATCTTCCACCTCATCCTTCCCCTCAAGCACGACAACGACATCAGCCGCTGCCCCCCCGGTCATCACCTTCGACAAGATCCTGGGAGGCGCCACGCGCACCGACCGCTCCAGCTCCTCGCCGCTGACGTTCGACCAGATCCTGCAGCCGCGCAGGGGGTCGGCGAGGACGTTTGATGATATTTTGGCGCCGGCGGGGGCGGGAGCGGTGGAGAAGGGGGAGGGTGGTGAGGAGGGAAGGAGTAGGAGTAGGAGTCCCGGGTGGGCGGAGAGGGATGGGGAGGCGGTGAGGAGGTTTGTGGGGGGGTTGGTGGATTTGGGGTATATGCTTAGATGAGTTTTTTTCTTTTTTCCTGGGCGGTGTTTGCTGGGTTGCTATCTTGCTATTTATTTATCTAGCTAGGCGTTGTCCTTTCTTGGTTTTGGTTTTGTTCGTGGGATTGAGAGAGGAGATGGAAAACTTGGGGACGAGCGAGAGTGTGTTTTGTTTGTTTGTATGTATGTATGTATGTATGTCAGTGGACAGATATACCCTGTGTATTGTATCTACATGTGGCATATAGATAGTTGAGGGAGTAGTAGCTGGCGAGGTTAATCTGTGTTTCTAAGCGGTATGAGGTGTAATGTATATAAAGAGATATTCTTTTTTGCCCCCGGATCAGAAGATGCGCGTACTGGAGTTGTTGGGTTTCTAACTGACTGACTCGCAGCTGGAGGAAAGGTGGGCTGGACTTAGGCGTAGTCTTCGGCGAGTGAGGGGATTTAGGATGACTTGTGGAAGTGTGGAGGGTGAGGACACGAGGATGGTTACTGGTGAGGAGGTGAACACTGAAGAGAGGCTTGATGAAATGAACCACTAATTAGTACCAGCACCACTCTGCTGACCGTTGTTATAAGTATGGAGTTTAAAGACGAAATTTCGTACCACTGGGTTCCGCAACGATTGCATCCAGGTATTGCTCGAGGTTGAAGTAAGTGACGGGAGAGATGATGAATGCTGCGAATACGGGGTCGGTATACGTTCCGACAAGCTTGACCACGTGTCGGTGTTGGAGACGTTTCAGCGATGATATCTCCTTGGATAACGTCTCCATGATCCTGCGAGATGCTCGGATACGCTTGCGCGCATAGACTGAACCAGTCACGGCGTTCTTTACAAGGTCGACTGCTCCATGTGCTCCGTCGTAGACATGGCCTTGTGTTTCGAACGGGACAATGTCGTCAGCGCCAAAGGACTGGTGTTCGCCCACCGCACCTTGCTCCAGTGTCACGGCGCCCGAGACTACGATCCACTGCCGTCTCAGGAATGCAGATTGGATGGACGGCTCGAGGCTTGTCGGGAGAGATGCGGGGCTTAATGGGAAGCAGAGATCCGTGATGCCCTTGTCAGTGAAGGTCTCGAGCGCGTCTGCTTTCCCTAGCAATCTCAGCATAATGTATAGCCTTGGGTTGGACGAAGGCAGCCCCTGGATGCGTAGCAGATGCGAAACCTCGTAGAAAATGTGATCCAAGACCTTTCCAGCAGGCCAGGTGTTGGGTGGGAAGAGAGTTTCGAGCCTGCTAGCCGCCTCTTCCTTGGACACATCCACGCTCTGGGACTGGTAATCTTGACAAGGCCGAGCACTGAAGTAAACAAATAGTGCAAGGAAGCAATTGGTGCAACGAGCCAAGAACCGCCTTTGTTGTATTCGCAGCCCTTGGCAGGACGACGCCAAGCCGAGCCACGCTTGAGCCGTTTGCTGTCGTTTGTAACATGTCATGCGGCTTGCCGAAGGCGCTGAGACAAGTGTTGGGTAGACGTTGTTTAGAGAGAAACTTTTTCAACGAGCACCAAAGTCCTGAGGCCGCGAAAGATGAGGGTAAATGAAAGCTTGCCATGATGACAAAGAATAGAACTCTGATATAGGTCGAAGGAGTAGCTCCACTTGTTTTCAATCAGATCGAAGTGGGTGCCAGGGATTCCGCCGTCCATCACTCCATTAGTACCGACAAATAACTGGCGTCAAGCCACATCTCCGCATATCCTTGAACCCATAGCTTCTTGAAAGTCACTCAAAACTCCACCAGGGAGACGCTCAGCAGAATTCCACTGCTACGCTCCAAAAGACCAACGCTACCTCCCTAAACACCCCCAAAACAACCCATACAGCCCATATTCGCCCAAAAACTCTCACGCTTTCCCCCCTCACCCCTACAACCCCACAAACACCACTCCCGCAACCACCCCCCCAACCACCACCGCCCCCACCTCCACCCTCCCCGCCGCCGCCGTCCTCGTCCCCGTCGGCGCCGCCGCCACGCCCGTCCTCGTCCCATTCACGCACGCCCCGCTCTGACACCCCACCCCACAATGCTCCGTCGTATTCCCACAATACCTGCACCACCGTCAGCAAAGCCCCTTCATCCACGAAAGGTCAAAAGAAAAACATTACCCCCCAGCACTACAACACGGCCCATACGCATAGACCCCAAACCCGACAAACGCGTCCGCGCCCACGCCCTGCGCGCACACGGCGTCGTTGTTGGCGGAGCCGCACTTGCCGTCGCAGCGCGGGCTGGTGCCTTCGGTGAGGGCCCAGCTGCAGGGCGGGTGGTCGAGCGTGGCGCTGTTGTTTGTGCATTTGCCGTAGGCGGGTTGGCAGGCCGTGGGGCCGCAGTAGGCGGGGCCGGTGCCGCAGTAGCCGCTGTTGCTGTTTTTGGTTGTTTAGGAAGAAGCGGGGGATAGGGGAGGGGAGGGGAGGGGAGGGGAGGGCGTACCTGCAGCAGGGGGAGGTGCCGTTGACGAGGCACATGCGGCCGTTTGTTTGGCATTGGCCGTCGGTGGTGAGGGGGTAGGTGGGGTTGGGGGTGGTGGTGTTGGAGGTGGAGTTTGTGGGTGAGGTGGTGTTGTAGTTGCGGGTGGTGTTTTGGGCGGAGGCAGGGAGGGCGAGGAGGAGGGTGGGGAGGAGGATGAGGGCGGCGAGCATGCTGGCGGTTTTTTTGCGTCTGGGATGAGCAAGTGGCGGGTGGATTGGGCAACTGCCAGTCCAGACTGCGTTCAGGGTCCTATTTATCGTGGGAAGTGACGGGTCTTAAAATAGAATACACTGGGAACGATGATGTACTGCGGGACTCGGATGCTATTGGATGTTCGGCAGAGGGCTGAACGTAGGCTGCATCATAGCCATGGAACGTACCGCTCTTCACGAGCTATTCGCCGTGGCTAAATTATGTGGCCACTCAGTGAATGACGGGAGCTTAGCGTCATCAAGAGGGCAGTGCGGCATGTTTTGTCAAGCTTGGCTTTTAGTAGCCGTAGTTCGGCGCAAGTGTGCTGAATATAGTTCAACTAATGCGGGGCCCCAGGCCCCACATCCAAAGGGCGAATAGATGAATAGGTGCGGTATTTTTCGACACTTGGGCTCTTCTGGACTTGGTGATGGTTTAGCTCACTGAACGATTTGAAGAATACGGCATCTAACATTCCGTTTTTAGTAAATCATGCGATGCCATCTGGACAGCTCGGCCCATAGCCGCAACTTATGGCCAGCCAGCGTTGCCTGTCGGAAAATCCAATAGTGGATAGTGGTGGAGTGTGGCCCAAATGTGCAGTTTCAGCTCCGAATCCATCCATGACATCACTTCCAATCATCTCACCAACATTGACAAGCATGCATCTGTGAACAGTAAAATGCCATTATGTAGCCTTAGCTACACATCCCTGAATGGTTCATCATCCGCTATCCGGGAAAGCCGAGGTGTGGACCGCCTCGACCGGGGTCCCAGTGACGAAATCTCCGAGGCCCTCTTGTCATCATCTCCATCGCTCTGATGGAACGTCGCTGACTGCGGCGACACTCTTGGGGACTCTCCTGGAGTAGCGTCGTGCGCCACGGACCGCCTCTTGACCGAAGACAGGCTGCCGCCCGCGAAAGTCTTGCTGCTACTACGCCGCCTGGGCGACGGAGCCGCGCTGATGCCTTCGAGCTCGACTGGATCCTCACCCACAGAGTCCATGGGCACGCTGTACTTGCGATGCTGGACTTCGAGCTCGCATACCGGTCCACGGTGCTGCACGCCCGAATACCTCGGCGGAGGGGTGTTGGACACTGCCATCAATCAGCACTCACCGTCCGCATGGAAAAGAACAGAAGGGGCACGAAAAGACTCACCTGGCCGCACCATCACCGACTTACTCGTCGACAGCTCCGCACTCTCCCCACCGCCCTCCCCCGGCTTACCTCCCTCCCCATCCCCACGCCGCCTCTTCCCCGCCGCCCTTCTCCTCCGCCACCACCAAACCCCCACCAACACACCCACCACCACCAACCCCCCCACCGCCCCGCCAACCGCCGCTCCTACCACCGTCCCACCCCCATCCCGCCTCCCCTCCCCACCTCCCACACTCCCATTCCCCCCCGCTGGCACCACCGCCCCATAAAACGCCGCCGCCCCCTCATCCCCATCCGCCCACCTCGCCGGGCTCAGATCCCCGGGCGGACACCCCTCCGCGCACGGATCGCTCCGACAGCAGCCGATAAACGGCGGATTGGCACCCGGACAGACGTAGAACCTGGCGCCCGTCTCGGCGCCGGCGACGTCGTCGTAGCACTCGAGCGGCGGGATGGCGGCTGGGTCGGGGAGGGCGCGCGTGTTGTACGAGGCGGGCAGGAGGGCGCCGGCGGTGCAGCCGAGGGTGCAGGGGTCGGTGGTGCAGCAGCCGACGAAGTGCGAGGCGGGGGAGGAGGCGCAGGCGTGGTAGGCGGTTGGGTGGGCGTTGGGGCAGGTGAAGTTTGCCATTTTTTTTTCCCCGTAGTCTTTTCTTTCTCTCTTTTACTAAGGGTTTCTCAGTCTCGCTCTCTTCGCCCTTTTTTTTTTATTTTTTTTTTAGGATCAAGTCTTTTGTTGTGTGTTCGTGATAGAAAAGTGGGGAGGTTGAAGCAAAACGGCGCGAGTTGGTACGAGTGGGGAATGGTCCGGGAAGAGATGGAATCGAGATGGAGGATGATTGATGAGCACGATGAGATGGCAAAGTTTGGATCGGAGATAATGGGTCGAAAAGCTGACATTTGCCGATCAAGCGGCCCAGAACGTGGCCAGGCCAGCGGGACACGGCTGATGGCATGCATTGTGGCTACGGTAGGGCTATGCAGCTGAGCCGGGGGCGGTGCAGAGAGAGGATTTTGGAGCCCCGACTTTTGCAGAACTGACCAAGTTGAGCCAAATGAAGCCTCTTGTGCTCAACGAGAAGGAAGAGAAGGAGACGCTGCTGTCAGAGAGTGCAAGAGTGAGACGAGCAAACAGCCACCCCGGACTATCCGGACGGCCCCACGACCAAATCTTCCCTCTTTGGGTTAGACTCAAGCCACCGACGAGCCGTGGACCGTTGATCCCATCACTGCTCGATCCCGTCCAAGTCAGGCATGAGCTTATCGCCCGGCAGATGGCGTGGCCCATGACGGCGGCATCAGATGGCAAATAAGTCACCCTGCTTTCTGCCCAAATCCAACGACCCGCAACCCTCCCCACATGCTGCTTCTCCGAGACATGCTGCAGCCAGTGCTCACGGCCGCCTGCATTCTGTTCCTCGTGCCCGCTCGCACCTATGCCCGTAAGCACCAACCCGCCACCCACCCGCGCTGATACTGATCCCAAAGCCCAACAAGAGGATCCATCATGCTCCGCCGCAACCACCACCATCCACAATGCCGCCGACGCAACCGCCCTCTCCCCCTGCGCCACCTTCACCGGCACCATCGAACTCTCCCCCTCGGCCGCCAACACCATAACCCTTGACCGCCTCCAAACTCTCCAAGGCAACCTCCTCGTCGACTCGGCCAACCTCCTCACCACCCTCTCCCTCCCCGCCCTCACCACCATCAACGGCTACCTCTTCCTCCAATCCCTCCCCGCCCTAACCTCCCTCTCCCTCCCCTCCCTCACAACCATCACCACCCAACTCCGCCTCGTCGACCTCCCCTCCCTCTCCGCCCTCAACCTCTCCTCAACCCTCACCCACATCCCCCTCCTCACCATCGCCAACACCGCCCTCCCCACCCTCGCCGGCCTCTCCCCCACCGGCCCCACCGCCGGCCTCAACATCACCAACAACCCCTCCCTCGCCGAGCAAACCCTCTCCTTCCCCCTCCTCACCTCCACCCGCGCCACCTCCATCGCCCCCCTCGCCATCGCCCGCAACGGGCCCGGCCTCGCCCTCTCCCTCCCCGCCCTCACCGCCGCCCAATCCATCTCCCTCGCCAACCTCTCCGCCGCCTCCCTCCCCCTCCTCCAAGACGCCTACGAGCTCATCCTCCAAGGCAACGCCTTCGCCTCCTTCTCCGCCCCGCGCCTCCGCACCGTCGGCAACGGCACCCGCGGCGTCTTCATGCAGGACAACCAAGGCCTGCGCGACGTCTCACTCCCAGCCCTGGTACGGACAGGCGGCCTGACCGTGCGGGGCAACAGCCGCATGGAACGACTGTCGCTGCCAGAGCTCCAGGAAGCGCCGCAGGGCGTGCTGCTGGACGGCGTGTTTGAGAAGTGCGTTGTCTTCCCCATCTCCTTCTCGTCCTTTTTTTCGCTGACGATCGAGAAATAGTGTGTCGCTCCCAGCGCTCCAGAGCACCGGCGCCTTCCTCCTCGAGACCACCGCCGCCGACTTTGACTGCGCGCCCTGGCAGGCGTACAAGGACGAGCACGTCATCAAGGGCGAGCTCACGTGCCGCAGGGGCGCGAATGCCACGGGCGAGGACGCGCCGTCGGGGGGTGCGTCCGCGGGGGGGCTGTCGACGGCGGCGAAGGCGGGGATCGGGGCGGGGGTGGGTGGGGCGGTGGCCGTGGTGGCGGTTTTGGTGGGGGTGTGGTACTGTCGGCGGCGGCGGAGGGGGAGGCGGAGCGGGAAGGAGGAGGTGGGGAGGGAGAAGATGCCGCCGGGGTATGAGAGCGTGTCGGGAGGGAAAGCGGGTGGGCAGCCGAATGAGATGGAGGCGGCGAATCAGGTGTTTGAGTTGCAGGCGAATCGGGAGTGGGTTGAGTTGCCGGGGGAGCAGCAGAGGAAGTAGGATGGTGGATGGTATGTACATATAGCTAGCGCTTTACATATAGATATTGACACTACCAAAATTGAAATTATATAGAATAAGGTACCACCTTGAGATGGCAGAGCTCAACATGATCGCGAGAAAGAAGAAAATGATCGTGTGATGCTGAACACGCTTATATTGGCGCTTTCTTGTCTTGCTTCAAAATGATACAAAGATGCCTTGAAGCGGCAGTGCTACCAATCAGAGGCTCTTTGTCCGAATCAAGATGCTTACGTCGTTATATGGCTTCTGCATACAGCTGACTTGCATGAGGGTGGGGTCTCAGCCTCGCGTGCGAACTTCCACCTTCCAACTTCACACTCACAACAACCATCAGCTATGGCCGACGACAGTCCTCTTTCCATCGCATCAAATGTCATCGGGATACTTACTTTTGTCGCTGCCGTTGCGACGGGCCTCTACGCTCGCGCTCTTTCCTTGAAAGCTACTCTTCGCTTCCAAGACGACATTCGTATGGCTACGATCGACACTTTGGAGGCATTTGCAGAGACCGTAGCCCTCGAGGAGAATTCCTTGAAGTACAAAGATAAAGATTTCGAGGAGCTGCATCCATCGGACTTGACGCTGGTTGAAATATACGTCGACATCTTCGAGCTGATGGGATTCTTCTTTGTCTTAGCACGAGATAAGTACATTTCAGCCATCAGGACTTGGACCCAAAACGGTTCGAAACGGGAAAGCAGGCTGAAGGACGTCAAATCACGAATCGCGAAAGCGCAGCAAGCACACTTCCTTGCACGCCTGCACGCAAACTTGCAAAGCACACTACGGTCAGAGATGCACTTAATATCTGCCCAAGTGGATGACCTACATATTCATAACTTCAACCGTCAAACGGAATGTGGCATTCTTGGGTATGTGTATAAATCTTTAGTCTCATGAGCAATAGCACAACTAAAGTAGTTTCGCAGAGGTTCCTGCGTCCTTCCACAACCTTCAGAGAACACTCCACAGGCCCTAAAAGCTGACACAACCCATGCGGCAACATCTGGGACCACCATTCCAGTTCCCGATGAGAGCTGCAAGCGGACGCAAGCTGTGGAGGATCCGAATTCCATCCCAGGAATAACGCTCGGCGCACCCAATGCTAAAACTAGCTCTAATAAAGCGCCTGCAACAACTAGTTTCTCAACAACCGAGTCGCTGATGATTCTGGTTTGGAATACGCTTGAAGGTCCAGAATGGGAGCAAATGAGGATACTTTTGGGAGGATTTGATGCGAATCTGAAGCCTCAGACACTGTGCCAGTACTGGTCGTCGCTTCTCATCCTGTCCGTTATGTTCGCTACCAATTCATATAGACGCAGGTCTTCACGTGGCATGCCGCGTCCTACGGGAAACAATGATTGGGAATCAGTTAGACAGGCTGCCGAGGCAAGTTTTCAGCAGTATTCTACGATGGGGAAGTGGTATCATTTGGACCGAGGAAGTTTCGGTCGCACGCTCCATGATATTATGGACTTCGTTTTGGCCAAGCTGGGCTATGGGGACCTAATGTCTAAGAAAAAAGATCCCGAAGTGTTGTCCGAGATCACGGACAGTATAGGAAATGTGAATTGGAGGCGGGTGAGGCGGATGTTGGAGGACGCTTAAGCATCAGATAGCTACATCACCTGTATATTAGGCTCGAGAATTCTCTAATTCACGCCTGTAAGTAAATTGTTACTCTGGGAGTATGAGATAGATGTTGGTATGTATGATCAAACGGCAACCCTTCTACATGTCATAGTCCGGTAGGTCCACAATTTCCGAAAGCACTCCGCCCTGAAACCAGTTCGCCAGCCCGGACCAGGAGATGGCCCCCAGAAACCCGTTCAAAATGGAGATCCCCCACGAAGTCTGCGGATTCACCAGAGCCGGGGCGCCAGGGATGAGCTTCTGGGCCTTGGTGATGACAGGCCGCATCGTCTCCTCGTACGCCGCAAAGGCCGCCTTGTAATCTTCTCCATGCTTCGTCAGCTCTCCTGCCAGCACGTACGCCCCGATAATGGCACACGAGGCCCCAAGACCAGAGATGGGTGAAGGGCAGTATGCAGAGTCTCCCAGCAGCACAACGCGCCCTTTGGACCACCGCGGCATCTTGACCTGCGCAATCTCCTGCATGTAAAAGTCGTCGCAGGCATGCATCCCCCTGATGACCCGCTCCGCCTCCCCCCCAGCATCCTTGAACAAACCCTCCCACATCTCCTTCTGCTCCCCAACGCTCATCCCAAGATAGCCCTTCGGAACCTCGCTCCCACAAACCGCAAAATACGCCCCCGTACGCCTGCGCTCCACATCCGGCCTGAGCAGAATCAGCCTCCCACCCGGCGCATTATACCACGTCGCCCAGTGCGTATCCCTCTCCTCAAACGGCACCGTAAAATACGCCATATGCTGCCCCAACCCGCACACGGCCCCCTCCTCCCCCTCCCCCCCAAACACCAACCCCCTCGTCCGCGAGTTCATCCCATCCGCCACAACCACCAAATCAAACCTCCTCGCCTCCCCCTCCGCAAACCGCACCACCACCCCCTCCCCCTCCTCCTCCACCCCCGTCACCACATCCCCCCACACGCACTCCACCCGCCCTCCCTCCGCAGGATGGAAGTCCCCCTCCCCCTCCCCTTGGCCCACCACCCCCTCCAACACCACCCTCGCCAACTCCCCCCTCAAAATCTCCACCTCGGACGAAAAACTCGCGCCGCTGCCGCGCGCCGCAAACTCGGCCACGCGCTTCCCGGCAGCGTCGACGAAGGCGATGCCCTGCTCCTGCACCGTCGCGGCGCGCACCGCGTCGAGGAGGCCCATGCGCTCGACGATTTTGAGCGCCGCGCCGCGGACGTCGACTTGCTGGCCGGTGGTGCGGGGGACGGGGGAGCGCTCGAGGAGGGTGCACGTGTGCTGGGGGTTGCGGCGGGTGAGGAAGTGGGCGAGGGTGGGGCCGGCGATGCCGGCGCCGGTTATGAGGGTTGTTGGCATGGTTGGTTTGGGTGTTGGGTGTCTTTTGGGGTTTGGTGGAGGTTTGGTGGAGGTGCTGGTTGCGCTTTGTTTTTGGGGGGAGGGGAAGAGGTGTGGTGAGTGGTGTTTGATTGCGGGGGCTAGGTGGTGACGTCAACGGTTTTTTTTGTAGGGGGACAAGGATGCTGGGGAGAGGAAGGATTCGGTCGGGTGAGATTGCGTCTGCTGTGCTTTGCTATTTCCGGACGGGCTCGTTAACTCCATGGGCGTTTATCTCATGTAGAGGTTTTGTAGAGAAAGGCTCCTCTGACGGTCTTTTAAGACTCAGCTGGTGCGCAAACCAATAGTAGTTGGTACTATTATCTTGCACACAATAGAAACTTAGACTAACGTTGTAGACGTATATGGATTTCTTGTAATGGTTGGTAGACTTTTAGTGACTCCAGTACATAGTTATCACCTCTTCTATATACAGGGAGGTTTAGCGTTGGAAGGTACGATGAACTCATTTTTGGACTATCACATTATCAGGATCCCGCCAGAAAGCCTGTTTTCCAGGATTCGCATTATTCGCTTCAGCCTTTCGAATTGGACCCCACTATAAGCTGCCCAGGCCTTGGCGCCTTTTTTTGTACTCCCAAGGCTGAAACATACATGCATATACGGGAGGCAACAGCAATACAGCCTCGCGGACATCTATTTGAAAATGCCACACCTCAACCCTCGACTGTCGTTATATATTTGGCCGCAAGGAGGGCATGAGACGGCATATTCGCACGCACTTTGGCCTCCCCAGGGCATTGCTTGTTCCTATTACTTGCAAGTTTGACTGCATGTCGTCCATGGATCCGAGCAAGGTGTTCGTTCACATGTGCGAGGTGCATTTCGAGTATGTCTTGGATGTCCTTGAGGGACCAAGAGCCGAGCGGCCTTTGAGCACCAGGGCCACCAAATTCTCAATACGTCCATATCGTTCGAATGGCCAGGGAAATTTTGAAGAAGATCGCGTTGAGACACTTGCGCCGGTCAGAGACTTTCTAGTCAATGGCGATGCTTTCGAGAATTTGAAAGACAACTTCGAAGCCTTCGTCCGCCCTCCAGTTCGCGGTGGACAGCGTTCTCATGGGGTCGAAGATCTTAAAGTGACAACATCGCCTCTTACAATCACGGCGAATGGAGGCTGGTACTACCCATTCATCAACTTCGCTATAGCCCTAGGTCTCATGGAGCGGCCACTGAAGGAAGGAAAGCAGCGAGTGCGATGGAGATGTGTAAGTGTCGCCACCAGGCAATCGCTAGGGTAAAAGACACAACAAATTCTGACGTATACACAGCACCGCGGAGTGGACATATACGACGATCACGCGGAGCTACGGCCCGTGCACTTGATGAACTGAGAAACAGTCTGCAGAATTGGAGCGCGGCACCGGGAGGGCCTGCTACTAATCACAGCAACACGCGGAAATCCGGGGGCTTCTTCTCAAAAATCTCAGATATGGTCTCTAACCCTTTCCGAAGCGATTCCCGGGCATCGCCAGCGGGCCCATGCATCCCAATGCACAACAACCCATTCACCGCAGCCGCGTCCCAAACCAACGCTTCCAACCCAAAGCCCGAACCCCTCCACCTCCTGCTATGCATGAAGGAGGGCCGCTTCGGCACCGCCCTCTACCAAGAAGACATACGCGAACTCCGCTGCGACCGCAACCTCTTCCGCTTCCTCCGTCACTGTTACACCATCCGCCGAAGCGCGCTGCGCTCCCTCCTCTCCCTCCTCTCCCTCCGCGCCCCCGCCGCCATCAACTTCGTCATGGTAAACGCCCCCTGAGTGGAAGTGCCACGCAACTACCAAGCCCAGTTCCACCTCGTAACCGGCAACATCGTCAATCTCCGCACCTGACCTTCCACCCCCAAAACCTGCACCTGCCTCCCGCCCCCCACAAAAGTCGAGTATCGCTGCGCCCCCAACCCCGCCGGTCGCTGCCCGCCCATCGGCCCGGACACGCTCATGCACCTCTTCACGCACCCCGCCTGCGTTGCCGCCTGCAAGCCGGACGCCCGCATCCTGGCGCAGTTTCCGAAGAAGCTGCAGGGTGGGCTTCCGGAGGACTACGGGTGGGGCATCCACATTAGCGAGGGGTGGAACCAGGTGCTGGTGAGAGGAGTGCTGCTGTTTTACATCCTCGGGAGTATGGCGTTCGGCGTAGCGTGGTGGGCGGGGAAGGGGGACGTGCAGGGGGCGTTTGGGGTGGCGGGGTACATGATCAATGTTGGGACGGCGTTTTTGGCGTATGTGGCGGTGAGTGATTTGTGAGGGGGTGTTTATGACGAATATGGGAGGTAGGCCATATTGATAAGGTGGTGAAGCATATGTATACATGTAGAAGTCGTGCTGATGACTGCTTCAATTCGCTATAGATGTTGCAACGGCCGTAGAGAAGATAACCATGAAATGAACGATATGGTCAGAATGCAAGGGATTCCAATGAAAGTGTACAAGAAGATACCCGGTCTATTCAGCCCGATCTTTGCCCTTCTGTTGGCGTTCAACAGCCGAGTCAGACTGCTTCCCTGTTCTTGCCGGTCCATCGCCGCCATGGGACTCTGACTCTTCAGATTGCTCGGAGCTACTGCTAGTATTGGGCCCGGCTTCCGGGATTGGGTCACTAAATTGTTGCTCCTCGTTGGCGCTAACCATGATACCCGGGCCCGGTGAAGTAGCGTACAATCCAGGACCGGGCAAACTGAGAAGAGCGTCTTGTCGTAGTTCGACAGAATGCGTGGTGCGTAGCGGGGCCTCGCTGTTTGCTGTAATAGGTTCAGTAGAGCGAAACTCGCCCCCTGGAACCTCGGGAATATTGATGCGAGCCCTACTCGATGCTGGAGAAGAGCTTGTGAGGAATGGGACAGCGGATAGTGACTTATCCACGAGTTGCGTCACGGAGGGTTTCTGAGAGGTTTGACGATCAGGCTTTTGCAGCTTACTTGCTTCCTCACCAAATACGACAGCGCCAGACGAGAAGTCCTCGAGATTCAAATGACCTCTAGGATTCCCCTCGTGAAGCCGCTGTATATACCTCTTGCGACATGTGTCCGCTGCGGGGTTGTTGCACGGAGAGAATGGATCCACGGAGGCATCCCAGGTAATGTTCGACTTTGAAAGTCGCCTCTGACCATTGGGTGCTGTGGCGCCTTTCGTCAAGGCTTGCAACGAGGTAACCTCCATTGCGAGCAGACTCTCTTTCTGAGGAACACTTCTGCAGGATTGACAATGCGTGGAAATGTCCGCTGGCTGGAATATTTCCTGAAAGTTGCTGCCGAGAAGGACAAGAGAATTAAGGCTATCCACAAGGTCAGGCCATTTGCCGCACCGTTCGTTGTTGATTTCGGCTAGGGACTGGGACCTGGACAATTTATTGTCGATGAAGTCCATGTATTCCCAGCCACAGATCTTCTTCGTCCATGAGAGGGTCCGTCTTGTCACGTTTCTGGACTTGGAAGCCAAAATGTGAATGATTTGCTGGTCACGGCTGACCATTTCCGCGAAAATGCAGTCGACAACCTTACGATCTTTCACATCGTAATCGCTCTCCATAACGATTTCCCGGTTTAGCAACATGGAACGGCGCAACGAAGAGGGCACATCAGGTTCGGCGGGGTTGATCTCAACAGTCTGTGTTCCGTCCTTCTGGCGCTGCAGTTCCAGTCTGTGTAGAGCCATCTGAAGAGCCAGTCTTTCCGCGTCGATGAACCAGGCTACCTGCGTTTCGGTATCATATAGTACCACACTTGTCGTTTGCAGCGTATCAAGTATCTGCTTGTAGCGTGATATCTCCGGCATCCAGGTTGGTCGATCTTTCTTTGCGATTGCAACAGTTGCACCGATTCCCACAATTTTGCTGATGTTGAGTTGGAGTGAAGTTAGACTGACTCCAGTTCTGGGGGCACTGCCTCTAGATGGCCCAATGGAATGGTAGTCAATGCCTCTCTCCAGTGGGCCCTGGGCGCCAACCGGTAAGTTTCTCCGTGACGAGCCCGCTCCCGCGTAGTTGTGGACCTTGGGTGTCCATCCAAGAAATGCCGTTGATGAATGGAGGGCTTTTTCGTCAAGTTCCTCTTCGGGTAGCCGCTTATGCCCTGATTGGAGCACATCTTCCAAATCCAGTTCGTCTCCATCCTTGTGGATAAGGTGCCATTGGACAGCGTCTTGCTTTCTTTCCACAGGAACAAAACCAAACCGGTCTCCACTCAGAACAAAACCCGTACTGTCGTTGACTGCGATAGAGATGTTCCCCAGCGCTGCCATGATTTTGAGGGGTATTTGCAGCCCAATCATGTCTTCTGGTCGTTTTGGAATAGGAAACCCAGTCGCGATCACAGAGTTGCTGAGGAGCTTGTGCCAGCAGCCCTTTTGGTCTTCGACGTTGAACCGCACAATGTTGTACCTGATCGTGAACGAGCTGACAACACGGCTGGGATCCTTTGTCCAGATAGTGTCGCAATATGCGAGTCGATCGGCAGGTGAAGATGTACGACAAACTGCCCCGAGCCAAGCGAGCTGCTGAGCCACAATGCGGATCAGGCTTTCAGGGCCAGATACAAGGGCCGTGGTCATTCCGAAGTCGACTTTTGCTTCTATTGAGCAATCCACTCCCTCGAATTCAAAAGATTCTAAACGTCATTTGGTCAGCAAATTGCACTCAAAGTTTGTTCACCGCGGAACATACCACTGTGAGACGAACGGTTCTCGCCTTGGACTGCACTCTGCAGAGCAAGAAGAAGGGAATCACCAAGTGATGGCCATGTTTGAGACATGTACTGCTCGACAGTTGCCATCTGGGCGTCACGGCTATTCCCGGTGATGGTGATAACACGCTTCAGCTCTTCCTCAACGCCAGCTTCGTACTGATCCTGGAGGAACGCACGGGGATCCCAGTCCAAAGAGAACTCCATCTGCTGTGACTTTGGGATATTGGCGAGAGAAGGGGATGAGTTGGGGCCTTTGAGCACGTTGCCCCTATAGTCGCCATTGTGTTGTAACAATAGTGACGAAGGATGCGACTGAAATTGCAGATGAGATTATCGAAGGCTGTATGAGTTTTCAAGCGCTCCAGGACATCAGCGTAGGTGGAGGATTTCGAAGGAGTTCCCCCACCCTCTTGCCCCACCATGCCAGTAGTAAAACGTAGGAAATGGCCAACTAACGTTCGCGCCAGACGGTGCATGTTTTTTGAGACCAAAGTCGTCTCCTTGGCTGTAGAAGTCTCCGGATAACTGTCCTGGATAGTCAGAGCGTACCCCTGAAGTCGCTGTACCATGACTTCCTTCATCAACCTGTGCAACTGGGGCAAGGAATGTATATCCGGGTTCTCATCTCGGAAGCGTTGGTAGAGAGAAATGATGAAAACATCCGCGATGTCATCCCGTTCATTCTCCGTCAATGTGACATTTTCAAAAGAATGAACGGACAAAGGAGGGACCGAGCGTTGGGTGCCAGATTCGTTCACTGTGGAACTTTGCGCAAAAGGCGACGTCGTCTTGAGACCTTCCTTGAACAGAGTGTCCCCAGGATGACTTTCTTGTTCCTGTACTTTTAGTTAGCAAGCGATTGCATAATTGAGGAGCTGAACTTCCCTGGCTGTGATCGGAGTGATCGGGGAACTGTGGCTCCAGCGCCACGATCCACTCAGATAACTTCCCGGACACTCTCTGCAATCCCTGATCCTCCGTAGACGCGAACTTGCACATATCTAGATGGGAAGCTGCGATAGGTTGCGGGTGTACTCCAGAGATCGTAGCAAAGGACCGTTCGACTACAACACCAATATCCTGATTTTCCACCCAGGTTGGATTGCTCTCAAAGAAGCATGCCAACTTGAGATGTTTCTCGGTGTACAAACCTTCCCTGTTCCAGAAGTAATTCCGGAAGCCCGTTGTGATGTCGTCAACTATCTCCGAGCGCTCCGGAAGATCAGCGATCGAGTCACCCTCGGAATCCAACAAGTGCATGTATTGCAAAGCACAGCGTTTTGTGAAAGCAAACGGAGTTCCGAGAAAAAGGACACCCTTTGTCGCATCGGCAAGTTGTCTGGTGTCAAGCGTCCGATCGGCCATCAGTAAGGCATTTGTAACTACGATTCCACCAAGACCATGCGTAACAAAGATGGCAGCGAGGTCTGACTGTAAACAAGACAGTTAACATCTGTTTGCTATTCAGGATGCCGTAGACTTACAGACTGCGTCCGGGCGCGAAGGTTGCAAAGTTCGTGGACCAAATTGGCTGCATGGCGACCACATCTATCTTGGTTCGGCCAGAAATCATCAAGCTTGGCATCGTATCCAAAGGACATGATCCGAGCCGTCCGACAAACTTGCGGCAATAGGTCCCTGGGCCAGAGGATACTCTCAGGATTGTCCTCCGTTGGGTTCGTAGACCAAGTCTTGATTCTGTCGCCACCAATACCATGGACGAAAACGATACTGCAAATATAAGCACACAACCTCAGTGTCCAACAAGGTGGTAGGGTCTAACTCAGCTGTTGCCTCTTCGGGTTCGAACAGAACCTCCAGTCTTGGCTCCTCTGCCATGCTTGCTGCTTCCAATAGAATCGGGAGCTTCTGATGGTGATGGTTTGCCAAATACTCGGCCTCCCTTGACCTGTTCTTATACGCACGGTGGATCTGAGCCTCAGCCTCACACCCCGCAGCACTATGGCAACAACCTGCAACTTACCTGCAAGGCTGTAGCAGGCAGCTGCAAGTCAAGTAGCATGGCTGAGCTCTCGGGTGATCGATGGCATCTCTTTGGGCAACTTCGCCTGGTACACCCGAGAGGCTGCATCATCATGAGTAGCCAGAACTCCTCTTTTCACCACATGCGTGCGGGGTGTTGGTCTGCCGTCAGCCTTTGACGTACTCGCGTTACACAAAATGGCGCCCATCGGCCTCGAAGACGCCTACAACGTACGTGTCGTGTCAGCTCAGGCTATCCAAAGACCATTTTTCCATCAGCTGCAAGCGTATTGGCCCTCCGCATTTGCGATAACAAGATTGCGGCCACTCGATACTACCCAGTGGCGGACATGCCCTCACACCCGCAAGGCTGAATGAATTCTGCAACTTCCGAACCGTCAAATCATAATGTAGTGACTAATTTTACCCCCACGTTTTTGCTGATTTTCGACTCCCTTCACTTCCAATTATCGTAGAACATGACAAACTGCATTCAACTCACTATCTCCCGGGTATACCATCCACTCTACCTCCCCCCTCCACCCCCCTTCCCCCCCAGCGCCGCCTCCCACTCCAGCCTCTCCGCCAACATCTCCCAACACCTCTCCCCACCCGCGCGCCCCACGCCACGCAACCCCGCCGTCACGAATCCAAAATGCTGCTCAAACGCGCCCTTCATCCGGGACAGCTTGTCCGACGCCGAGCTCCTTCCCCTCGCCCTCCTTGGCGCCTTCTTCTCCCCCTTCTCCCCCTCCTCCCCTTCCTCGTCCTCTGAATCCGACGAATCCGACACCTCCGCCAACGCCACCTGCAGCCCGGAAACCCTTCTCCCCTTGTTCTCCGGCCGCTTCCTTCCGCCGCTCTTCCTGCGCGCTTCGCTGACTGATCGCCTGAAGTCGCTGCCGCTCGATACCCCCAAATACCCCGACGCGCCCTCCTCCTCCTCAGCAGCCACCAGATCCGCAAACTCAACGCACAGATCCAGCAGCGAGACAACCGCGCCTAAAATCGGTGCCAACCGCGGCGCCAGCAGACACCGTGCCTCCAGCGCCGCGACGTGCCGCGCATGCATGGCCGCCATGACGTCGATATCCGGAGCAGCGGCGAGGTCCGTGCGGAGCTGAGCGGTCGAGGCGGCGATGACGGTTTCGGTGAGGTAAGAGTGGAGGGTGTCGGCGAGCCAGAGGAGGCGGTGGCGGAGGTGGTATTTGCGGTGTTCGGTTGCGCGGCTGGCCGTTGGGTTGCGGGGACGGCAGGTGCTGCGCCAGAGGGGCGTGGTGCGGAGGACGTAGCGGGCGCGGTAGGTTTGGAGGAGGAGGACGAAGATGCGCTGGTACGTAGGGACGGAGCTGCGTTGGATGACGTTGACCATGTGCCAGGGGAGGTGGTAGTCGACGGCGATGGCGGCGAGGGCTTTGACGCTGCGAGAGTTGGCGGGCTTGTCTTTGAGCGAGAGCGTGCGGATCGCGAGCTTGGAGGTGTGCACGCTTGGGATGGTGCCGTAGATGCTCCGCGCGATTTCGCTCATTACGTAGCGGTCGTTCCAGCCGCTGCGGCCGCGGTCGAGCTTCTCGAAGATGGTGTCGGCGAAGGCTTGGAGGAGTGAACCGTCCTTTGATAGGTATATGGCCTCTAAGGCGTCCAGGGATTGCCAGAGGCCGTAGCCGGAGAAAAGCTTCTCTCGTAGTATCGAAGAGGCGAATGTGTATTTGCTGCGGATCCAGTCCTCAAAGGACAGACTGAACAACTCTGAGAAGGGCGCCAGAGGTATGGAAGAGGGGTCAAAGATACTGTCACCGCACACAGCTTCGAAGTCGAGACGAGGCTCCGTCCCCACAGGGGCCTCTGCATCGTACTGCCCAAGCTCTTTTAAGAAGACAACGCTCTTTCCAGAATTGAAAATCTTCTTCGCTGCCGGATGCAGAAAACCGGGTGCGTGGAGCTTCCCTGATGCGTCATGGCGGAGATTGTACTGGTCGTGCCACAGCGATGCAGCCTCGCTACTCTTGTTGACCATGCCAACGAAGAAAACCTGGTCGTCCATGTCGAGTACGCCTTGCTCCATCCACTTTCTGATTGGCTTAAGGTAGGTTTGCAGGCACTGGAAGAATACTCGAGTGAGGAAGGGGAACAGGTCGGCATCACCAGCCATCTGAACCATGTTGATCTCCTCGTATAAGTATTCTAGAAGGATGAAGGGAGTGCGTTGAGCCGATGTCGAAGTTCCGGAGATGAGCTTCTCTAGCTTGAGGAGAGGATGTGCTCGTGAGCGGACTCTGGCCAATACTTCAATGAGACTGATTGTTACTGGGCGGATGGATCCTAAGCAGCAGTCCTGTAGTTGTGCGATGAACTTGTCGAACGCCGTAACTTCTTCTACTACCGCTGCTCTCAATGTTTGCAACAAAGCGATGGACTGGTCGGCCTTGACCCAGGAACGGAGCTGAAGGAGAGCAGTGGAGATTGCGGCAAATCCTTGCAGCTGATGTTGCCATGTAGGCGCTATAGTGTGACTCAGTGCGTAGCGCTTTGAGCATTCCATTCTGTTCAAATCTTTGTTCAAGGTATACAAGGACGTTGGCAGCCCAGACAGCATGAAAAGCGTCTCGCGGACTGCTTGAAGTTCGGTGATGTGCGTCTCTTGCGGGGCCATGACAGAGTCACGCTTGTGCTCTTTGCTCCAGAATTGGGCTTCTTTTATGCCTTCCAGAGCGCTCGAATCGGGAGAAATAATACAGGTCTCCGCTACTGCTGTAAACTCGTCCTCATCGACGACTGATGACGCAGGGGTGACATCTCTGGTGGTCGCCGCGCGTTTTCTCTGCTTCGGAGCAGGCTCATCGTCGGAAGACTCAGCGGCGTAATCTACATCGTCCCAGATTCCTTCCTCGTCGAGAGGATCGTCGGCGATGATTTCAGCCCACGTGAGCGGCGGCGGCGGATCGGGAGGTTTAAGTTGTTCGAGATGTTCGAGCTGCGAATTCTCGACGGGACGATCGGATAGACTCAGGAACAGGGCCAGGATGTCCGGGGTCCATCTTGTGGATTGTCTAATCAGCTCCTTCAGGCGGTTCTCCAGGGATTCGGCCAGGTCCTCGCGGTCCAAGACAATGAATTTTTCAACCAGGCCCTCGTAGCTAGCCTGTACGTCGAACTGGTTGACGCGCTGCCACTGTTGGGCGCGAAGGCCTCGCAGCGCGGCATCTCTTGTTTTTCTAAACTTGCGCGGATTATCCTGCGAAGAGGTCAGATTCAAGGAGGAACTGAACGGAAAAGGCTCGACAGACCGACGCAGACGGCCCGGCTATCTTGTAGATGAGCTCTGTGGCGGCGCTATTGAGGTTGGCAGAATGTGCCATGATGTTTGCACATTACATCTTCGGGTTGTCGTTGGGTACCTGTAGGGCCTCCAACGAGGAGAGGCGTCGGCGCGGGAACAACCATTCGGGCGAACCTCGGCCTGGGATGCAGTGCATACGTAGGTCGTCCAAAGCAGGAGAAGAACTCTCCTCCGCAGTGCGCCACAAGGCTCATTTCTTCACATTCATCAACCATGGCGGTGCCCCGGAGCATGCGCGCGCTCGCCGCCATCACCCTCGTGCTCTTCGTCTTCGTCCTGCTGCAGCTCTTCAAGGGCCCGACGTCGCTATCGGCGCCCTCAAATAAGCTGGAGCAGTGGACCAAGGATCCGCAGTCTGATCGTAAGCCCGTCGCGTTGCTCTGCATTAATTCCTGTGCTGACACTTTCCAGCTTCAGGTGAACCCGCCGAACCGCTGCGCCGAGTCGAAGGCAATAACTATGCCCCCGATAACCCCAATTCCGACCGCATCAACGCCACCATCATCGCCCTGGTGCGTAATAAGGAGCTCGATGATATGCTGAGGTCCATGAGGGACCTGGAGAGGACATGGAACCACAAATTCAACTACCCGTGGACCTTTTTCAATGACGAGCCCTTCGACGAGGAATTCAAGCGCAAGACAAGCGCTGCCACCAAAGCTCAAGTCCGCTACGGTAAGTGAATAAGGGGAGGATGTGAATATCAGGGAAAGGTGCTGTAGGGACGACATGCTAACCTGCCATGACAGAACTCGTCCCCAAGGAACACTGGGAGGTGCCATCATGGATCAACATGGATCTGTTCCACGAATCGGTCGAAGTGCTGAAGGAGCAGGACGTGCAGTACGCCGACAAGATTTCCTACCACCAAATGTGCCGGTGGAACAGCGGCCTCTTCTACAAGCACCCCGCCCTGCAGGACTACCGCTGGTACTGGCGCGTCGAGCCCAACGTCCACTTCTTCTGCGACGTCGACTACGACGTGTTCCGGTACATGGAGGACCACAACAAGACGTACGGCTTCACCATCAACCTGTACGACAGCCCGCAGAGCATCCCGACGCTGTGGCCCGAGACGCTCAAGTTCCTGGCCTCGGACGACCACGCCAGCTACCTGCACAAGAACAACGCCATGGACTGGCTCACCGACTCGTCGCGTCGCAGCCAGCACAACCTGCTCGCCAACGGCTACAGCACCTGCCACTTCTGGTCAAACTTCGAGGTCGGTGACATGAACTTCTGGCGCAGCCGCGAATACGAGGAGTACTTCCAGCACCTCGATCGCGCCGGCGGCTTCTTCTACGAGCGCTGGGGCGATGCCCCCGTGCACTCCATCGCCCTCGGCATGTTCGCCGATAAGAGCAAACTCCATTGGTAAGTGATCCTGCACGCAGAACAATGACGCAGGAGACGAGATGCTAACCATTGTTTTTCGACAGGTTCCGCGATATCGGCTACCAGCACATCCCCTTCTTCAACTGCCCCACCTCGCCCAAGTGCCACGGCTGCACCGCCGGCAAGTTCACCGACGGCGAGGCCTGGCTTAACAAGGAGGACTGCCGGCCCAACTGGTTCAAGTTTGTCGGCATGGACTGAAAGAGCCGAGTCGTCAGGCATATATTTCTTTGGTAAACAGTACGACGCAATATCATTCATAGAGTGTGTGGCACGGGGCAGGCGTTTTTTGGGATAAAGGAAGAACACAACACGATTTGTAACGGGATTGACGGGGAACGAAAGCGGACGACGATGGGTTGAGAAGGAAGGGTCTTCTCAGGTGGTGGTTAGCCTATATTTTTTTTTTGCAGCGCCTTTTTTTATTCCGTTGGCTGATGTAATACTACTGTTATACCTATACCAGCGTCCCCACAAGACTGAAAAAAGAACGATAACAGGGCATCCTCAAGTCACCACTGTGCCACTAAGGTTCGGAGATTAGATCATCTTTTTTTACTTTTTGGCGTCCGAACTAATCCTGCCTCCGCATAAACGGGTACCTAAGTAGTACATGCCAGTATCGCTCAGTGAATAATATATACCACCCCTTGCCGCCCACGAGGGGCTGCTTGCCTTCAGACCTCAAGTGTTCCAGCGCAAAGCCGTGGCCAACCTTGAAAATTGTTTACCCCCCACCCGGCATTTCGACGGCTACTTACTTACGCACTGTTCGTTCATGCAAGTGTTTTGTTTTCTCGATGGCGTCGTTTCACGAATAGTGGAGCGGGGGAGGGGGCGTCCGGGGGGGCTGGAGGGGTCTGGGCCTTGGTTTGGCCTTGAAACGGTGGGGAGCTGCTGTTTGATTGCGCGGGACGACGGCAACGCGGCAGCGAAAGGGGGATGGAGTGAGGCATCAATGTCCGCTCCAGGTACGAAGGTTCACTCGAGAAGTGTACGTCGGAGGTTTTTTTTTGACTTGCAGTAAATATGTATTTTTTGGTCAAATAAAGTAGCTATACACAGAAACACGCTGGCTCCGCACTGGGAGCTGTAATATGCAACAAGGAATTTGAGAAAAATGTGCGTGGGTGTTTTTCTTCCAATCCGCCTCACGTCTTCTGTCCCAACCGTTCACTTCATCACGGAACGAAAACGGGCGCTCTAGTTGCCCCAGCGGCCCCAACCGCCCCAGTTGCCCCAGCCACCGTTGCCAGCCGCAGGCGTGCTCGCGGCAGCCGCAGCCTCCGAGGTAGCGGAAGCGGCGGCCGTGACGGCAGCAGCCTTGGTCGAGGTGACGAGGGTCGAGACAGCGGGGGTGGTGGCAGCGACGGGGGTGGCGACGGCGGCAGCAGAGCTGGCGACGACGACGTTGACGGCGGCGGCGGTGGCGGCGGCGTTGAGCGGCGAGATGGGCGTCACGCCGGGGAAGTACGAGGCGGGGAGGGTGGGGATGGGGATGGAGACGGTCCAGCCGAACGAGTCGTCGAGGTCCTCGGCCATGGTGCTTGCCTCGTAGCCCGACGGCGCCTCGCTGACCTCGGTGCTGGTGGCCTCGTAGGACGAGCCGGAGCCCTCCTGCAGGCAGGCGCCCGAGCCGTAGGCCGACTGGCACTCGTACGAGATGGTGTCGCCGGACTCGGTCCAGATGGCGAAGTCTTCGATGGTGACGTCGGTGCAGGGAGCGCCGTCGGCGCAGAGGATCTTGATGGGACCGCGCTGCGAGCCGTCGGCGCAGGTGCCCTTCCAGTTGTTGACGGTCAGGTTGGAGATCTGGACACCGTCGCCCGAGGCCTCGGACATGGAGGCCCAGTACTGGTCGACGTCGAGGGAGTAGGCGTTGGAGCGGCCGATGAAGTTCTCGAGGACGACGTTGGAGACGGTGCCGCTACCGCCGTACGACTTGATCATCATCATCTGGTTGGAGTTGTACGTGTAGACGTTGCGGTAGGTGACGTCGGAGATGTCAGTGTCCTCGGCGAGCGAGCCGAAAGCGCAGCCGCCGCTCCAGTTGCAGTAGATGTTCTCGATAAGGATGTTGTGGGCGGGCGACTTGACCGTCACGCACTCGTCCTTGTTGGTGACCATGACGTCGTGGATCCAGATGTTGTCGCTCCAGACGTCGATGCCGTCGAGGCCACCGTGCTCGGCGCCGCGGATGGCCATGTTGTAGACCTCGCCGTTGGTGCAGGTGTCCATGGAGAAGTGGAAGGCGGGAGCGTCGACCAGGGCAAGGTCGTGGACGGAGAAGTCGCTGACCTCATAGAGACGGAGGATGCGAGGACCCTTGATGGAGTCGTCGGCGTGGAACTCGTAACCGTTGCCCTGGAAGGCACCGGCACCAGTGCTACTGAAGACCTCGACGTCGCTGGTGTGCTCGATGAAGATCATATTGCCGCCCTCGGTGCCGGTGCGGTAGATGATACCGTCGAGCTGGAGAGCCCAAGCCGAACCGCCCGACAATGTAACCCAGGTTTCGATGGCATAGTCACCCTCGGGGACAACAATGACACCGCCGGTCTTGCAGTCGGCGTGGGCAGAGGCGATAGCAGGGCCGATATCAGTGGTCTTGTCGGCCACGGCGCCGTAGTCGGTGACATCGCAGGTCTTGGTGGCCGTCTTGTCCGAGGCAGAGGTGAGGGGACCGACAGTGCCGGAGAGCTGACCCGCAACCAGTGCGGGCACAACGGCAAGAGCAGAAACGAAAGTGGTGGTAAGGGAAGGCATCTTGAGCTCAACCCAGAAACGAAAGACTGGCTAAAGACGAAAAGAAGGACAGAAAGAGGGATGAAGCTTGGCTGAGGAAACAAGAAACATGCGGGCTTACCGTCTCATATGTACCCTCGAACAAACCATGGGGGAAACATCAAACATCGCTAAGGCCGCGGAGGCGTGACATGGCCATGAACGCGCCATCCGGGGGGTAGTAGAAACGGCAGAAACACGCTGCGATTCAAGTTGGCGGGTGAAGGGGGAGGTTTGCAGATCAGCGCCTGTTCCTGACCATATCGGATCCACCGCCAAGTGCAGAAGCGGCAACAGCCCAAGACGCGCCGGGGATCGTGCCATCTACTTGGGGATAAGCGGCCGCTGTCAGATGTTTGGAGAGCGGAGAGACGAGCGGTTCGTGGAAAATGTGCCGAGTTGGGCGTGTTTCAAGGGGCCAGCCGTGGCGGATCTCCAGCACGGTCTCAGGGCCGATCCCGGATGCTTGCATCGCCCAGCCTGGGCGACATGTACATATAGATTGCCGATGAGTGGATTGAGTTGCTTGTCCAATATAAGACTTTGGTATGGTTGGCTGCAGCACTGCACGCCGTATATCCTGCCGGGTTGCCAAAGAGCGGTGGAAGAGCTTGGTCTCTACCGACGGGCCTGCGTCACCTTAGCAGAACTGCATGTCGGGATCGTCGTATTCCATGGCTCCTGAGCGTGGGAGATTGCAACGCCCAGTCTGGCTACAGATTCCGCTGTTTCTATACATAAGTACATGTCCATCTCCACAAATTGCGTATGCTATAGCTTGGGGTACTCCAAGCGACAAACCAACCGGGAAATGGATAAGCTTTGCTTTCGCTAAGCGAAAGACCATATTCTTTGAAGGTTTACCTCAACGACCTTCCTTCGGATTCTCTGCGACCAAGCGTTTCCGTTCGTGCATTGGACGGGACAGCCTTGTGTGATGCATGTTTGAAGTTAAAGAATGAACTCGATGACCGGTCACCCGAGCTCAACGATTCGCTCACCTCGCCGGGCTCCTTTTAATCAGGCCATCCAGTTGCCAGGTTCCATGGCCCGCAGTTCAAAGCTTCTATGTCGATCGGGATGCCGCATGAATCCGATAGACGCGATATAAACGAACTGCGGCCCGAGCATAATCGACGTAGGTATTCGGAAAGGGGCCGTCGGAGTACTCACCATTGAAGAAAGTATTGAAAGTCATCTGCCGCGTTATTCCGTGTAACCGCCGATGACCTGGGTATGAGCGGATGGTTCTTGAGCCGGTCTCCGGACCTTGTTCTGATGCGGCCTTGGACAGCCTGTTTCTTCCTTGAGTGCACCACCACTTCTCTGATGCTACCTACAGGAAGAGGCGGTCAGGCTCACAAGCGGCAAAATTTACTCCCACGGATGTTGCGCGCAACTCTTGTCGTTAATGCTCTCGGGATGCCTTTGCCGGAAGCGTGTGCTCCAATGCCAACCCAGCTTGGATGCCGTTTGATCCTCCTCGCTGCACCTTCGAAACATGAGCTTACAAAGCTCTCTCGCCTCTGTAGGTGCTGTTGGAGAGCCAGAACAACACAAACTCGCGATATGGTCCACTAACGCAGCCTTCTGGTGCGCCGACAACAACACGCATGCGGTAGCAGATGAAATGAGGTCAGAGTTGAATGCGGAGATGTCGCATGTATGTAGATGTTTCGCTGACGAACGATAACGGCCGAAACCAATACCTATTGGATGTCTCGCTTCCCAGTACAACGCGTTGTCTCCAAGCTTCGGTGAGGATGATGGTGTGAGTTGTCGAGAAGGGGCGAACGTCAACGATCTTAGCGTCAGTGCTGAAACGTGGAGAATAGTCATGCTAGTGTTGGTTAACAGAGCGCATGACTCGAGAAGGCACGAAAGTTCCCTAGGCGCGACAGACACCAGCTCGCGTCACTTCCAAGCTGAGTCTGCCAACCGACCTGACCATGGCGGATACAAAGCTGCCACAGCGCCCAGAGGAAATGCTCACATTCGAAGTCCTCAAGCCCGCCGCTGCTCTGGCTCCCAGACTGGGCAGACTGTCCCTCCCAGGTCGTGCGACACTATCCACACCCCACTATATCGCCAATACCTCCAGAGGCGTGGTCCCGCACTTGGCTCAAGATGTGCTCAAGCAGCACACGGAAATTAATACCTTCTACATTGCACTCGAAGACTGTAAGCTTTTTAGGCCATCATGCCTCGCCAATGGCTAATTCACACGCTCTCGCTGGAGCCTAGAAGTCATAGAGAAATCGAACCAGCAGACCCCGCCTGTCTTCAGCATACCATGCCAGCCCAATGACTCGCCTCTTCGCCGTTTTACTGCCATTCAGAAGGACGCATTAGTTGTTCTCGGTCCGCGCCGTATCATCCCCGTCGTGGCTTCCACTTCCAACACCAACAGCACTCTCTCCATACACACCACCGTAGGATTTCAGGCCCTATCTTCCGATTACTATGCCTCGGCAGCCCAGAAGCTGAAGCCTGATATCATCATTGGGATGGCAGATGTAATGTTTGGCCACGACAAGCCCAGCTTGAAGCGCAAGGACAAGATGGGCGACCGCACAACCGCCTGGATGAAGGACATCATAGCCGGCAAAGGCGGCCTGGACAAGACTAAGAAGAACAACGCCTACAACATCTTCGCCCCCATACTCCCCGTCGAAAAGGAGCTGCAGTCGTGGTACATAGACGCGCTGGTGGACGAAATGGCGCCCCACCTCTCCGGCCTGGCCCTCTACAACTCCTCATCCCTCGCCGACATCCCCGACGAGCTCTCACAGCTCCCCCGCCTGGCTCTCGCCAATCCTGCCACCCCGCAGAAGCTGCTGCACGAGATCTCCCTCGGAATGGACCTCTTCACCATCCCCTTCATCACTCACGCTACAGACGCCGGCATCGTCCTGGACTTCGATTTCCCGGTCAGGTCGGAACCGCCGGCGCCAGGGTCTGAGCGCAAGGCGCTGGGGATAGACTTCTGGCTCCCGCACCACGCAGCGGACCTGTCGCCCCTGACGCCCGGATGCGAGTGCTATGCCTGCAGGAAGCACCACCGCGCTTACCTGCAGCATCTCCTGGTCGCCAAAGAGATGCTGGGCTGGGTGCTCATCCAGGTGCACAACCATCACGTCATGGACAAGTTCTTTGCGGGCGTGCGCAAGAGTGTCGAGGATGGCACGTTTGAGGAGGACGTGGTGGCGTTTGAGCGCGTCTATGTGGACGCGCTTCCGGAAAAAACTGGACAGGGTCCGAGGTATGTTGTCATGTGGACTAAATGTGCAGTAAGGAACGTAGCTGATTGTTCGTAGGTTGAGAGGTTACCAGTTCACGTCGAGCGGTCCGGGGGAGGCGAAGAAGAACCCGTCGGCGTACAAGATGCTGGATGAAGGGAAGGAGGTTCTGGCGGAGTCTATCAAGCCCGGATCAGACGCAGACGCGAAAGACTTGGAAGAGAAAGGGTTCGCAGAGGTTGAGAAGCAATAATTCATCGTTTCGGACGGCTTTTACTCGAACTCTTAGATGAACGTGTGAAATTGGTAACGCCTGGATTATTTGATCGTACGTCTGCCAATGGTATGATGCAGGGAATTACCGCTCCTGACGTGCTTGCGATGCATGCAGAGTTCAATCCACATTTTCTCCTCTGAATTTGTTATTCTTCCCCTATATTACTCCTCTTACTTCCTTTCAGATTTGATTACATGGGTACAAAACTTTAGACATTGTAAGTCAAACCACGTATTCAAGTCCACAAAAAATATTCTGATGAGTGCAAACGTGCACGAAGCATTCAGAGCTCTCTGATGCTTATATGAGCACTACATGTACTCTGTGATATGCACAGGGTTGAGAGCTTGGCGTAAGCAAAGCCTCGTCAAGGACACTACCCCACTTTGGTCTGGGGGGCTGGAACTCTTCCCATCGTCCTTGGAGCACCTTCGCGCAACCAAAGGCTATTATCCCTTTCTTTTTCCGCGTAACGATCCCATTTCGACTCATCACATCAGAAGAGGACGGCCCAGAAACCTTATTTTCAGGATCTGTAGTCCTTGCGCTAGCTATCAGCTGCACGAGGGTGCTGTGCTTGAAACCTTTAAGCCAATTCTGTCCTTGAACTCCATCTCTTCTTGGCTTATCATGACGGTCAGCCAAACCTTACCGACAAGGTGATCAGTACATGTACTGACACTACGTGGGTGTACAGACAGACGACCAAGTTTCATGGCAGAGCGCGTTCTGGGGCCTTGTGCCTCTCCTTCTTTCTGTCATGACGCAGCCTTGCGGACGAGTTTGCCACTTCTCCTCGAGACTTCGCACTTATGTCCGATGTTCTCCGATAATATGCGCGGCTGATGCCCTGGCAACCCTCATCGAAATGGCTGCTTTGACCAGGAGAGGTGCAAACCCACGCGACGCTGCGTATGCGATCCTCAAGGCTCGCTATCACGATGAAGATACTGGCAGCGGCAGTGGAGAGGGGCTCCAGTCCGTGGAAAAGCTTGGATTCATCAGAGCTCTGCTGTTCCTCCTCGGGACGCTGCCGCAAGTGGTCAAGGTCATGGCCATGCGCGGTATCCCATGGACGCAAGTATGGGCAGCGCTATACCTTGGTTCCTTTGTCATCACGGAAGCAGTTCTCCTCCTCGCAAGAGACCCGGGCCCTGCCAATTATAGGATAGGGAACGACTATCCCGTGAATATCGCCAGGGCTCCTACCGTCCGGGTGGATCTGCAAGCGGCATCGCCCCTTACCCTAGGGATACTCTCAACATTGGTGCACATTTGTTTGGAGCTTTGGGCGTATCGCCAAATACTGGGCGAGAACCTCCTAGGGCTTGACGGCGCCGGTCCCCACATACGAAATCGTTTTGTCTTGGTCGTTTATAATGCAGCGTCAGGCGTGTTTCCTGTCGCTATGGGCTGCATTGTAGCGCTTCTGATATGGATTTTCGTGGGGTTTTTGGGCTACCGCATTTCTCTTGAAAACTGCGGTATTATCATGATTCTGTTTTTCGGGGCAACTCTACTGAGGTTCTCTTTTCAATCTCGGTCGCTGACCGAACCAGTTGACCTTGATATGTATCGAATCACTTTAGGTGTTGCGGGCGAAGTATTGGTGTTGTTTAGTGTCCTCTACCTTGTTTTTCTTACCATGTCCCTCTTTTCTACATACGCATTATTTCGGAGGCATGTGCTCTTTCTTGCAGGCCTTGGCGACCAACCCTTCGCTTTGGCCCCAAAGAAGGCTGTGGGGCGCTCTATCGGTGCTTGCATGTTTTTCGTCTCTACTTGTGTCCTTGCAATCTTGTGGTACGGAATACGTTATGAACCGGCCGGGACACTTAAGCCGGAGTGGACTAATATGCTGGGATAGAGTTGAAAGTCATGAACTGTAATGGGACAGGCCACAGATATACTTCTTGAGGCGCGTTGGGTTTCCTGTTTGAGTAAGCATACAGGGTGCTCATAACACTTAGTTGGCACAACTAGATGCGGGAGTGGAGCCTGTAGTGCTACTCGGTATGGTTCATTTCGCTATTACTCCAGACATCGTAAGTGAGCCAAGGAAACGATAAATGTGCATATGGCTCGGCCAGATATCAGCACGATTGATGCAGGGAAGCGAGCCATTGTGATTGGCGCGCTGTCTAATGAGTTTCCCCGGGCTTAGTGGTGGTGCTGACTGCATACGAAACATGGCACAAGCTTGCCTTCTAGACTGATTGGCTTTAATCTGGTCTTGGAGTAGTCATGCCTGCAATGCAACAACGCCCCGTTGAAGCATTGCTTACGATAGATTGGTCTGGACCCTACGTGACCGAAATATTAGAGTCATGGTTCGCCCGCTGTTTTCCTGGCCCTAACGTTTCCACTCTTCATTCATCAGGCCTAGTTTTGTTACTCATCGACGAGCGGAACAGTTCGTCCTTTAATCAGGTTCGCTTGAATACTTGTTGTGGACTATACCCTTCTGGTAGGACACAGGTCACGCTCGCTGGAGCTTTACTTACAGTTACTGAGCTGTGGTCCAGAGGAAATTTGGAACCCCGTCTTCACCTGGCAATTCTCCAAGTTCAAATCTGAGTTGAATTGCCGTCCGAGAAGGTCTGGAAGATGGTGTGCGGTGTGTGTGAAGCCGTTGGAGCTGCGATCAGTTCGGAGTGGCATTCCGACGTCGACCTTGGCACAGCTGAAGAGATTCGGGATAGGTCTCTCGACTGTTCGATTTGTCGGGAAATCTTGGAATCGTTCAACACGTATCGCGGTGCTGTCCGGCTGGAGTCCAATCCTCGGGTAACCTTCTGCCAGGAATCGCTATCTGTGTACTCTGTGAAGTTTACTAAAAATGAACTTCTTAACTTTGGCGGTTCTTACATGGTGAAGGATGGTCCGTTGACTCTAGGATTGGTACTGAATAGTTGCTTCATCAACTTGAAGAGGATTCGAGAATGGCTCGACTTCTGCGACAAGCATCACGGCGGTTCCTGCCACGGTCTCTCTCCTTCACAAAAGATCGAGCCCATGGAAAAGTTGCTCTTGGTTGATGTCGACCGCGGCTGTCTGGTTCATATGCCTGGCACAACACGATATTGTGCTTTGTCATATGTATGGGGCCAGCTATCAGGCTCGATAGAGACACGGCTGGAAAACATTGATTTCCTTAAGCAAGAAGGAAGTCTCATTATCGCCGCCGGATTTATATCGCTTCCCAAAACTATTGGGGATACCATCAGGCTTCTCCGAACGATCGGACAGCGCTACCTTTGGATTGACAGGCTCTCTATTATCCAAAACGACCAGGAGAACAAGCACCTATACATCTCAAGAATGGACACGATCTTTGCCAATGCGTATCTCACAGTTATAGCTGCAGACGGAGAAGATGCAGATTTCGATCTCTCTGGAGTTGGGTTGGGATCTCGCCCCCGAACATGCTCTCAAAGCATCATAAAGTTCCCTCAAGTTTCCCTAGTTACACCTATCGACTACCATGAAACTTCTTGTTTTACCGGCGCGGCTGGACATTTCAAGAACGGTTTCTTTCGCCTCGAGCGCTCGTATTCCTCCATGGGACGGTTTACTGGAATTGTCAAAAATCCTTCTGGGCTGAAGACAAGCTTAACGAACCGGATTGTATGGGCCAGCCTAGTGACGCGGCTAGCTATGTACCTGGGTGGACAACTCCATTCGTTACTTGGCCAGACATGGCACGTTGGGAAGACCTGACAAGCGACTACAATGTATTGGATTTCTCTTTCGAAGAAGATGCGCAAGCTGCTTTTACCGGCATCGAGAATATATTGGAATGTTCCTTTCCCGCTGGCTTTCTCCACGGGCTGCCGGAATTCTTTTTCGATTGGGTCTTAGTTTGGCAATCACACACGCAACTAGAAAGAAGAACAGTTCTCAACGCCCGAAACGGGTATCGGTTACCTAGCTGGTCTTGGCTCGGCTGGAAGGGTGAGATATCGCAAGTTCGATCAACAATCTGCGGGAGTTATTGGAGAGATTTGAACAATCCAATCTGGACACTAATGGAAGTGGGCTACAGGATGGAGCCTCTTGTGGACTGGGTTCAGATTGGACCATCCCAGGATCAGCAACGTCGCATCCGGAACGACTGGCACAAGTGGTTGGCCCATCGTGCACCCGGATTGGAAGTTCCTGCCGGGTGGAGCGTGCACGGAGATGAAGAAGATAGCTGGTATACGACAGACTCAGCGCCTGGTGTATTTTTCCGGCAGCCATTACCCACAGTTGGGCAACTCCCGCCTGATGCGGCGCAGAAGTGTTGGCCTCCATACCTGCGTCTGCGTTCATTCAGTGCCTTCTTCAAGGTCACCTCGCTAAGCTCCGCCGCTGAGAACGAGGCTATGAAGGGGGACGAAACTCGAGTACAGGTGTCTGATTTGAATGGGCGAGAAGCTGGGGTACTCTTTCTGGATCGGCTGATCGCAGACGAAACAATAATTGGCCACTTTTTCGAGCTTGTAACCATTTCGAGGGGTCGAATGAAGCCTGTCACAAGAGGTACTAAAGATTGGTTTCCCGAATATTACCTCAAAGATATCACTAAGACGGATGGCGTTCTTGAGTTCTACAATGTCCTTTTCATCAAATGGTAGGATGGCTATGTGGTTCGGGAAGGGGTTGGACGGGTGGAGAAGTCTGTATGGGAGCTGCAAGATCTCAAAGAGTTTGACGCAGAGCTCCGTTAGCTATCGCAAAAGTAGCAAGTTTTCCTTGACTACTCAGTATCATCCCCACGATGTATTGCGTAACCACTGGTTCTCGTTGATATTGGCGTCCTCCGCAGAACACCTTGTCGATTTCTTTGCATCTTGTAAACGACGTCAAACGAAGATACAAGTCATTTCGCAATCCCGCGTACACTCCTACATGGCCCCAAGATTTACTACCTCCTGTTCATAAAACTCGGATACGAATAAGGAACAAGAAACCGCCAAGTCCCGTATGTTCCATGGTCTAACAAACTGCAAACCTTCATCCTCTACCAATCCCTCATCCTCTGCGCCTCGCGGTTCAATTCTGCAGAACCAGACACATCCTTACGGGGTAGCATCTATGTCGATGAAGTTGTTGAGATGAGCCTGTCGGGTGGCAAAAAGAAGCCAACGGAAGAGGGAGGTCACGGCTACTCCCTTATTGGCTGACAGAACCCCGCTCGAAAGGCACATCTAAACACCACGAGAGAGCACGCAATCGCAAGCACACTCAACACCATGACGATCAAGGTGCGCACGCCCTCGCTCTACAATTTGCCTCTTCCGGAGAAGCGCAAGCACACTGACGTCATGCCATGGGGTAGGACTACGAATACAGCGTCGAGGAGCCGCTCAACCGCGAGCCACCGCTCGAGGAGTTGATTGCAAAGTGAGAAAAACCATGTGTCAGATCAGGGCTACGGGACCTTCAAGCTCAAAGGTCTAATCGCGCACCTTCTGTTTTGGTCGAGAAGTTATGGAGTTGACGTTTACTACCCAAACTGCACCTTGCCAGACACAACGAGCCCCGTCCATCCATTTCTCATTGACTTCTGTGCTTTACGTATCAATCACTAACTGCAGCTTCACCTGCGCAGCTTCATCACCGAAAAAGACGGCTACGACCGCAACCATGGGCAAGTCTCACTCCCTTCACAACCACCACTCCTAACCACTCTCCTCCCCCAGCCCCATCCCCATCATCGACGCCTCCACCCACCGCGTCTCCGTCGACGGCGCCGTCCGCACCCCCCTCTCCCTCTCCCTCACCGACCTCCACTCCCTCCCCCAACACCACGTCACCTGCGCCCTCCAATGCGCCGGCAACCGGCGCCACACGATGCGCACCGAGCTCAAAGAAGTCAACGGCATCGACTGGTTCGACGGCGCCGTCATGAACTGCACCTGGCGTGGCCCACTCCTCCGCGACGTCCTCCTCCGCGCCGGCCTCACCCTCCCCTCCTCCGCCTGGCCCACCGCGCACGTCGCCTTCGCCTGCCACCAAACGCCATGCCAGGACGACGCGTGGTACGGGGCCAGCATCCCGCTCGACCGAGCCATGGACGCCGACGCCGACGTGCTGGTCGCCCTCGAAGTGACCCTCCCCACCTCACCTCACCTCACCCAAGTAGTGCTGACACGCGCGCGAAAAAGATGAACAACGCCCCCCTCACCCCCAACCACGGCCACCCCGTCCGCATCGTCACGCCCGGCATCGCCGGCGCCCGCTCCGTCAAGTGGCTCGACCGAATCACCGTGCAGAGCGTCGAGAGCGCCAACTTCTACCAGCAGCACGACTACAAGATCCTGCCGCCCGACATCGACACGCCCGAGAAGGCGAGCGCCGCCGTGTGGGACGCCGTGCCGGCTATCCAGGACATGCCGATCAACTCGGTCATTGGCGTGCCGGCGAGCGGCGCGCGCGTGGTGAGGGATGGGGAGGGGTTGGTGGAGGTGAGGGGGTATGCGCTGCCGGGGGGAGCTGCGGGGCCGGTGGTGAGGGTGGAGGTGAGCGCGGATGGCGGGGGGTCGTGGCGGGAGGCGGAGATTTTGGGGGAGGGGAAGGGGTTGAGGTGGGCGTGGTGCTTGTGGCGGGTGAAGGTTGGGGTGGAGAAGGGGGAGGGGAGGAGGTTGTTGAGCCGTGCGACGGATCGGGGTGGGAATGTGCAGGAGGAGCGGTCGGAGTGGAATTTGAGGGGGTGTGCTTACAATGGGTATGGGGAGGTGAAGGACTTGGAGATTATCTGAAGCGGCCGCCAATGGCTCGTAAGTATGGAGGTGTTGGAGTGAGGGGTGAGGAGGCGTTTCAGCGAGCATTTAATAACTGTACTCTACAGAACTTCCAATAAGCTATGAAACGCATCATTCAGGACTGATGATGGTGCTCGTCTTTGCTTGTATGACATTTTGTTGTATGTCCGCGGCATCCATAATTGGCGTTGCAGTGTCAACGACTTGAAGCACCTACGGAGATGCATGAGTTCGGAAGCTACTACAAAGCCCAGGAGCCATTGCATTGAATCCATGTACTCTAATGTATCTACTTGCTAACTGTTATGCAGCACGAGCAAGGCCAAAGATCTCTTTCACTCAAAGTCCAGGAATGGAGGTGAAGTGCCAATTGGCGGCGGCAATATCAGGTGTCTTTCGCGTCAGGATAGCCACGCGAAGCCTCGCAAGCTCATGACACTCCCTTGGGACCCAGGATTCCGCAAAGCCTTACTCGCTCCAGAAATCATTGTCTATTGTCTATTGTTCTGTTTCACTTCCAGGTATTCGAAAGTGGGGCCCGTCACCGAGACAATACTACGGGGTGCACAGTGGCTATTGTTACGACACTTCACAATAGACAATAGAAACACACGCCTCCATAAAATTCACGCTTGCCCACACCTCCTTCGACCTTTCTTCAACATCGACCAACAGCTGCCGCCGTCCGCGACTTTTCCTGCGCCTGCAGCCGACGATCTACGACCGCGGTCCAGCAATCGCGTTGATCATCACCAAGCACCCATTGCGCCCTGACGACGCAAAACCATGAACACCGACAACCCACTCCCGCTCTCTGTTGCTGGTTCAACAGAGCAGCCTACGTCTCCCAGCCACAACAGCCTGCACCTTTCCCACGCTGACCCTGCATCTCAACCTTCGACCATGGCCTCTTGCTCTTCTCCTCGCGCCAGCCCTGCGGACATTGCCTCGTCAATGACTTCTTACGAGTCCAACAGCCACTCCAGCACGGGTAACACCCCGCAGCAAGGACCAGCGACGCCATGTGCTCACTCTAGCACCACTCCCACAATGTCACCGCCTCAGCTTCCCCTCAACGACACAGATCTTCCCCATGACATGGGCTTTGCTATGCAGCCGCAGATGGCTAGCTACTACAAGCTGTCCCCGCCGACCGCTCATCTCCCTGCGCCGTTCGCCCCTCTGATGAGCAACGCGCTTCCAATGGATAACATGGCTAACGCGCCACTGCTGACCAACGCACCTATGATGAGCAACACCTTCGCTCCTGCGTACAACAATGCGGGTCTAACTTTCCAAGGTCTTCAGCATGGTCTTCCCCAAGATTCGTCGAAGCAAGGCATCGAGCGGTTTGATGACTACGGTCTCTTCAGCGAAGATTCCTCCAAGTATGGTTCTCTCAAGCATGATCCCTTCAACAAAGATTCCTTCAAGCATGATTTCTTCAACGAAGACCCCTTCAACGAGGATTCCTTCAATGAAGACTCCTTCAACCAAGACTTCACCAACAACCAGCAAGTCCTCAGCCAACAGACCTCCCACCAACCCTCCGGCCCAGTAGCCAACGCCGACCACGATGACGACGACGACGAGATCCAATTCCTCGGCATAATCACCAAGCCTCCCAGCGCCCCCGCTCCCGCAAATCAGAACCCGCAACCCGCGGCGCAAAACCCCCAGCACTTCCTCGCGCAGCAGCAGCAGCAGCAGCAGGCCCCGACCCACCAACGCCGTCCCCGTCGTCTCGAACCCATCCGCCACAACCTCCCCCGCCAGTCCATCCCCGACCAACCACCACCACCACCACCACCACCTCCGACGACGACGACCACTGCGCCCGCGCTCTTCGAGCCCCACCCCCTCACCCCCCCGACAATCAACCAAGTAACCCTCATCGCGCACCCCCTCCCCCCCACCATCCTCCCCCACCTCACCACCCCCACCCTCTCCAGCCTCGCCCGCCTCTTCCTCGACTTCGAATACCGCGACATCGCCACCCCCAACCCCCACCCCCACCTACCAACCCACCTCTCCGCCCTCAACGCCGCCCGCCGCACCAGCGGCACCCTCCTCACAACCGAATGGCAGCGCCGCGTCCGGGCGAAAGCGGATTGGTGCCGCGCGGCCGGCGCTGCGTGGGAGAGCGAGGAAGACGGCGATGGCGCGGTGCCGGGGGGATGCGAGCGGGAGTTGAGGGTGTTGGATAAGGGGGCGGGGAGGGTGTTGGATGGGATGGGGGTGGGGGAGAGGGGGGGGATTGTGGTGGTGGGGCAGAGGGGGGCGGCGGGGGTGCAGTTGAGGCAGGTGAGGGGGCCGAGCGCGAGGGAGTGGGAGGAGTGCGTTATTGATGCTGTTGGGGAGGTTTGGAGGGAGGGGAGGGAGAGGGAGAAGAAGGTCGCTGCCGTGCAGGAGGGCGACGAGGGTGGGCAGGTGGAGAAGGCGACCGCTGCTGTGCAGGAGGAGGGCGGGCAGGTGGAGGGGGAGGAGGGCGCTGCCGTTCAGGAGGAGGTGGAGAAGACGGTGCGGTTTGCGGAGGGGGTGGAGATTGTGGGGGAGGAGGCTTTCAGGCTGGCGGCGAGGGAGAGGGCGCAGAGGGAGCAGCAGCGCGGTAACGATGGCGGTGAGGTCGTTGGAGGCGGCGTGCAGAAGAAGAGGGGCCCGAACAACGCGCAGAACAAGCCCAAGCCGGCGCTCAAGAAGACGAAGCAGCCCGCCGCGAAGAAGAAGGGCAAGAAGGCGCAGGCCGAGAAGACCACCGGCGAGACGGCAGCTGAGCCCATCACCATCGCCGAGCCGCTTCCGGACTACCCCGACGCCATCGGCGCGAGCGGCAACTGCGTCAGCAAGCCCGACAAGTACAGCCAGATCGTTGCTCGGCCTGCTGCGGCGAGCGTCTGGACGCCGGCGCCAGCGCCAGCGCCCCAGCCGGAAAGCCGCAAGCGCAAGGCGGCTGATGATGAGGATGGCAAGGGGGAGGAGCAGGTGGATAAGCGCCAGAAGACTGGTGTCGTTGTTGAGGTGGAGGAGGAGGAGGGTGATGGGCTTGACGACTTATTCAATGAGTAGATCTGGGCGTATTGGCTGTAAGAAACCGGGTGGATGACCGGGATGGCTGGATAGCGTCACAAAAATTCCTTGGATGATGCAGGGGAGGAAGGCAGACTAAGGGGGGAAATGCTTTGTTTTATAACTATTTCAAACTCCACGAAAACTGACAGTGGTGTGGTAACTATCTCCGAACAAACAAAAATGGAGGACTTTGACACCTGACGGACCTGTACGAGACTTCAAAGCAAGGGTAGAAAGAGTGACTGGCGTGCGAAAGTAGGACATGGTGTAGGACGGCACATAAGAGGCAAACATACAAAGTAAATGGAGTGGCTCGTATGGATCATGCGAGGAAACTAGGAAAGGCGCTTATTGGAGGCAGAGAACTGGGGAAGGAAAAACGAAAAACTGGTTGGCAACGGGTAACGATCAAAGAACAGGAATGACTACATCAAACATCATCGCAGAGAACGAACCTATTCTTGCGTCGAACACCCGTGTGAGTAACCTTGCCAACGACGTCGCAACCCATGTTCCCACGGCCGTAGGCGACGATGCAGCGATCTGCCCCGGGGTGACCTAGTGTTCATCGAGGGTTAGCGAGTGTTCTCAGAACATGTTCGATAACTTAGAGAAGGCGTGACAGGCAAAGCAAGAGGAGAAGAAGAGGACCGAAGTGAACGAAAAGACGAATAAAAGAACTTACCACCACGGTAAGCATTATGACCCCCCACGAGCGGGAACTCAAACAGAGTACGGCCCCCCACCCCAGTGAACGTGAAATGCTCGGGGTGGTTCCGGAAACCGTCGGGGTAGTGGCCAGCGTGCGTGCCCCTCCTCAGGTTTGCGCAGGCCGCCTGCTGGCACTTGTTCACTTCGGCATGCGTGTAAAGCGTGCCGCGGCAATCCACCACGTAGTCGGCATGGCGTCCACGTCCCGCCGCGGAAGAGGAGGTGGGCAAGAACGCAAAAACGAAGAAGACAGCCTGAAAGAAGATTGCTCGTCAGTCACATCGCCGTGGAGAAGTTCCGAGTGCCACGCTTTGAATACCTTGAACATCCACATGGTTGCTGTTTAGGGGGTGCAATTGGTGGAGAAGTGCCGAGAACTGAGAAGAAGAAAAAAGCACAAAAGGAACCGATGCAAACGAACGACTGGACAGAGAGTTTGACGAAGACTCGAAGGAAAAGGGAAGATAGGGAAGTACTGACTGCTGCTGCCACCCTTCTCCACCCGCTCCCCCAAGGCTTTTATGACAATCGAGCATAAAGCCCACTTCAAATGTCTCACCCGACGCCCAGTCGTCCCCAAAACACCATCAAAGAGAGCAGTCGTGACACACACAACTTGGCGACCAGAAACGTCTCTGTGCACAACCCACAGTAATGATCGTCAAGACAGCAGAGACCAGCGACAAGGACGAAAACATAGGATTCTGAACCATTTTTTTCTTGGCCAAACCCGCTCTCAAGACCTCTGAAACACGAAAGACTCAGCAAGGACCTCCCCACGCCCTCTACAATACTCCTCCCCCCTACGCCCTCCAAACCAATTCTCCAGCTCACTTCTTCTGCTCCGCCGCCCACTCCTCATGCAACTTCTTCTGCCTCTCCCACTCCTTCCGCAGCTTCTTCGTCCTACTCTTGGGCAGCTCCTCCCCCTTCGCATCCCTAATCGGCAGCCCCTCCCCATCCCACGCGCTGTACTCCGCCACCCTGAACATCTCCAGGTGGCTCAGCTTCGCCTTCTCCGCCAGCGCCGCCTTCTTCTCTGCCTCCTCCCTTTCGCGCTTCTCCTTGGCCGCCAGCTTCGCCGACGCCTGCGCCTCCTTTTGCTGGCGCGCGGCGATCAGGTCGGCGCTGAGCGGGCGCACCAGCGCCGGCAGCGACTGCGCGTCGCGGTCTTCGAGGTAGATGCCCAGGTCCCAGAGGTGCACGTCGCGGAGCTTGTCGCAGAGGGCCAAGAAGTCCTTGGCGGGCGCCTGCTTGTCCGCGAGCCCTTTGACGTCTTCCTGGAACTGGGTGTAGACTTCGGCGTACGGGACGGCGTCGACGGGCTGCTCGGATGCGGCGGTGTCCTTGGTGGCGAGCTGCTTGATCGAGTCGGCGTCTATGGAGCCAGACTTTGCGGCGTCGCGGACGGCATCGCGGAGTGCGGAGACGGGGTAGATGAAGGGCTGGGCGGGGGTGGGGATGTCGATGCCGGACCAGCCGATGCGGTTTGCGTCGGTGGGGTCGGCCTTACCGTCGAGACCGAAGATGGTGACGATCTTCGTGATCCAGCGGCCGATGGTCAGGACGGTTTCGTCTGAGAGTGCGGCGCGCGTAGCCGCGGAGTTGTAGTCTGTGATCAGGCCGGAGATGATGCGCATGGCAGTGGGTGTGTCGAATGAATCGCAGAGGGCCTTGTCAAAGTCCCTTTGGGCAGCGCTGAAAGCAGTTTCGAGAGTTGAGTCCTCCGCCGCTGATGCCGCGTTTGTCCGAGACGGATGGCGCACCAGATCCTTGACCTTGAAGTAGAAGTTGTCCACCTTGTCTTCCCATGACGCACCTTCCTTCACAAGACCCTCAGTAATCTCAACAGGCTCCTTCCAACCACCCAGTAAGAAAACGATGCGCAGGCCACGAGGCGTCCAGTCACCCCGGCCGAGAGCTTCTCTGATGGTGGTGAAGTTCTTCAGAGACTTTGACATCTTAGAACCGGCGATAGATAGATGACCCATGTGGAGGAAGTAGTTGACCCATTGGTGCGTCAGGTTGTCGTGCTTGCACTCTGCCCAGAAGGCTTCACTCTGAGCCAGTTCGTTGTCGTGGTGCGGGAAGGCGAGATCAACTCCTCCCGAGTGGATATCCATCCTCTGGCCGAGGACATCAGATGCCATGGCAGAGCACTCGATATGCCAGCCTGGCCGACCCTGGCCCCACGGACTCGCCCAAGCAGGCTCACCCGGCTTCGAGGACTTCCAAAGCGCAAAGTCGGCATCCGAGCGCTTCTCCGTGCTCTTCTTCGTCAGAGCTCCCTCACCATCTGCCAGCAGATCCTTGTCGTTCCTGTTCCACGGCTCCAGGCGAGCATAGGGGTTGCCGTCCCGCTCAAAGGCCTGGATGTCGAAATAAACGGATCCGTCCGTCGTGGCGTATGCGAAACCGTTCTTCTCGACCTTGGCCACAAAGTCGACAATTTGCTGGCTGTACTCGGTGACGCGGGTGACAACATCAGGATCCAAGCAGTTCAGTGCCCGCACATCCTCCATGAAGCGGTCCTCAAACTTCTTGGTCAAGCGGGTAAAGATGCTATGGTCGTTGGCGTCTATGGTGGAGCCGTACAGGGAGTCGAGGTAGGGCAGCAGAGCATCCTCGGTCTTGGTGTAAAAGTCCGTGGCACTGATGGTCTTCGCCTCGGCCAGGATCAAAGCTTCCGCAGCTGCGGACGCCGTCTTCAGGTGCATCTTGACCTTTGCCTCTTTGTCTCCCGGGGGCGCGTCGCCTTCGAGTGCCTTGCCTTCCAAAACATGTCCATATGCCTTCTTTGCCTGCTCCGAATATTCTGTCTGCTTCAGTTCAGCCGGAAGCAGGGGCAGGTTCTTCTTCAGGTACGCCTCGAACGCCTGCTTCACTGTAGAGACGGTCTCTTCGTCGACGTCGGGGTGCTTGGCGGTGAATTGGGCCAGCAGGTACTGCTGTCTGCCGCGCAAAATGATCTTGTCGTCGACGTCGGTGATGTTCATAACAAAGCGCACGTCGAAATTGAAGTAGTCGCGCATGATACGGCGGATAATGTCGGTGCTGACATAGTTGCGTGCGTGACCCAGGTGGGCGTCGTCGTAGACAGTGGGACCGCAGGCATACCAGGAGACCTTGTTGCCCTCAATGGGCACGAAGGGCACCTTGGAGCGGGTCAGGGAGTTGTATACGTGGAGTGGGGGGAGCTTGGAGCGGGCTTGGGGCGCCTGCCACTGAGGCTGGGTACGGCCGGACATGGTGCGCGCAAAGGGCCGGAGGAGCAGGAATAGACGGGTCTTGGGCGTGGAAACGGTTATCGCGGGTGACAGGCGGCGAAGCAGCAACGGTGGCATCTATTTCATAGTCGGCTCGTACTTGGAGTGAGTCAAGTGGAGCACGACTTCGTTTTGACGCAGAGGTCAAAGGCCGGACCCTGGCGCCGATCGCGCCGCGGGGGAGCCACGAAAAAAGTCGTGCCGCCAATCCAGACAAACGTCACAACCATCACCACCGCAGCCATGCCCTCATTCCGCCCCTCGCCCTTCCTAGACCCCGGGTCCCGCACCCAGGATGGCCAACTGGCCCTAGTCCACCTTAGCCGCGAGCATCTGACGCCCGTCGTCATCAATGCTTCCCCCGACGCCGAATCGCTGTACGCCGAAGGCTGCGTCGTCAACACCCGCTTTGGCTCCTTTCCCCACAGCACCCTCGTGAACGTGCCATGGGGCATGCAAGTGCGCGCCGCGAATGTCGACACTGGACGTAGGGGCAGGAAGGGTGGCAAGAAGAGGAAGCGCGACGACGACACGCCCGGCGACGATGACGACAGCACCGCGTAGGTCTTGAAGATTTTCTTTAGTCCGGTATAATTCTAATTCATATGTAGAAGAGACGTTGGTTTTGCCTCTACTGGATTCACCCACCTTATTCCTCCCACGCCCGAGACATGGACCATTTCTCTGCCGCACCGAACACAAGTCGTCTATACTCCAGACTATAGCTACGTCCTACAGAGGCTACGAGTCCGCCCCGGCGACACGTTGATCGAAGCAGGTGCTGGAAGCGGTTCCTTCACTCACGCCTCCGTCCGCGCTACATTCAACGGGTACCCTCTCGCGGAGCAGACGTCCGAAGCGAACGGCACGGCGCAAGGAAAGAAAAAGCGCAAGCGGTACGGCCATGTCTACAGCTTCGAGTTCCACGAGCCGCGCGCCGAGCAATTGAGGAAGGAATTAGTCGAGCATGGCATGGATCAGCTGGTCACAGTCACTCATGCCGACGTCTACAACGACGGCTTCAGCACCACCAACGACGGCACCGTCCCGCAAGCCGAAGCCATATTTCTGGATCTCCCTGCCCCCTGGCTCGCCCTCAAGCACGTCTCACGCAACCGCCCCGCTGCGACATCCACAACAAGCGCCAACACTCCAGAGCCCACGTCCGAAACCACCCCAGAGTGGCGCTCACCCCTCAACCCCCGCAAAACCGCCCGCATCTGCACCTTCTCCCCCTGCATTGAGCAAGTCCAGCGCACCACCTCCGAAATGAGACGTCTGGGCTGGACCGCCATTGAGGTTGTCGAAGTGCTGCACCGCCGGATCGAAGTACGCCGCGACCGCATTGGCCTGCGCGAGGAAGGTCTGCGGGGCGTCAACGCCACCCCCGCCACCGTCGACGAGGCGCTCGGCCGCCTTCGCGAAGTCGAGGGCCGCATCAAGAACTTCCACGACACGATGCACGGCTCCGCGGCGGAGAACAGCGAACAAGGCGCCGACGGCGAGCTGGGCAAGGGCTGGGGTAAGGAGAGCAAGGAGCAGCGGCTGGCGCGCCTGCGTGCGGAGGAGAAGCAACGGAAGACGTTCAAAGAGGGCCGGTTGGTGCATCGCACGGAGCCGGAGATCAAGACGCATACGAGCTACCTGTGCTTTGCGGTGCTGCCGCGGGAATGGACCAAGGAGGACGAGGAGAAGGCGAGGCGGAAGTGGAACAATGCCGGCGTGGCTGAAGAGGTGGCGAAGGGGCAGAATAAGCAGGATAAGGCTGAGGCTGTGGAGAAGGATTAGGCTCCAGGCTGACTTGGGTTGGGAACTGTAAGGGAAATGTGTGTCGTTGAGATGGGCATCATAGCGTTCGAGGCTGAATAATTCTGCAGTGGAATTACAATCCTCACGGGAAGTTTTTGCCGAAGAAAACCTATTTGCAGATTTGGCTGTGACAACGTGCTAAGCAGTCAAAAGCTGCAATCCGTCGGCACAACAGTTTCACAATCACGTCTAGCATTTCAGGCTGAGCACATATATCACCTTGCTGCAAGGCTGAACGTGGCTCCTCTTATGAACCAGTGTATCCGCCGTTTGTTCCTTGTTTCATCATCCGATATTCTCTTTGTCCAGACCTCGATTGCATTATCAAGACATACCCGTTCGAACCCCCGATGCCGTCAATATCCTCGAATCCGAAGACCAGACGCCAAGACCTCCTGATATACACGCAGCAGAATTTCGACCTACGATTCTCCCAAACCCATAGCCAACGTTGAGGAATGACGGATCATCCTCAGGAGTCAGACTACGTCCGACAGCTCGATGCGCTCCAAACCAGCAGAGCATGCCAACAACGAGCCTGCTTCGGCGGCTCTGCTCATACCTGTGAAACAAATTCGCGTCCTCTTGTCTTGAGAGACAGTTGGACAGGTCTCGCCGATGGCTGGTGGCTCAGGGAGATTGCTGGTATCGTTTTCGGCAGGTATTGCGTGGCAGTCGTCTTTTGCGGTACTGCTCATCGCAGACGGCGGCATGCTCCGCGAGGACCGGAAGTTTCTCATGCAACCAGGCTCTCTCGTATCGGTGTTGATGGCAGTAGCGAAATCATCGCTGTTGCTGCCAATATCAGGATGTTCTTCACACGGTAGAGTGCCAACGAGGTAGGACCACCATTCCCAGGAATGGGGTCGTGCATGGCCACGTAGATTACTAGAAGCCTACAGGCGATATGATGACATGGTGCAGTGTGGTCAGAAGACGCTTTGGTGAGGTAGCTAGGCATACCTATTAGCGGCGCTATGTATCGACATCGCAGGCTCGAGCAATACTCTATAATATGTACAGGGACTAAAGTAACCATCCAGGTGAGCACATTCCAATATGTACAGGTACGAGAAGAAGTGATCAAGCAAGCCGACGGACTCGTAAGAGGGGAGAGAGAAAAAATCCCTCACGCATCCACCAAATACGCCGCAATCACGGGGGGGGGGGGGGGGGGGGGGGGGGGGGGCGGGGGGGGGGGGGGGGGGGGGGGGGGGGGGGGGGGGGGGGGGGGGG
>JAJMVL010000037.1:0-263583 GCA_023082095.1 Dothiorella sarmentorum
CTGCGTGTTTCCCACAAATTAGAAGACGCCCAGTTACTCGCTGAGGTTCGGAATGTAATCTGACTCCGACACTTGCGAAATCAGGTCTGGCAAGGTTGATTCACATGTCATCAATCTTTTTATGAGGCTCAAATTCCCGTGCGGCAAGCCGAGCTTACCAGCTTATGCAGATCAAGCTTACCATGGATTATTGACGCGTTGGGCATCATTTTCACACGGTGCGCTTTTACTGGATATGACCTGCAAAGAAGACGTGACCGGCCATCTGTACATATGCGACTCACCACCACACCAGCTTGGAGTGAGGCGTTCTGACCAGCCAGAGGTTCAGAAGAGATGCGGTGCAAGGCGGTCTGCCAGTTTTTCGTGATGGATCAGCCGACTTCTTGGAATGCGCATATCACTGCGTGAAAACCCAGTTCAAAGCCAATCTTTCACGCCCGGTTAAATCCCTGACCATCGATTGGCCATTAAGGGAGGGTTGCAGCCTTCCCGGCGTCATGAATTCACGCCGCTTTAGCTACTGCCAGATAGTCGAGGCTGAGACAATCGTCCTCTAATGCATGGAATATCCCATCTTTGCCTGTGGAACCTGCAGGTTACGGGCACGGACTGTTGCTGTCTTCGGCTCAAAACCAGGTATGCGTTGGCAGCAGGCTTAAGATATCCTAAAATTTTGCTCACTACCATTTAGATCATGGTTCCTGGGCGGCCTTTCCCGGTCAGCAACTTTCGCGCCCGCCTTTCCGTGAACATCTCACTCGGAGCCCGATAGAAAACGTTTCCGGAGCAGCCTCGTCCTTTCGCAGCCCAAACCCGCTGGACAACCCAAGATGGACACTTTTCATCGAGATGATCGTTCGCGTCCAGCAGGATTACCAAAGGTTACTCCATCAAGCATCGTGACCTGACGCTTGTAGAGCTAATGTTGCGTAGCCTTTCGGAAGCCCAGATCACTCGTCTGAACCGGACAAAGGCGGTCCCGGTAAGCCTGAGGTATGTAACAAGCCCAACCTACTTCAAGCTTGTGTATGTTAACGAGTTCTTAGTTCCCCAAGCCGCCGCCAACGCAAGATCAGGATTCGCCATCTAATTCCGCGAAACCCCCGACTTTATCGGAAAATAAGCAACGTTCGGGACGTTGATCAGCGAGCTTATGATCAAGAATCGCTGGGGATATCTGATCTCTCGGAAGAGCAAGATATATTATCTACAAACAAGCGACAAATCTCACAACCTTAAAAGAGAAGGATGGCCCTGTTGCAGGACATCAGGTCATTTGGTAAAACACGCCGCATGGTGAAAGGAAACTCCAGTAAAGGTATAAAATCATTTGGATTGAGATGGTCGCGAGAGACAAAGTTGGTCAGAGTGCTTGCTTAGTTAGGCACTGGATCATGACCCGGATTATGTTTATGTCCTATATCGTCATTCTGGGAAACTGCAGACGCTTCACTTCTCTTACTCTTACAGATTATTTCATTTTGGAATACGCTATTATCTCGGACATACGAGTCTCATATATTAGATCTACGTCCAGTTTTGGAAGCCTCTTCTGATCGATGGCAAATGCACTGTATTGAAGGGAAATTACAGCTACTTTTAACGCAGTGGTTAAATATCTTCCTACGGTTCTCGATCCAATAAATAATCAACGTCCGGGAGATCGATCACACAGCAACTGACATGAACGTGATACGCGTATAGTCGAGCGCTCGCACGGCTACCACAACGCACTGCGAATTTCCACGTCAACACAAGATGTGGAGGTGAGAAGTTCCGATGTCGCACGCAGTGCGACCCCATGAGGTTGTACAAAGCCCATGTATGTAGTGTTATCGTATTGCAGAGGCCCATGCGCAAGAAAAGTAAGCAGCCATGTGACAATGGCTGTGGTTCACACGATGACCGAGTCTTCCCAGAGATGGCTAGCTCCAGAAAACTGTTAAATACTTAAGGGTAGCTACTAGCGTCGAGCTACGTTCTCTGCTCAAACTTTGTCCAGTCAAGGCGTCGAATGCAATGGTTGCTCGGACGTACTGCGTCGCCTCGACACCAAGAGAAGACGGCCACGGCTTGGTGGAGGTATGTGCGTCTGAAAGCCTGCACATAGCCTCCCGTGTGCGCCTTATCTACAGCAACCGGCGCACCCGAATCCTCACCAAGGCCGAGATGGAGTGCAGGAATTATCAACCACACGACGAGGAGCTCCTACTCCTGGCAGACACGTACGTCGCTGAGCATGTGCTGCGCCTTAACGTCGTAAGCGTGTGTCTGGCATTCAGTGGTCATACAGAAGCTGACTTCACCGGGAGAGTAGTGATGAGGACTCGGCGGCGGTCGTGCTACTGTCGCCTCCAGTTTTATTGGGTGGCGTGTAAAACCCCCTACGTCAGCGCATACTTCAATGCTTTCCCCTGTCGCTTCACAAGTTAAAGCGGCACCATCCCTCACGATTGGAGAGGTGGCAGGGCGATCAATCAGCTCGGCGTTCAGCTGACCGCCACCTACAGGGTATTGATCAACAGCTGAGGACTGCTCATTGCCCACCAGCATAGCTGCGAGTTCAACAGACCAGCAGGAAACCGCCGGGTGGCGGGCGGATCGAAACAGATTGCCGTTAGGGACATACTTGCGCTCCCTTGCAGTTCCCTCGACGGTACTGGACAAAAATTCAACAACACCCCCCAACACTGCCTCGACGTGCCCATCTGGCCTCGCCCCGAAAGACTGCCTGAGATACGCCTCGCATACGTGGCAATCCGATTATAAGGTGAGTTCACTCATTAAGTTGGTGAAACGGGGGATCAGTTCAGTCGGGTCTGACAGAATGGCAGCAGCTTGGTCGACAGGCCTAGGGTGCCCCGCATCTGTTCCCCTCGCACACCTTGCGCCGCCGCGCACATCTGTCACATTTCTCGATGAAATGGTCATTGAAATAGATGCGCCACGAGAAAATGACGAGACGCAAGAAGAAGAAGCGCCTTCCCAAGCGCCAGCGACCGTAAGAGACACTCAGGAGCTCAACAATGCTGAGTGTAAGTCAACCTCTCTCTCATTCTCAAGCGGTCGTAGTTGACATCGTCATAACATCTCAAAAGCATATATGCAACGTCAGGGCCGGACAAGCATTTGGCAAAGACGACCATGGGCCAATAAAGAGCCGAAGAGCCCGTTTGGGTCCGATGGACGGTATAAGGAGTTCAAAGGCAAACCGGGTAGACCAGCACCAAGGCTTGGCTCAGGTATCAATCCTCTGCTAACATTAACTAGTCAAGGACTATCCGGCTGGTTACCCTCAGCTTGCCGCCTGGACCAACACAGACGACAATTTCCGGGTATACCGTCGCTTCGGAGATTTGCGCAATCGTGTCCTTCAGAGACATCAGTTCAAGTTGGGAAAACTGGAAGCTGATCTTGCAACGATGGATGAGGTTGACAGCAAGAGCGATAGATACGAGGACAACTTCAGACTAGCATCCATCGAGTACGACGAGAACCGGGATGATAGGCGAAAGAAAGTCCTAGATGAGGTCGAGGCAACACTGGAGAAGTATGGTAAGTGGACCGAAGTGTTTTGTGCGATTGTAAACATGCCTCCTAATGAAGTCTGAAAGATGCTGCCTTGGAGCGGGAGCGCATATCCCTTTTGCTCCCTCGGCCAACCGAAAGGAACCACAAGAACATAATCAACTATATCTGGAACCAGCATGCTATTACAGAAAGGGAGATCACTCTGTTCAATCGGAAAGATGATGCAGTCATACTCGCAAAAGACCAGGATTCCCCATTCCATGAGCAGCTGGAAGATTTCCTGCAAGCACACGCATCAGCTAGCTTTCGGGTAAGTACAATACAAGATCGAAAGCCCGGAAAGTGCAGGGGCTGACTATTTAAAGAACTGGTTCGCCACTTCGGAACAACTCGAGAAGTCCAAAGGTTGCGATATGCTGCTGTTCTCCAAGAGGAAAGTCAACATGTTTGTCCGCGCCATCGTCACAATCGTCACCGTCGGCCTTCTGCTCATGCCAATCTCCCTTCTCTTCACCTTGAACTCAGCCAACCAGATCAAGGTTGCCGTCCTCTTGCTCTTCGTCCTTCTGTTCGGAGCCGCCATCTCGGTTTTCTCTCAGCTCAGGCACTATGAAATCTTTGCGGCAACGGCAGCGTAAGCAAGTTGGTTTTCTTTTCTTGCTTTCAGAAGCATAATCTTCTTCTGCTTGAGCTGCGTCTCTGAGCTCAGCTGACGTTTGATGGTAGTTACACCGCTGTGCTGGTGGTCTTTCTGCAAAATGTCTCGACTATCTCAAGTAACACGAATGCAGACCAGTATCAGTGAAAAGTACGCCAGTATCCACCATCAAATTCGCGTCGTTTTAATGGTCTCTGTGTTTATTTTCTTGGACGTAAAAGTTTGATTCTTTTTCTGCACAACACAAAAGTTGGGGTTTACGGAAAATTCATCGCAGATAGTGTTAGATGGCTAGGTGAGGACGAGTCGAATACCTGAGGGAAACAGAAAAGAATATTGCAGCTTCCTTTAGTAATAAGTGGACCTACTGACTGAACTCGTTGATGCAGATCGGAAATGAAAATGAATGACGACCAGGCCCTGCTCAATGATATCATCCTACACTGTCAACTCATACTCAGCCCTTTTCAATAAACGACGAAACCTCAGAAGACAAGTTTTCTGTCAATGTTTTCTGAATGCGTGATCCACTGTCTTTAAGTAGGTGTCTATGAACCCAACCTCGTGTCCTGTGGACAGTTTGGGAGACAATCTCTCCTTACAGAACCGTGACTTCGCAAAGCACATGCCTCAAGTTACTGCGCTAGAATCACTTGCAAAGACCATTTGAAGTGGTAGGGCTAACAAGTGTCCTTTCTACACTAGCTAGTGTAAGGGTGCGGCTTCCCACTGCATCACCTCCGGTTCTTTAACACGTAATGCCTCTCAACTGGATTGTGACCGGGATTAACGATGGTGTCTTTACCTGGAAGGCTAAAACAGCCTCGCCAGCCTTGCAGCGGAAATCCAACCAATGGGACCCGCAGCGGTCAGGTTCCACCAAGGTCAGGCTGACAGCGGAAGCTCTGTTGGTACACAAGGGGAGTGGACTCTGACTCGCGCCCCCCATCTCATTCACTCCAAAATGCATCGCGTTTTGCCTCGAAGTCTGCCTTGTAGGGCTAGATACGGCTGCAAATGCGCGGCGCAACTGCTTCTCGAGCTTATAAGAACGGCATTCCATCCGCCCTTTGGAATATCGCTGACACGCATCTGAGCTCCAATTTGGTTCCCTAGGTTATGGCAGAGCAAACGAATAATGTTCCACTCCAGACCCTTGTGTCCGCGCACTTACGAGGAAATCGACTCTCCCTTGAAGCTCTCGGTGAGATGGTGATCGAAGTAGATCCCGAATACATGGGTACGGCGCTTGGTTCCGGCTCCAGCAGCGACAGTTCTCAACCGACGACAACCAATGGTGAGCAATATTTCGTTCCCTTCAGCCTTTGAATATGTGGGACTTGACTGATTTGCATGGCATATTCAAATCCGGCAGGTTCTCAACAAAGAAGTTCGACCACTTCGTCAAACAGGCCGACGTTCTCATTTCGCTCAACAAGAAATCGGCAACAAAAACCGAAAGTACCTGATGCCCGGTATTCTTCACTGATAGTCAAGCCCAGTAAGTACCAAATCGAAAGACGCTGCAATGCCTAACAGCAGGAAGGTTTCTGAATCCCCGATCGGATATCCACAATTGGCATCGTACATCAATACAGCTTCCGATTTCAGAATCTACAGACGGTTCGGTACCCTAAGAAATCGGATTCTCCTTCAGCGACAAGTAGAACTTGCTAAGGTGGAGAAAGCTTTGGAGGATCTGGACGAAGAGGATGCCGCCCTTGGAAACCTTCATCGTCTGCAATCAATCCGAAAAGATAAAGAGGATGCCATGTCGACGCGGCAAGCGCTGATTGCAGAGGCCGATCAAAAACTAGAGCAGTACGGTCCGTAGGTCCACGCGGAAAGATTTCCAATGAGTTGAACTGATAAATACTCAGACAGGCTGCTGGCACGAGAGCATCGATCTCTACAACTGTCTCCGCCATCCAAACGAAACCACCTGGGCGTCGTTAACTTTCTTTGGAACAACAAGGACATTGTCAAATCGGAGATCGACCTCTACAATCGGATTGATGACTTGGTTATACTGTCGGGAGGCTATGACTCTTTGTTTCACGCATATGCAGAACGCCTCTTGCAGCTCACGGGGAAATGGTTTCAGGTAATAAACGCCGCCTCTCTCATCCAAATATATACACTAATATTTCGAGTTAGCGCTGGTTTATCTCTAAAGAGCAACAAGCCAGGTCCAAAGGAACATATACGCAGCTGTACTCCCAGGTCAGAATCAATTTTCTCATCGAGGTCGTCGTCACCATTGCCAGCGTCAGCCTCCTTATGGCGCCAATAATCCTTCTCTACGCCATCGATACGAGTCGGGCTGTGAAGCTCATCGTGGTGTTGACCTTTGTCTGCGCATTTCCCATCGCGGTGACAGTCTTTGCACAACCGAAAAAACATGAGCTCTTTGCAGTCATAGCAACGTAAGGACACTTCTAGTGACTTTTCTTATTCCTGTCTATATACCTCGTAACAGGCTGTTCTGAAGTAGATTTGCTCACGAGACAACGCCACAGATATACGGCCGTATTGGTTGTGTTCCTCACCAACTTTGGGAATGATCCAACAAAAAAAGGGGTCAGCTAGTGCCCGGGAGACGTTTGTGTGGGGTCGGCTTTCTGGGTGTAGGACTTCTAGCAGTGGCAATCGCCAAGTTTGAGAATCGGTAGGATTATGCATTTCTCTCATTTCATGTCTCCAGGAAAAATACGAGCATAACTGGTGACTGTTTTCTAAATCTGGTTTAAAACAACTGATCAGTAAGCAGCATGCAGGTGGTTTCAATAGAACCTTTTCCATCCAACTGCAGATCCGGATGGAACCCCCAAGCCACGTGCCTCATGTTTTTGCACTAGGATCACTGTCAGCATCCAAACCTACCCCGGAGGCATCCCAATCAAGAGCTAGAAATCCACCCTGAGAAGGATAGACGCTCTGCATCTGCATGACCTCGGCTCGCCAACATCCGCGAACTCGTCAAAGACCCTCCAAACTGATACCGTGGACGCAGGCGCCGTCATCAAAAGTTTTTACACCGATCCGCCAGCTCTCCCTCCCAGCTCAAGTAACACCCTTGCCGCCTCCAGCGTTTCCGCCTTACGACCACCGTCTTCAAAGAAACTGACTCCATCAACGATAATGCACAGGACAGTGTCAGGCATGAGCTGCGCCTCAATCTTCGCCAGCAACCTCCTGATGCCCTTGACAGACTTGATAATCAGACTCCCCAACTCATGCTGCAACGCGTCCGAGTAGATGCCGATGCGTTTGTTCTACAACTGCTGGATGGGCTGCAGCAAGCGATTCAGCAGCATGCCCGGCGGATGCGCGCTCGAGTCCCTGCTCTCGTTCGTATGTTAGCCGCAACAGAACACGAGGGGCACCATCCTCGCCGACGTGGCCGCCGTCTTCTGGAACGCTTCGGCAAGCTTGGCGCTGACGGAGGCAAGAAGGAGACGTGAACCGGAACGCATTGGTCTCTGGTATGTCTTTGACACCAGACAAACACAGCTGATAAGCTAGATGCCACTAAAAGTCTTGACGGATGGTGGAGGAGCAGGCATGCGCCTCCTTTTGGTTTAGTGCATGTTGTTGTAGTCTACTCATCTGCACCTCGTGCTCCTTCATAGACAATACAACCACTTCATCGCGCTCCATCAAGTCTTTTTCCGAACACTTGAGTACTACTCCGGTATACTCATCCTTACCAACAAGCGCATTGGTGAGATCGATGAGGCATTCCACTCCCGCATCAAGATGTCCTTCTACTACAACCAACTGAACGAGGATCGCACCATGAAACTCTGGAATGACTGATTGGACAAGATAAAAAAAGGCAACAAGAGTCTGAAGAACTCTGGTGCCATCGTCAAGTTCGATGAGGGCGAAAGAGAGGAAATCTTGACCTTTGCTCGAGACCACTTCAACGACCATGTCAACGACAAAAAAAAAACCAGCGATTGAACGGCCGCCAGATCCGCAACGCATTCCAAACAGCACTTACACTTGCTCACTACGACCGGCTGGTGTACCTCGAGAAGAGGCTCGAAAAGAAGCAGATCACGGAGGCGGACATCGAGAGCAAGAAGTACAGACCGTAGACTTGCGGACCAGGCATTTCAGACAAGTGGCAAAGATGACGACAGACTACCGCAGATATGTCAACACGGTGCAGAAGGGCAAGACGAACGATGCCGTGGCGGCCGAACGCGCCCTCAGAGCCGCCGACTCTGACCTGGACGCGCCAAACACGCAGGTTTACAGGAGGCACGATATGCCCGCAGACACCCAAGTCTAGGGAAAATATCCGTGCACCTACCCCAAGTGTGGAAGCCCATGAACCGCAGGACGCGAAGGAGGGTACGGATGGAGAGGCTGATGACGACAGTGTCGCAAGTGATTTGAGTGATGATGATTGAGGATTTCCTATACTACACATGTAGCGTTATTCTAGCCTTTGGCCCTTCTTTGCGAGCCCAGTAGAGACCAATGTGATTTTACTTTCCTTGCTCTGTGCGTCCACACTGCTAGACATTGGAAATAGTGAAAGATAACCCAGTCACTGGAGCAGACAAGTTGATTGACTAATCTCCATCGCCTACAAGCTAGTTATGCGGCTTCATTCGGATAGTGGGAGAAGTGCATGGCCACTGTGTCTTGGCTTACTGTCTCAAACAAAGCCACTGAAAAACAATTCATTCTGAGACCGTACTGCAGACTTCGAACAAAGACTTCATTGATGCATTGTTCACTCCAGTACCAACATTGTATCTCAAAAACGACCTATTTGTACCAACATTGTTCAGCAGGAACTCAAAACAACACTATGAACTACTGGTATATAAGTCTGCATCATGCCCGCAGTCTATCCCTCATCACAAGCACTTCGTTTACAACAAAGGAAGCTCAGGTTCAACCTTGACAAAAGCATATCACTCCAAATCATCAGGTACGCTCAGCTCAAGAAGAACCCATAGCTTCTACCCAATCTCTTCAACAAAACACTCCCATTTCTTCCCAGGTACACAACTCACCATGTCTCAAAGTCTCAACCACCGCGACTCAGCCAGCTGGGAACACCAACCCAACGCCACCGGCCCTCTCGCCGACTTCGCAAGGAGCGGTATGTATCCGCCTCCGTCACGACCCGCACGACCGGCCACGGCAGCAACAGCACCAGCTGATGCCAACGGTGGAGCTAATGTATACCCTGAGTTCAGGCACCTCCTTAGCACTCAACCCACATCCACCACCACCACCATCTCCTCCTCCCCCAACACCACCCACCCCATCCCCCACCGCCCAGCCACCAACCCAGCCCGTCAATTCCAGTCCGTGATCCCCCCAACTGACGCCCACGCCCTCTACCCCGAGCTCCGCCAGCGCCGCCCCAACGCCCTCGACCAAGCAACCGCAGCCGTGAACGCCATGCTCTCCGAGCAGCTCGCAGCCACCGGTGCGGACTCCACTTCCGACCACCGCTACTCCCAGCTACCCCCGTTGCGCTCGGATGCCCGTCCTGCCGCTCTCGCTCCAGCTCCTCGTGCTCCCGCTCCCGCTCCCTCTCCTCGGCCCCTCCACCGCACCAACAACTTCCACGTCGGCATGGCTCTCGTCCCAAACCTCGGTCCGCTACCGACGCTGATGCCGTTTCCGGAGCTGGAGATCGTCGCGGAGGACAAGAAGCGTGGAAGCACTGACTCAGACGCGGAGCTCGCGAAGCTGATGGCAGCGCTGAGTGTCGACGATGACGACAACGCTGGCTCCGAAAGCGCACAGGAGGAGTCGAACACTCACGGTAAGCAGCCCTCCCCCCTCCCCTCCCCTCCCGCCACCCCCACTCCTTACATTTCAGCCCTGGAAGAGGAAGAGGAGCATCTCCCCCCCCACGCCCCCATGTACAAGCACGCCCTCCAGCTCATCCGCCACCAGCTCCACCTCCCCTCCCTCGCCCACCTCCCCCCCGCCAAAATCCACGCCTGCATGCTCGCCGCCCGCCGCAACGACCGCGCCCGCAACCACCGCGTCCGCGCAATCGTGGCGGCGCGGGCGGAGCTGACGGCGCGCATGCAGCGGCGCGCACTCGATTGGGGTGGCGATGGCGAAGTGCTGGATTTTATGCAGGAGGCGCTGGCAAAGCTGTATTACTACGATCAGCTGCACTGGCCGAGTTTGCCGCCGCTGGTGTATGAGGAGGATGAGGTGAGGGACTGGGTGGTGCCGGCGAGGAGGTGCGGGATGGGGTTGGCGGGGGATTGGAATCCGAGGTTTTCGTTTGCGGAGCCGTTTGCGCCGAGGTGGCGGGGGGAGGGTGGTGTGCGGGAGGAGGAGGAGCCTGTTAGTCCGGGGGTGGGGCGGGTGAGGGGGGCGGTGGCGAGGATTGAGGATGGGTTTGGGTGGTAGGTGGGGAGGGTTATGGTGAGTTTTGCTTTTCAGGCTTGGAGTTTGGAGTTTGTGGGTAGAGTTTTGTGTAGAATTGTAAATTGAACATTTGACTGAAAGACAATAGTTGCAGTGAGTGATGTGAAGTGACCTGGTATCAGTAAGAGCACCGTAAGATGGAACTGTGTCTTATGCGCAGGCTCTCGAGACTTGTTAATGGCAAAAATATGAAAGGGGGCGGCGAATGACTACAGCATTCTCATCAATCATAGTAGAGTGATACATTTTCAAAATTGTCAGACTCAAGTAGTTATGCAAACTTTGCAGCCGAAATTTTGGAGTGAAAGCAGATCAAAGAAATGCACAATGTATGACCGTCAGAGAACCGCTCCAACAAAGAAAGACAGCGAACACAAGTAATGAAACACCAAAACAAAACAGATCTACATAGGTAAGGGTCTAGCTGCGGAGTGCAAAGCCTCGTTCTCCTCACATCCGGTACACATTTTCAAGTGTTCTTTACTGATTGGTCTGTGATCCCACACAGGTTGTGTGTTCGTTATCTTCAAGACGTAGTCGTAGATTCTCTGCATGAAGCCATCGAAGATCTGGCAATACTGCACGAAGCAGTCGGGAAAGTACTCGAAATCGATGAAGAGTTCCGCGTCCTCGAGATCACCCCACCGGGCATCTTCCAGATACGAAAGGGCTATTGAATCTAACGAAAGGATGTCCCTTGCCTGAACGAGCAGCGCTGGCCAGGAGTCTTGTGGCGGCGTGAGGTCGCAGGGTTGAAGGATGAGAGTCCGTAGTGAAGAAGCGTGGTTTGTCAGGAAAGTCAACAGGGAACGTCCGTTCGTGCGGACGGACAAATCCAGTCGACGAAGCTTCGCCCAACGGTTACCCTCCTTGCTCAGTAGCTTGAGCATATCGCGTCCTAGATAACCATAATCTACTGGGAGTAGACGGAGGGTGAGATCTTCAAGTTTTTCCGCGGTGCAAAGAAACACATGGAAGTGACGCAAAGTGTTGTCAAAGTTGTCTGCGCGGTCTCCAGAATCCTTAATGATGGTAAAAGATAAACGTGTGATGTCGGTGAAAGACCGCTGGATGAGTCGAAAATCGCTGTCGCAAGGATTATCGAGGGGTCTCGAAAAGCCCCACAGATAGTTCTGCAGGTCCATCACATCCCAGAAAGCTCTTCCTGATGTACGTATGTCGATGGCCTTCAAGTTGCTTCGACCGAGCGAGTTTGCCCAGCCAAGTCCGCGGAGCACAAACGATACAGCTCGCATATCGTCGTAGAGACTGTACTGGTAAGCGTCCCGTGGATTTCTTCCCTCAACCGAGAAACGTAAGCCGCGCCACACCAGTCGCTTGCGTCTTCCTCTCTGCCAGTGTTTGACACTCTGGAGATTTCTGAAATTCGCTAGAGCCTCATCAAAGTGATCGCAGGCATAGGACATGCGACGACTGCTGGGCCACACGGCAGAATAGGAGTAGTATGGATCACCTAAACTCCTTGAGCCGGCCTCTCTTGAACGTAGGCAAGACAAGGAATGTTCCATGTAATGGCCGTCGGCCTCGAATTCTTGATAGAGCTCTGACAATCCCTTGGTGTCCGCCGGCTTGGGCAGAGATGCTATGTTGAAATCAGTACATATAGGGAGAATGTCTAGTTTCAGAAACAAACCACAGTGGTCCGGGTTCTCAATACATGCATACCACTCTTGCCAATCCGAGAAACGGATGTGATTTAAATCAAAATTAAAGTCCCCACCTAGTCTGGGTGGAGATGTAGGCAGTGTAAAAAGTGTGAAAGTCATAAACTGCAAGAGCCAAGCTAATCAGGGCCAAGTGGTCATTGAAAGCTATGTTGTGCAATCATGCGATGGAGGATAGGTGATCGAGGGGCGAAGATAACGAGGTGATGGATCAGTTTTGCGACTTATCCGTAGAATAAGTAAGGTTAATTTTATCACGTGCACCCGTCACCCCCTGCATACACAACGACCACAGAGGAGATTAAAATGAGTGCGTTTGCTAGGATTACTTTGCTGTGAAAGTAGAACAACACCAAGCCGAGCATCACAGACTAAGCAGAAATCGGTCCTTCTAAGCGAGTGGAGTATGTATATATGCCGTTCTTGACTCTAGAAATCATCGGTGCCACGGTGCGTTGCTCCAATTTTGTAAATAGAAATAATCAGGTCGAGGGCTATTTAGTAATTGGCTTTCCCAGGCAGCAGGCGGAGTCATAGGATACTTAATATCGGAGCTGTTTCGCGAAAATGAAACATGAGCACGCAGGTGAGACGCGCCACGACAAACGCGTCATCATGTGATGATCCGAGGGATTCCGTCGATATAAGAGAATTTGATGGGGGAGTGGAAGAAGGAAGAAGGCGGATGCACGTGCACCCAAACAAAAACGGAACGCAAGAAGTCGGGCGAGGGTTGAGCTAGGCGCCGAGTCGGATGGCGCGGCGCAACGGGCATCGCTGGGGCTTGGAAGTAGCACCAGCTGCGCGGCTCGCGGCGGAGTCTCAGTCAATACGACGCAGTTGCTCGGAATTTGGACCGCAGCAGGTGCTTGCGCCCGGACGCGCTGTATTTATATTATGACGAACCGCCCATGACCCCGCCACACGAGAACCTGAGCTTCCAAAGACAAACGTCATCGGGCTCTCCAGCGCTGCCCACCGCCCTCAACGCGCCACAACCCACTGCCATTTTCCTCCTCCATCACCGCCGCCATGCTTGTTTCCGTGGTTTTTGACGAGCCGCTGCCGCACTACACCAACCTGGACACCATCACGGGCAGGGTCCTGTTACGCGCCACCAGCAACACCAGCGTCTCGTCGGTTGTCGTCAAGCTCGAGGGCGAGAGCAGGACCAGGCTTACCCCGCCGCAGAATCTCCAGTACAACAACAGCAAACCGCGCCCTATTCTGGAGATACACAAGGTGCGCCGAGCCCACTCCGCAGTCTGGAGCTGAGAGTGCGAGCTAACGCTGGACAGATACTCTACAAAACCCTCGTTGTCTTCCCGCCGCCCAATCTGCAAACTGCCGACTGGGAGTCCCGCAAATACACTCTCAATATCGGAAACTATGAATACCCTTTCTCATTCAAGGTGCGTCTGGCTTGGCATATTGGGCATACCACGAGAAGCTGATTGCGTTCCGCAGCTTCCCTTCAACAACGCCTGTCACACCACAACCTCGTTGACGGGTGGCTTCAACCTTGCTACCTTGGAAGTCGCTCGCCCCCCAACGAGACACGTCAAGCAGACCCTGCCTCCCTCCCTGACAGGCTTCCCCGGCGAAGCCGAGATACGATACTACATCAAGTGCACCGTCAACCGGCCATCGCTACTGAAGGAGAACCCGAGATCTGTGAGTACACCACGACTACTTTTTCTATGCGAACACCGCAGTCCTGACATTTTTTAGATTTTGCATTTCAATTTCCTCCCCATCGAAGCCCCGCGGCCCGAGAAGACGGATGGCGAAGCATACGCACGACGCCAGCACCAATTCAACCCGAGATGGGTCCCGCCTACCGAGCGCAAGACCAGCTTGTGGGACAAAATGAAGGGAGATGTGGCAAGCCCTCCCAGGACGCCGACTGGTGAGGGACCGGACTTGGTGCGCTTCAGCGTTGACGCGCGTCTGCCCAACCCGGCGATCTTGACGCTGAATGAGGATCTTCCGTTGAGAGTCCTCATCAAGCAGATAAACGAGCGCAATGACCCTGTATACCTGCAGATGCTCCAGATTGAGCTCGTTGGATACACTCACGTACGCGCTCACGAGCTCACACGTACCGAGTCCAACAGCTGGATCATCGCGAGCTTCAGCAACATGGCCATTCCCATCGGCGCTCCCTCAGACGTTGCTGGCACCGAGACACCGATCAACCCGGAGTACTGGTCGGACAAGCCGCTGCCAAACTCCGTCTCGCCATCATTCGACACGTGCAACATCTCACGCTCCTACGAGCTCGAGGTGCGTGTGGGTCTGGGCTACGGGTCGTACAAGCACGGCCAGGACCAGCTGGTTGTTCTCCCGCTGCGCCTCCCCGTCAAGGTCTTCTCAGGCATCGAGCCGCCGGCAGCGCTGCTGAACGCCATGGCTTCATCGAAACCGACCTTCCCCAACCGCAAGCCTGTCCCTGGTGGTGTGCCGCCTCTCAAGACGGGCGGGCCGGTCATGAATTCTGGAGGGTCTGCGGCTCCTCCTTACCAGACTCCCATGACGCCGGTCGATCCGGGAGCTACGGGCCATGGGGCAGCGACTCAGGGCCAGTATGGCTCTGGACAGGCAGACCAGAATTTCGACGACGCGCCTCCAAGCTATGAAGATGCAGTTGCACAGGATATGCCGGCGATCAACGGGCCCAGGAGGGATTATGTGCCGCCGCCGATTCCGGAAGGCGCGCCCAGATTCAGCCATGATGAGAAGAGGTGATAGTACATAGCCAGAGGAGATGGGGAAACGGAGTGTTGCCTCAATGAGTAAGTATTTGGAGTTCTGGTATATGGAAAGATGTGATGGATACCCTGCAGTCTCGTCCTAGCGCGGCTTCGGCGAGGCTGTTTCTGATATTTACTACCTAATTAGCGTGGCTAGAAAGGCTATTTATCTGACTGTTTTGAGGTCGTGCTTACGGCCTACACTGAGACCTTGATTTCATCTTCAACTCCGTGACGAGACGCCAATCTCTCTCAATTTACCAGGTGTTTGAGCGGTAGTGCACAAGTAAACAAAACAGTCGGTCAGTCGATCGCATCGATAGCCGTATGCGTACAAGCCTGCCGCATGTGGCGTGCAGAGCCACAACACAGCCTCCACTAAACTCAGCCTATCTCGACGGAGCTCGGCGGAGATGCAGGGTTGTGGATCCTTGCGGGGAGAAGGTGGAAAGCTTGCTTGCGGGTGGGCTGCTTTTATGGAGCGACGGCGGGCAGCCGAGAGACCGAAAGGCCGAGCCAGCACTGCAATCGTGGAGCTTTTGGTGCTTACGATGATGCTTCTTTGCCCTGCACCGCCCGCCGCCCGGTCAACAGCTCATCATTGAATCAGGCAGCAGTTTGGAACATTACCATCGCGCCCAAGCTCGACGTGTCTCCCCAGTGTCCCCACCCACTTCTCCAGTATCCACCTTCACATGTCATCTGTCATCTGTTGAGACGCGTTACGTTGCTACACTCACCGTTTATCGCGTCACCATCAGTACCCAAACCACGAGAAAGAGCTAGGAGCCAAGAAAAAATATACCAGGCAACGAACCGAGCAAAAAAGAAAAAAAAAACACCCACCTCATGCCACCCCGCTCGCCCTCGCCCTCGCCCTCCCGCGGCAGCCACGGCGACGGCGAATACGACACCGACCTCCTCGCCCCCGAACCCTCGCACCCCGCGCCGCCCTCCCCCGCCTTCACCAACTCGACCATCTACCGTACCCCCGACGACGACTACTCGGACGCCGACACCGACATCACCGGCCGCGACGGCATCGCCACGCCCGTCACCGTCAGCGTCTCGGGAGACAACCACTCGCCGCCCAGCGGTGGAGGTGGACGAGGGCTGCGCTACGAGGACCTGCCGCCCAGCTACGAGGAGGCCCAGTGGCAGTCGCAGTCGCAGCCGCAGCAGTTCCACGCGTACGAGCAGCACCAGCAGCACGCCACGCTCCCCGCCAACCCGCTCTCCCCGCCCCCGTCGTTCGCCGAATCATTTCACACCCCCGTGGGTGGTGGCAATGCGAATGCGAGCGACCCCGTCCTGCCCGCCGTCGAGCGGCTGGTGATCCGCGAGAAGGAGCGCGCGGCGAGCGAGCAGGGGGGGTCTGAGCGGAGCGCCTTCTCCGGGAGCGGTGATGGCGGGAGCAACGGCCTCAGCTTCGCGGCGGTCGAGGGGCTGGCGAGCGAGCACCACGGCGCGCTGGAGGTGGCGCTGCAGTGGGCGCATCCGGCGTATCACGTTGGCGACCAGAAAGAGCCGCTCAGCGGAGCTGCCTTGGCGAGGCCGGTTGCGGTGCCGCAGGTGAATGTCGCTGAGGAGTCAGCTGGTGGGGATGGTGAGGAGGACGAGGAGGCATACGGCCCCGCGAACATCCTCTCTTTCTCCCGCGCCTACGCCCCCGCCCTCCAGCAAGCCCATGGCGTCAGCCTCCCAATCTTCGTAGCTTTCCTCGACGGCCTCAATGCCGTCTGCCACGCCGCCCGCGCGCCCGCCACCGACGCCGAGGCGTCCGACGTCGACCTCAGCCTCGTTGAAACCTACCTCGCGCGCGCCAACGCCCTCTTCTTCGCGCAGCGCGGGCTGCTCGTCCGCGTCGTCGACGTCGACGGCCTCCTCGACGACGTGCTGCGCATCTCGACCTCCCGCCGCAGCCTGCGCGACGCCCTCGCCGGCGACGTGACGCGGGATGGCGCTTCTGAGCGTGAGCGTGTCGACGCGCTGGATCCGTGGGTGGAGCGGCTCTCGTGGGAGGGCTTGCCACCCGCGACGCTGCGGCTGTGGGACCTGCGCGGTCATCAACATCAGGAGCAACAACAACAACAACAACAACAAGCCCAGGAGCAGCAGCGCACCGGCAACATCGGCGCGCCCACGACCGCCGACTTCGTCCCCACGGCGACCGCCGCGGCGACCACCCCCGCCTACGCGTCCGGCGAGTTCTACAGCAATCCCCCGGGCGTCGCGGGCGGCTACCTCGACGAAAAAGCCCAGGCGCGCGCCTGGGCCGACTCATCACAACCCTCGCAACAACAGCAACATCAAGACCAGGCCGGGCCCTCCTCCTCCCACAACCCTCCTGCACACCCTTTCCCCCCCTTTCCCCCGCTCGGCCCCTTCCCTGGCTTCGGCCCGCCACCCCCTATGAACCACTTCGCCGACGGCGCACGCTGGTCCGACTGGGGCCAGGGAGTGGGACGGCGGTGGGCGGATTGGGGACAGCAGCTGGGAAGGGGGTGGGCGATGTGGGGGCAGGAAGTTGGGAGTAGGGCGGCGCAGTTGGGGCAGGACGTTGGACGGGGGGTGGTGGATGAGACGATGAGGGCGGGCGCCGGGCCGTGGGGGAGTGCGGGGAGGGGCGCGTTTCTTGGAGGAGCGAGGGGGCATTGGGGCGGAGGCCCTGGTGGTGGAGGGCATAGGGGCCCGCAGCATCAGCACCAGCAGCAGCACCAGCAGCAGTGGGGGCCGTGGGGGCCGTATGGGTATGGGTTGGGTGGGAGGAGGGGGTTTGGATTTGCGGGCAGGGGAAGGGGTCCGCCGGGGATGGGTATGGGGATGGGGATGGGGATGGGGCCTGGAATGGGGGTAGGGATGGGCCCTGGAATGGGGATGGGTGGGCATCAGCTTCGTGGTGGCTGGGGTCCTGGAGGTGGTTGGCAGCAGCCGGGGACGTTCTCTGGGTTCGGGCAGGGCACTCATCATCACCAGCACGAGGCTGAGAGGAGCGCAGAGGCAATGCCGACGGGCTCATCGCAGCAGGACCTCCACCATCACCCCGGCGGCCCGTACGAGAGCACGACCACACTGGGCTCCAGCCATATCAGCCTCGAAGACAACGACCGCGACGACGACAACGACTCCGACGCCGACGACGACGACAGCGACAGCGACTCAGATCTCGACGAGATCGAAGTCTCGTTCCTCAAGCGCATGCGCTCCATCGAAAACGCCGCCGCCGACGCCCTCGCAAAGGGCAAACGCGCCCCCGGCGACGTGGCGCGCGAGCGCGACAAGCACATCGACAAGGCCAAGGCCGAGCGCACCAAGGCGGAGCGCAAGCTCGAGGCTCGCCGCAAAAAGGACGAGGGCAAGCGCGAGATGAAGGCCAAGAAGAAGGAGTGGAAGGAGAGCAGGCAGGCGTACCGCACGTCGGCGGGTAAAGGCAAGGCGGAGGGGAAGGGGAAGTGGAAGGCGGAGAAGAAGGCGTTGAGGAAGGAGTGGAAGGAGGCGAGGGGGAAGTGGAGGGAGGGGAGGAGGGAGGAGAGGGTGGAGAGGAAGGGTGAGAGGAAGGAGAAGAAGGTTGAGAGGCGTAGTGGTGGTGGTGGTGGTGGTGGTGGGTGTGGCGCGAGGCAGGCGGAGCAGGTGCAGGCGCAGGCGCAGTCGCAGCAGAGGGGAGTGGAGGTTGGCGTTGTGGCGGCGGGTGATGAGGGTGTTTCTTCTTCTTCGGCGCCTCGGTCGTTGCCGCCGCAGTTGCTGTGGGTCGTGGTTGAGAACCTCGAGAATTGACCGGTGGGAAATGAGGTTTTCATGCGTGGTGGATGAAGCGTTTTCTGCGGATCGGAGGATTTTTAAGGTCCTCGCATATGCTTAAAGTTTGGTTATAGGGTTTCATGATTTTGTGTATGAGTAAACGACCTGCGAAAGGCGTCGATGAGCGATTTGGGATACCTTGGTTTGGATTGAGTTTTGTGTAAGTAGTCTAAGTATCAAGCCATGTCTTTTGATGAGTTTCGTGGATCCATTTCTGAGAAACCTCGGGCATGCCGAAGACGTGAGTTTGAGTGTCATGTCAGTCAGAGTGTGTGCTCGGGAGATGGAACGGGTTGAAGTGGGCCATCAACGACAAAGCGGTAAAAGCAGTCGTGCATCACGTTCCGGCGTTCGAAAGAAAGGTCATGGGTCAGTGATGAGAGGGATGTTGCAGGCCCAATGATCTCCCATAAACCAATGCCCGTCGAAACAGTCCATTTGTCCAAGATCGTCGTTTTTGTGGCTTGTTCTAGCGGCCGTTGGTGTTTTGAGCCTCCCCCCCTCGGTGACCCTGACACCTAATAAACCTTTACCCGCTTTCGCTAACTCCCTTCCGACGTCATGGTTGACAGGGATGCCCCTTTACTCCCCGCAATCTTGAGACTTTTTTTTTTCTCTCTCTCTCTTCGTTCCTGTCAGAATTTTCCCCTCAGGACCCTTTTTCACGGCGCACAAGCCATGGAAATTAGTAGGACATGCCTGTTTCTCCACTATTGCGGCGATAGGCGGGAAAAAAAAGCAAAAAACAAGGTCCCCCAAGCCGGATCTCGAGGCGGTCATTGCGCCAGCCTCGTGCCGACTCTCCGGCCCTCGTGGGGTCGATCTCTTGGGGAGCTTAAACCCTCAATAAAGCGGTCCAGCTATAGGGGAAACCTCAAAAACCGTGACGCAGGTTTCTGTTGGGCGCCAAGATCAATGCCACACTGGCCAATCCCCCAACGCTAAAGGCTGGCGGGCCTTTTTTTTTTTCTCTCTTTGACCTGGGACACAACGTGGTGTTGGTGCACCGCGCATCAAACCCAGGGGAGAGCACATTTAGGGGGGAAGAAACGGAAAGGGATTTCCTAGTGCTGAGAGCTTATTCCCGACGACCATACCGCTTCTTTTCCGAAAGGGTTCGTTCAGTTCGTCACCCATCATTTGAGCGTCGTCTGCTTTGGTTCTGGCGTCTGTGACACCGACACCGGCAGAGAGCCGACTGGATGTCAGAGCTCACCACGCCGACGGAGGCCGTTATCAAACCATCAGCCCTGTGACGTACTCGCAGCTGGCCCGCCCGCGTTTTTGATAAGCCTCAATCTCTCGCCGAATGTCAGCTGAACCCTGTGCGGCGAGTATTTCGGAAAATTGGGGCGATCTGGCGATCCCTATATGCGTTGGCACTTGAGCCTCAACCACTGCGCCTCCATCAAAGCCACGATAATGGGCTGACCGTGGGAGAGTCTGAGCATGAATATGGTCAGAAGGTCGGTTGTCGGCAGGTTCGAGGAGTGGTGGCGCGCTGCGGGGACTCGTCAGGGTGAACACCAGGAAGCGGCGAGTCAAACCGTCAGGACAGTTCAGTCGATGATCTTCAACATTCGATTTGCTCTGACTCGGGAGAAGGGAGATTGGTTTCCCAGACCAGAGTGCTGAAACCCCGCAGATCCTCCTCTTATCGACGAGCCTACCAGAAGTGACCGCACCAAGGCCATGACACTGGACTAGCCGCTGGCCGAACCAAAGCCATGGACTCTCCACAGACTTGAATGAGGATGTGTGGTAGGGCAGGGCCCTCTCGCTGCCCCCGAGTCACACCCGGGCGCTACCAAGGGCGAATGGGCATGCAGCCATGCGGTAAGTCAGAGGAGGATAACGATCGTCCTGTGCTGTGTGTGTGTGTGACCCATGTTCGTCATCATGGACGTTAGTTGCGAATAGGACGAGGAAGATTTGGGTGGAAGAGAGCATATAAGAAAGACGAGCTGCCCGTCCGACAGAACCTCATCCACCACCAACAGGACCATCGACCCGACGTTCACTACTCACTCTTTTAAACCAACCACATTCACTCTTTCGACAACAGTCACAATGAAGTTCTTCTCCGTCTTCGCTCTTTCCAGCCTTTTCCTTGGCGGCATGGCCGCCCCCGTCGAGGAGAAGCGTCAGGACATCGGTTCCGTCCTGAACATCGTCACGGGCCTGTTCTCTGAGGTTCAGCAGATCACCGGCTCCATCAGTGAGTTTTGAACCTGTTGCTGCGCTTCCAGCGACAAGCTTGTGCTGACAAAGGCCCCAGACTCGACCGCCTCCAACCTCGGCCCCGTGTCGACCCTGGCCCAGAACCAGACGGCTGCCACCAACTACCAGAACAAGGTCAGCGAGCTCACCACGCTCGTCCAGGGCACCGTCACCAAGGTCACCAAGACCGCTGGCAGCACCGGCGCTCTCCAGGCCCGCGCTGTTGATGCCGACGCCATCGCCGGCGTCCTCAGCAACGTCCTTCTCGAGGTCAACGGCGCTCTGAACAACGTCAACGGTTCTCTCGGTCTCGGTAAGTGCCCGCAGCAATGATTGTCGTCGACGCAGGAACACGCCACTGACATGCGCAACAGGCTCTCTCCTCGGTCTCGCCAGCCCCCTCACTGACTCGCTCTCCGGTCTCCTCAACGGTGTCGAGAGCCTCGTTTCCGGTGTCCTCGACCTGGTCCAGGGTCTCCTCGGCGGTGTCCTGAGCACCCTCGGCCTCAGCGACGCTCTCGGCGGTCTGATTGGCGACCAGGGTGTCCTCAGCGGTCTCCTGGGCGGCGCCACCAGCAACGGTGGCCTCCTCGGCATCTTGTAAGATGGTCGTACCTGTTAATTTTCGAGGTGGAGAGAGGGGGGTGGCGCTGTCATGAGTTCGATTCTTTAAACACCCGTCAACTTTGAAACCTTTTTGGGAGCTCGAGAGCGTTAGGGACACGATGCGAGCCTGGCTCAGACTCTGTAGTTACGATGTTGCCCAGCAGCAGTGGCAAGCAATTGATTATTGGAAAACGCGTTGAGATCGAGTGATGATTCAGTGATGAGACTTTGAGTGACGGGTGGACGGGCGGCGATTCGCTCGCCTGGAAGCCGGGTGATGCACAGCAGATCTAGCGGAACGGCCGGGACGACCAAGCAGCATCCCTGTCCTGCCCTCTCGATGGCGCACTAAAGGCTCTCGGGCAAGTGTCGCGTTGATGAATTGTAGATGGGATCGAAATTTCCGTGTTTCACGACTGGAAGAAACGATTGCGAAAGGAAACGCGGGGCCCACCTCGGTCTCGGGGCGTGGACGTGAACCCAGCGTCAAACAGTTGTCTTGCCTGTCCCGCGCCTCTCCGCCTCCGACCAACCCCAAACGTCTATCTCTGCTTCTCTTAGGGCTCACTCGCTGCCCGCCACGGTACTCGTTACCACTTTCGCTCGTTGATCACCTTCTCTTCTCCCATTCTCCGCTTCTTGCGCGCCCGACCGGCCAGCCCGTGTGTGCGTGTCTCCGCCCTTAACTGCAGCTTCCGCGTCCGGAAGGAGAGCTTCTGGCCACTTGGAGTCGGCCTCGTATCCCGCCCTCGCTCTGACACTCCCTCAGCTCCTACAACGTGGCTGAGCCCTGCATACCTCTTCTCTTCAACCGCTCGCCTGCCTTCTCTCCCTACGCTGTTCGCTGCACCTCGCCCGCCCGCCATGCACGCTGACGTTCGGTTCCCCCGTCTGCTGGCCCTTTTGGCCCTCTTCGCGAACCTCGCACAAGCGTTTTATATTCCGGGTAAGAAGATGTGCGCAAGATGGCGTGACCAAGTGCTGACAATGCCCCAGGTTGGTCCGTCAAGAGCTATGCCGACGGCGAAACGATCCCTCTTTTCGTGAACAAGGTCTATTCCGACAACACGCAGCTGCAGTATGCCTACGCCGAGCTCCCCTTCGTATGCCCATCTACAGGCCGCCGCTCTCCAGGCGCCAGCGGTGCCACACTTTCCCTGAACCTCGGCGAGATCCTCCGCGGCGATCGCATAATCCTGTCCGACTATGAGCTGGTCATGGGCGTCGATGAGGAGGCACGGTACTTGTGCAATACCAAGGTGGACAGGCACGGCTTGGAAAAGGCCAAGGAAATCGTAAAGGATGGCTATGTCGCGGAGTGGATCGTGGACAACTTGCCCGGTGCAACGAGCTTCGTCACCACGGACAAGTTGCGCAAGTACTATGCGGCAGGCTTCAAGATGGGCTATGAGGACTTTGACCCGGCCACTGGAAGGCCCCGCTACTACATCAACAACCACGTCAGCCTGGTCATCCGTTACCGCCCTGCCCCTGGACGCGACGGCGAACATGGCAAGAAGATTGTCGTTGGTTTTGAGGTCTACACCAAGAGCATTGGCGCCGGCGATCGCGACAAGAACGGTATTCCCAACGACATGCACAATGTCGCCGATGCCCTGGAACTGCGCATCCGCCCCAACAGCACGGACCTGCAGACCAGGTATGCAGACTCCTCGTACATCCCGGACGAGGAGGATATCGATGACGACGCCACCCTCACTATCCCGTACACGTACTCGGTCTACTTCCGCGAGGACGACAAGCTGGAGTGGCAGAACCGGTGGGACATGTACTTTGTAAACCAGGAGGACAGCTCCAAAATCCATTGGATCGCCATCATCAACTCTCTGTTGATATCCGCCCTTCTGACGGCCACGGTTGCCGTCATCTTCACCAGGACGGTCCGCGGCGACATCAAGGGCTCCAGCGACATTGAGAAACCCAAGATTAAACGAAGCACCAAGTCTCCGAGGAAAAGCGCCGAGAAAAACGGTCTCCTGGGACAAGTTGGGGATGATGATGGAGATGCCGACATCTCTTCCGACGATGAACCGCTTGAAGATCTCACGGGTTGGAAACTCCTCCACGGCGACGTGTTTCGCCCTCCGCCATATGGTGGATTGCTCGCCCCCCTCGTTGGATCTGGTTCGCAGTTGGTCTTCATGGCGACGGGACTGCTCATCCTGAGTGCCTTTGGTGTGCTCAACCCAAGTTTCCGCGGTGGCTTCATCAGCGTTGGAATCGCGCTCTTCATTTTCGCTGGCGTGTTCTCCGGCTACTTTTCGGCGCGGGTATATAAGATTTTTGGTGGTCAGCGTTGGCAGAAGAACGTGATAGTGGTAAGTGGAGATTCCTAGGGGTTTTCGGTCGTATACTTACAGTGGTAGACTGGCACACTGGTTCCGGGACTTCTCTTTTCCACGATCTTTATTCTGAACCTTTTTGTTTGGGGCCAAGCTTCCAGCACCGCCATTCCATTTGGCACTTTGGTTGCCCTCCTGGTTCTGTGGCTGCTCGTTCAGCTTCCCCTGGTTTACGCAGGCAGTTGGTACGGCTTCGAGAAGGTCGGCCCATGGTCTCACCCAGTCAAGACCAACACCATCCCTCGTCAGATCCCGGCCCAACCTTGGTATATGAAGAGCATTCAGTTTGTGCTGCTTGCAGGCCTTCTTCCTTTTGCCGTAATCTTCATCGAACTGCTCTTCGTCTTCAAGAGTCTGTGGCAAGACAAGAGCGGGTACTACTATGTCTACGGCTTCTTGGCCGCAGTGTGCTTGATTCTGATCATCACGGTTGTGGAGGTCACGATTGTTGCTACCTACAACCAGTTGTGCTCCGAGGTAAGTCGCGCTTGCCTGAGTTTGCAACAAAGACTAACGCAAAAGTAGAACTACCATTGGTGGTGGCAGTCCTTCTTCGTTGGCGGCGGCTCCGCGCTTTGGGTTTTCCTGGCCTGCACATGGTACTACTTCTTCAAGTTACACATTACGGGATTCGTGTCCAGCATGCTCTTCTTCGCCTACAGCTTCCTCGCTTGTCTCGTCTATGGCCTCCTTACTGGCACCATTGGTTTCCTGGCCGCGTATGCCTTTGTGCGTAGGATATACGGGTAAGTCATAACGCAAGGTTGTAAGCTTGACAAAACTGTTAACATGGCAGTGAATAGAGCGATCAAGGCGGACTAAGCGCAGTCTATGCAACCGCCCAAGGGCGTATCAAGTGCAATCGAATTTCCATTAGCTGGAATACTGCGGTTACCTGGATCTCGGTTTCCTTTCTTGTTCCTTTCTAGGGTCGGCCATGTTAGATTAGGAGTTTCGGGTAACGAGTAATGTGGAAACAGTGGCATTTTGATATGTTTTCCTTTTGCTTTGAATGGCTTTGTTCGGCATCCGTTACTGAAGCATCAGGCCTCTGTACATACTCAGTTTTCTTCTTTTCTCCCGCGTCTCATCTACATGCATGCACGACTGCCTGCTTACTGCTGCTTCCGTTTTGTTTGACAAAAAATGACAATCCGCAGCAGGTTTCCCGTGCGTCGTCTTGGCGTCCGCAAACGTCTTACCAGGTCATTGTTGATGGAGAGGTCAACAAAGGCAGGCTCGCTTCTTTCAGGGAGGGTCGCAAGTCTCTCGGGCTTCTTAACCGTGGTTCTCAGATTGATTCACCCCCCAAAAAAACGTCTTCACCATTGTCGTGTTCTCATCATGGCACACGAGTATCCACACATTTTAGACCCAGTGACGACAAATGTCCCCGCCGTTCCACCTTCGCCCGGCGGAACACCTCCGCAGGGTCTTGATCTGTTTCGAGAAGCTGTTCGACTCCAATACCATGCCGATCTAGCGGCAGCCCAAGTCCCGTCTTATGCGCGCCGGTGGTCTCGCGGCAGACAAGGTAAGTTCACATTGCCACTAGCCCCCGTGGATGAACATATACTGATCACACGGACGCCGCTAAGACACCAGGAAGGCGGCTGATGAGATGTGGAAGCTGGACGCGCGTCTGCCTTCGCCCGTACGAAGACGCTGGGAAGCCGCATCTCACGAGAGATATCCTCGGCCCTGGGCGTCGAATCAAATCGACGGATTTGATGTATACGCCAGTGACGATGAGATATACTACACCAGGAAGTATGCAAAACCGCCAAAGTGGCACTGGACGGAAGGTAAGAATAGTGTCTGTCCGTTATTCGTTCTCGAAGCGCCTGCTTACCACCGCATGCAGACGAAATCAGAGCGAGGTACCGCATTGACTGGGCCAGACTTCCGGCCCAAGAAAAAGTGCCGTTCCAAACGCAGGCGTCCACCATCAATCACGCGAGAGGGTTCAATGATCCTGTTCCGGTTGGACAGATGGCGGCTATCACTGGCCTGGGCGGTCACCGAAACCCAGCTATGGAACAAAGAGACATCAACACCATCCCGGGAGCATGGGCAACTCAACCTGGAACATGGGAGTATGCGGGTTACCTTGGAAGGGGAGCATTCGGCACAGCGGTGCTTTACCGTCACGTAAACGCTTTGAGGCATACCAACAAGGTGCGTGCCAAACGTCTGGGTCTCTGCAAGCCGGAAGCACTCGCTAATTTTGATGGTTTCCACAGATTGTAGTTCTCAAGAGGGACCTAAACTCCGCGGCCGCCGCCTCCAATGACAAAGAGCGCCGGCTCCTGAGAGCGATCCGGGCAAATAACGACAAGAGCAAGCACCTCGTGCATATGAAGGCCGGTATCAACAGGGCAGGCGCAGAACCAGGCAGAACCTGGCTGCGATATGCGCCTCATGGAGATCTTCAGTCGATCATTAGCCACTATGGTACAGTCGAGTATGGCGCCCGCCACTTAGCATCATCCGCCACACAAAGGCTAATCATAACCTCGCGCACAGTTGTGTCTTGCCAGAGCCTTTTCTCTGGTACCTCCTCCACAGCTTGGCGGAAGCAACTCTGTGCCTCGAGAAAGGTAACACGGACCCAGCGGCGGCACGGCGTCCAGGTTGGCAGCCCATAATGCACTGCGACGTCAAGCCCGCAAACATCCTGCTCGATAGACCCGAGCAGTATCCGGGCGGCGGCGGGCATAACTGGCATGCTCACTACCCGACGCCGGTGCTTGCGGATCTTGGCGGCGCGGTGGAATATCCAGGCCCACACGATGCAGACCAGATTCCTGAAGAAGCCCAAGACAGTGGTACAATGACTTTCCTTTCTTTCGTAAGTCCGCTCCCACCAGCTTCCCTCCAACCAATCTATCGTCCTCTCAATCACCCCGTTCCCCAGCCAAGAATAATAATAAAAAAACTAACACAAACCTCGCTCCCTTTCCCTCCACTCAGGAAGCCCTCTTACAAGACGAATCGCCCCTAGCCCCCGGCCAAGCCGACACGCGAGTCCGCTACCAAACCCAAGCCAACACCGCCCGCGAACGAGGCCCTCTGCGCGGCCCCCGCCCACCCAAATCTCGCCGCGCCCCCTACGCGCGCCCCTTCTCCGTCAACCAGCACGTGCGCATCGCAACCACCGTCTTCGGGCTGGGCGTTACGCTCTGGTGCGCCATGGCGGCGTGCACGCGCCCGGACGGCCAGCTCTACGCCGACGCGCCCGGCTACCCGTACCCGGCGTGGTGGGACACGCTGCCGCGGCACCAGGCGCGGCGGCACTGGCCGTGGAAGAACGCGGGCGCGCGCGAGAGGGCGGACTGGCGGGGTGCGCTGAGGTGCGGGTTGGCGTCGGAGACGGCGCGGGCGGATGGGTTGGAGGTGACGGTGCCGTCGGGTGTGGACCAGCTGGGGACGAGGGCGAGGAACGATTGGGTGCCGGCGGCGGGGGGGAGGCCGGAGCAGTGGTTTCCGTACGGGCCGACGGAGGCGTTGAGGCCGCATTATAGCGCGGGGTTGGTGGAGTTGGGTGAGTGCTGGCTTTTTTTTTTTTTTTTTTTTCTCTCGTTGCCCCCCTTCCCTGTCTCCTTGAAAAGTTCATGTGCCCGCTCGTTCTTTTCTTTCTGTGTGCGTGTGTGCCAGTTTCCTGGCAAAAGAAAGAAAAAGAAAAAGGGGGAGGGGGATGCGTGGGCGCTGCTTGCGGCTTCTTGGACCGAAAATGGGCTGACGTGTTTTTTGTTTCGTTTTCTTTCGTGCAGTGTACAGGTGCTTGGATCCGGTGCAGGAGAAGAGGCCGACGCCGCGGGAATTGCTGCGGGAGACTCAGGCTGCCATGGATCGCATACTGGCGCAGTACCCGGACCCTGCGCCGGGTGTCGTGGGCCAAAGGCCTCAAGGCCTCTTTTACCAGCCAGACAAGGTAAGTGTTTTTTTTTCCTTTTTCATCTTTCTCGCTCCGGTGATTCGACCACTACGTATGGCCGGGACCAACCATGACTTCAAAGGCATTTGATTCTCGACCCTGGGGTACGTGGACTGACTTGGATGTTTAGTATCCTTTTGCTGCCGTGGCTCTGCCCTGAGGACGATGTGGACCACAGGGAGGGTTTTGGTAGGATGGGCAGCTGACGTCGATTTTGTCTTGCTTGTTACGTATTTTGCTTTGTTCACCTGATATGCATGCGAGGTTGAATTTTACCGCGATCGGTTTCGTTCCTTAAAAGAAGTGAAACCAGTAGTTCCAGATTTCATACGTGGCATACGTGTTCCGCGGCATGGCCCGCAGTGCTGCAAAGACCTCTGCCGTCATCACCACGCGGCTGACAATGTACACGATGGGGCAGGAAACGCGCACCAGCGTGAGCGGGCCGTCCCACCGCACGGACATGGTCTCGAACTGCATGCAAACGATGGACGTGACGACGGAGAGGAGCGCGCTCGTGCGCCACAGCCAGCGCTCAGCCGCCGTGGGGAAGGTTGCGTTCCAGGAGATCAGATGGATGGCGCCGAACGAGGCCCCCAGGAGGCATATCAGCGGCCACCAGCGGGTGAAGTAGAGGTCCCTGTCCCACTGGGTGATGATCATCGGGTCCTCGTACCGCTCGATCAGCGGCCGCGCTCTCGAGATGCCTTGCTTGATGGACGCCACGTCGTCGACGAGCGTGCTTTGGGTGATTTCGCCGTCCTGGCTTGGTTGCATGAGGAGGAGGGCGTCGTCATCCTTGCAGTCCCGGGCGACGAGGTACCACGCGATGTTTTTCGAGAGTTGTTTGGCGTGCGCGTCGTCGGTGTCGTACGTGTCCTCCATGGCCAACGACTCGAACGCCTGCCGTTGCTTGATGGTCATCTCCGGGAGCGTGACGAACGTCGCAGTCGTGATGTCCTTGGGCTTGACCCACCAGAAGAGGTACGTGACGAGGACGACGAAGACGTACGCGAGGGTCATGGCTTCCAGCGCCGCGATGGGGAGGGCGTGCGCGGTGCGTGTGACGCAGTGGAGTACGAACCAGGTTACCTGCATCACGGCGGCGAGCTTGACGAGGCCGTCTGCTTTGCTCTTGTCCCGTATCAGCTCCTCGGAGAGTCCCCAGGCTTCGTGGTCGGACCATTGGGTTAGTCGGTTGTTGAGAAGCCAGGTGTATTGGCTGGGCCATAGAACTCGGGAGCCGTGCGTTGTTCGGTATCGTAGAGCCAGCATGCCGACGTAGAATACGTGGACGAGTTTGAGGCCGCCTTGCGTTGGCTGTGCGGAGCGGCGGACCATTTTGCGTGCTTGGACCCATTCTTGGAGCGACTCGATGCAGACCATCTCCGGGGCGATGATGGTCTTGACTAGCTGGAGGAACTTGTGAAGCATGGCCAGGCGGTGAGATGTGTGCACGCGTGGGTGTATGACGGTCCAAGTGCAGATGATGATGGTGAAAAAGCAGGACGTGATGATGGTGAAGGTGCCACGTCCGTCGGACTCGGGCATCCAGCCCACCATATCCGCCACCGAGGTGGCATTCGTGTTGTTGGAGGTGGATTTCATGTGTAATTGAGTTGTAAGCGTGGGATAGTGGTGGTGTTGATGTTGAAAAGAGCAGCGCTTGGTCACTGACTATGATGAGAGTGAGCAAGATTCATCCATGGAGGACACTGGGAGAACATATGCCACGCATCGAGAGGGCTTCTTGCAAATCATACCTCATTTTCTAGGAAATAAGCGCCGAATGAATCACCGAGCAAAAGGCAGCCGGCCTCTATTTCGGAGGCAGTCTTGCGGCACAGCAGGCTGGGAGCAAAACGACAAGCACCTGCGCCGCGCACCTGCGTCGTCGTCTTGGAACATGTCCTAAAATTAACAGCCGCCCTTTGACCTCCTCCACGTATGTAGTGGGTAGGACCATCCAGTCCCTCATAGTTGTTGGCTGAAATTCTCAGGATTCGTTTCACCACCGTAAACGGTAAAAGATATCCCACGCAGGCATGTGGTCCGAAGTTGACAGCAATACACTCGTTGTAGCGTGGCAAAAGTTCTGATGGGTTGAAAGACTAGTTTCAATGATGATCCTGTCTATTATTGTAAATTCAAAAGAAAGACTTCTTTTTGGGAGGAACAGGGATGCAGTGTTTGATTCCACAGATGGGCTTTCGTTGGGTCGGTATGGCGTGCAGTGGAGCGGACTGATGACTATAATCATTGCCGCTCTGAACGCGTCTCCCGCCGCAAAAAACGCGTGGGTCCACAACGACTGTGCCGCACATTTTCATCAAGCGCTTCCATGTCTCAACACCCCTGCTTGAAGGCCCACTAAGTGCCCGCTGCATGTGCAGCTGCACCTTTGCACTACTGATAAGCCTGCTTGGTATTCTGTATTTGATGTCTGTCTTTTCTCAGCCAACTCCCAACCCCACACTCGCGACATGGCACTCTTCAAGCTTGCGGCGCTCTCTGTCGCCATTCCGTCAACCATCTACTTGGGCATATTAGGACTGCTCATTGCCTTTCCAACCATTCAGACCCATGTATTCTATCTACACCGGCTGTCTCTCACTTGGTTCAAGGACCTAAATGTCCCGGAGGCCTTTGGCTATCTGCCTGGACAAGTTACTCCGTTCTCCATCGAAACTGCAGACGGTGAAAATCTGCATGCATGGCACGTCCTGCCTTTGGGCGCATATCGCCGCAACCAGCAGGAGATTTTGGCTGAACCTACCGGCTTTACTCCCGACGTCACTTCCAAGCGAGCCTTTCAGCTACTTCGGGACGACCCAGAGTCCCGACTTGTCATCTATCTGCATGGGACTGCCGGTTGTCTTGCTTCAGGCTGGCGACCAGATAGCTATCGTGCTCTGTATGCCGGAGCACCAGACAAAATCCATGTCCTCGCAGCCGACTACCGTGGCTACGGCTTCAGCACCGGGACACCGTCTGAGGAAGGCTTGTTACTCGACGCCATTGCAATAGCCGACTGGGCCATGAACGTTGCAAACATTCCACCTTCACGCATCGTCCTTTTCGGGCAGTCTCTCGGAACAGCCGTCGCAACCTCTCTCGCACGCCATTTCGCGTCCCAGTCTCCGCCTGTTGGTTTCTCCGGCATCGTCCTTGTCGCCTCCTTCTCCGACGTGGCAACTCTGACAGCAACATACCGCATTGGAGGCGTCGTGCCTGTTCTCTCGCCGCTCGCAAAGATCCCGCCGCTCCTGACTTTCTTCACGTCGTATCTGCGGAGTACGTGGATGAGCAAAGACCGCATTGCCGAGTTCATCCGCCGCAGCGAGAGCGAGGCAGCTACGGGGAAGTACCATGTCACGTTCATCCATGCGGAAGATGACACGGACATTGGGTGTCTCCATAGCGACGTCATGTTCTGGCATGCCGTCAATGCTACAACGCCTATGGGCATCAGCTTCGCGGAGCTTGAGCGTGTGAAAGGGTTGAAGAGGAGGGATATGGGCTCTGGTGGATGGGTTGTCGAATGGCCGGCATCAAAGGGGGTGATCAGGCTTGAAATGCTCAAGTATGGTGTGCACGACAAGCTGATGGCGTATCCAGTGACCTCGGTGGCAGTGATGCGTGCCTTTCAGGCTGCCGATCCAGCATTTGGCCAGTAAAGTGGAGTTCAGGTAGACATTAGAAGATACCAACAACAGTTCGTAGACAAGCAATAGTTTGAACTACCTTCTGCCAACGACTCCTTGATTGAAGACAGCGCACGGACCCTGGTTGAGGAAAAGTCGTTGCCGGTTTGTTTCCCTCTTCCACCTCCCTCAATCACTTCAACTCGGCTCAACATCATTCCACAGCCAGTCTCACGCATGATCAATTAACTCCTGGCCCTCTCTAAGTCCGCAGCGCTGACAAAGAAGTCTCTACCATGAAGTAGGCAGCACGCCAGGTGGCAGAGGCTGGTCTGTGCCAGTGTTGCCTGTGGCGCAGCCTAGTTTGGTCGCTGCCTGACGGCATCCTACATAAACCCCATTCAACCAGCAGCAATCTTTTCCCTCTTCAAGCAACCATTTCATCATGTCGGTCGACGTCTCCAGGCAGGAATTCCTCATCAACGACCTTTCCACAACTTCCGTCACCATCTACCCTTCTCGCGCCCACATCGTCCGCGACATCACCGACATCAAGCTCCAACCCGGCCTGAATGAAGTCACCATCTACGGCATCACCCCCACCGCCGACGAGCATTCCGTCCAGCTCGACGGCCATGGCCCCGCCACAATCACCGACATGAGCGTCGAGCTCATCCTCAACCGCGAGCGCTTCGCCGACCAGTTCCCCGACGAAGACTCGGATTCCGACGCCGAGGATGGCGAGGAGAGCGAGTTCGAGCGCGAAGACCTCAAGGCGCTGGCGCTCGAGCTCAAAGAGCTGACGCATGACGCTGAGCTGGCGCTCGAGACGCAGAAGTCTGCCAGCGAGCAGATGCGCGTGCTGAACGCGTACATGGACTCCATCAACGCCAAGCACAACGATCCTGAGAGTGCTACCAAGGCCGTGGCCTCTTATGGCACCGATCGTGCGCGCATCCATGCAAAGTGGAAGTATGCCATGACGGAGCTGGCAAAGTTGGGAAAGGCCATCAAGAAGACGGAGGCCAAGCTGCGGAGAGAATCCAAGGCGGAGCTGAAAACGAAGAAGAAGGAGAGGGAGGAGAAGCAGAAGAGGAAGGCTCTGAAGGAGAGGGAGGCCCGGCGCTTGAGGGAGGAGAAGGCGAAGTTTTGGCCGAAGAAAGTGTATTGTGTCAAGGTTACACTGGAAGCGCCCACAGACACGCCTGACTCTTCAAGAAGGCCGTCTCTGGACGTGGATTCGCTGAATGAGAAATCCGAAGCAGATGATGTGAAGGAGACAGTCGTGCGGCTGTCGCTTTCGTATGTTGTTCGTGAAGTGTCGTGGATTCCGCGGTACAATGTCAGCATCTCGTCTGTGGAGAAGTCTGCCACCATCACTTACAGCGCCGAGTTCAGCAACAAGACGTCTGAAACTTGGAAGGATGCCAAGGTCACTCTGTCAACGTCCCAAACGTCCTACTCTGGGCTGGACGACACTGTTCCTAGCTTGCGGCCTTGGCCCATCTTCCTGAGAGATAGGCACAGCTATGATGAGGAAGACGATGCGGTGCACGGGCGTTGGGATACCAAGTACAGCCCGCAGGAGAATCTGGATGGACATGCTTTGAATTTGCACAGGCCCGGTCAGGACAAGTTCAACCGCTACGAGCTTTTCGGTCCCGAGGCGAGCGGCAATCTTTTTGGACGGGCTTGCAACATCTCCGATAACAGTGCTGGACACCAGAAGCCAGCTTTTGGACCCTCTGGTTTCGGAGCTCAGTCATCTGCTGCTCCTGCATCTTCCAGTGCAGGATTCGGAAACAGCAACACGCGAACAGGGGGATTGTTTGGCAGCGCCCCTGCAGCTACTACCGACAATGCTGGACTACAGCAGCCACAGACTGGAGTGGCACCCGTCTTCGGTACCGCCAGCACCCCGCAACCCCCTCCATCTGGCCTCTTCGGTGGCAGCAGCAACAATGCTCCCCAAGTCCAAGGTGGAAGCCTATTCGGCAGCAACACCAACAACACGCAACCAGTCCAGACCGGAGGTCTCTTCAGCAACACCACCAGCACCGCACCTCCACCACCTACCGGAGGCCTCTTCGGCAGCGGCGCCAACAACAACGCCCAACAACCCCGCAGCAGCATCTTCGACCCCTCCCCCGCCCCCCTCCAACACGAGGAACCCACCTGGGAAGACTCGGGCATGACCACAGCCTATGACCTCCCCTCGACCCGCACCCTTGCCCCCTCGACCCTCTCCCGCCGCCACAAGCTCACCACCCTCACCATCCCCTCCATCAACCTCTCCTACATCGCCGTCCCCAAACTCCGCAAAGGCGCCTTCCTCCGCGCCACGCTGCGCAACCCCTCGGACTCGGACTCGGCCATCACCCTCCTCTCCGGCACCGCCGGCCTCACCCTCGACGGCTCCTTCCTCGGCAGCACGACGCTGCCCCGCACCTCGGCCGGCGAGGACCTCAAGCTCGACCTCGGCGTCGACCCGGCCATCCACATCGCCTACCCCACCCCGACCCTCCACCGCTCCACCCTCACCGGCAGCCTCCTCTCCCGCACCGCCGCCGAGACCGCAGAGGCCTACACGCGCAGCATCTGCATCACCAACACACGTGCCGCGCCGGTCCGCATCATGGTGATTGACCAGGTGCCTTTCTCCGAGCAGGAACGGTTGAGGGTGGAGGTGGTGGAGCCGCGGGGGTTGGTGCGGGGGGGCGGGGAGGTGGAGACGAGGGAGGGGGAGGAGGGGTGGGGGTGGGCGAGGGCGGGGATGGGGGAAGGGGGGGAGGTGGAGTGGACGGTGGAGGTGGAGGGGGGGAGGGCGGGGACGTTGGCGTTGGGGTGGGAGGTGAGGTTGCCTGTGGGGATGAAGGTTGCTTTTGCGTAGGGTTGGGGGGGATTGGGCGGGTGGGAAATGATACATGGGTTAAGGTTTGGTCGCTTGGATGGGTAGTTTAGATTGTTCGAAGATTAGATAAATATGGAATCATTGCATAAGTATGGCGTGGCTTTAAATGGATTGGACTTTTCTTTTCTACTTTTGACTACGCCGTTCCTTCGGTTGAAACATCTCGATAAACTCATAATATCATAATACTTGCCGCCTAATCTTACGCAAAGGCTTTCTGGACCCATACAGCGACTCCTAAGACACCTAAAATATGAGTGACCAACGATTTTCAATGCCGTTGGAATCAACTTCAATCCCTTCATACAGAAAGTGTAGTTGCACAAAACACGCCACTCAAGTTAGCACTGAATCATTGACCGAAAAATATTAGCTACTTCTCGGCCTCGAGTTTTTGCATCTGTATGTACTATTACTTTTCGCACCTCCTATTCGATACCACCATCGAGAGCAAGCTGCTTCACAAAGCCTAACCCTGAAATCCTGTGTCGTCGGCCCAGTTCATTATTTTTTGTTTTTGAATACTATCAATGTAAAGGATGTTTTCACAACTCATTGATGAGTTAGTTAACACTCTGAGTCACAAGACCCTGTACCAGCATTTGTTATGTGGAACAATGATGACGAACGAGCCACGGCCCGCCCCTTTCCTTAATTTCACTTCTGCCCTCACAGTACACTAGCGCGAATGCAAACTTTTTGACAGAGCCTGTATAAGCAGTTCACGCTCTGCAACTCAAACACATCCACAAAAACCAAGCACTGCTCACAATCTCACGGAATATCGCCAAACCAAACCCTCTCGTTTCTCATAACTTCACGGCACCGACGAGCCAGAACCACGCGCTTCTTACAGCTCTACCAGCGACCACCAATCATGAACAACAGGTCAACGCCATCGTCTGCGCAGCACTCAGCTGCAGGGACTCCTCCGCCAACGTCGGCAAAAAGATCCCGCCCTTCAAGTCCGCAACCCACATATCGATCCACGAAAAGGTCTCGGTCCTCCAGCCGACCACTTGCGGAACGGCCCAAAGCAACAGAGCCAGAGCCTCCAAAGAACAAGCGACCCGTCAAGTTCCTCATCATGTCCGACACCCACGACGGCGACGACCCCACGGAATCCGACTTCCAGCCCCCCACCACCCTCCCCGCCATCGACGTCGTCCTCCACTGCGGCGACCTCACCGTCAACGGCACGCTCCCCAGCCTCCGCCGCGCCATCGACAAACTCGCCTCCATCCCCGCCTCTCTCCGCCTCGTCATGGCCGGCAACCACGACCTCAGCCTCGACCCGGCTTACTACGCTTCCCAGACAGCAGCAGCAGCAGCAGCAGCAGCAGCAGCAGCAGCAGGGAGCACCGAGAAGGCGGACGAGCCGACAGCATCAACCACGCCCGCCGCCGCCCTCGCCCTCATGACCACCTACGCCGCCACCAAAGGCGTCACCTACCTCCCCGAAGGCACGCACACCTTCACCCTGCCGCCCACCACCACCACCACCACCACCACCTCCTTACGCGTCTACGCCTCGCCATGGACGCCCGCGCACGGCGAATCCGCCTTCCAGTACCCCACCCGCGAAGACCGCTTCAACCCACCCGTCACCAACTCGACCCCGCCCTGGGCCACCAACGTCGCGACCGAGACGAGCGCCATGCCGTCGTCGGTGGACGTGGCCATGACGCACGGGCCGCCAAAGCACGTGCTGGACGGCACCGAGGACGGCGGCAGCGCGGGGTGCGAGCATTTGCGGCGGGCGGTGGCGCGGGCGCGGCCGAGGCTGCACGCGTTTGGGCATGTGCATGGGGGGTATGGGGCCAGGAGGGTGGTGTTTGGGGAGGGGGAAGGGGGGGATGATGACGGGATGAAGTGTTTGCCCGAGGAGTGGGTGGGGAGGAATCAGGCGAGGAGGAAGGGGTACGCGGGGTTGTGTCTTGGGAGCGTGGAGGCGGTGCGGAGGGAGGGGCAGGGGGTGATGGTTAATGCGGCGGTACTGGTGGATGGGGTGGGGGAGGCGGGGAATGCGCCTTGGGTGGTGGAGGTGGAGTTGTGAGGAGCTTGCTGGGACCGGGGGGAGGGTTGGGAGTTTGGAGCTGTGTACCCGTAAGTTCTGCGATTTGAGAGTGAGAGTATCCCACGAGGAAAGCATCAGTCATCGAAGTTTGTTGTCCGACGCCCATTGGTCATCGGTGTGCCCATGCACGTTCTTCAGATACGTGTCAAACGCACTCGCGGTGTTGATGGCCAGCTCGAGATGAGCCCAACTAAGCATCTGTTTGTTGTACACGGCAAGTTGCCTTGCCGTTGCGAGGACGTTTCGGATCTGCCGCCCGTTCATGTCGTGGCTGGCCAGCTCGTCAATGCGCCGCCGCAGCTCATACAAGTTGACTTCATCGTCATCCTCCTCCAGCATCTGGAAGAAGTTCTGCCAGATCTTCTTTCGGGATGGTTTGTTTAGTGGCGGGTATTGGAGGGCCACTTGGATTCGAGATTTGAAGGCTTCGTCGAACGTGCCGACACGGTTGCTCGTGAGGATGAGGATGCCGTCGAAGTACTCGAGGACTCGCAGGAATACTTTGACAGTCAGTACTTAGGAAAATGAGAGGTTTGGGCTGGTCTTAGTAGGAACTCTAACTACCAGAGACAAGGCTGTTTCTCTCGATGCCTGAGAGTGTCCGTTCCTCTAGGAAAACATCTGCTTCGTCGAATAGGAGGACTACGCCTCAAATAAGCTTAGCAAAATTTTACGGGATTAGACACATACCACAGTTCCACGTCTTTCCAAGATGAAGGACAGTGTTCATGTACCCTTCTACGACGTCCGACTTGGTGCCTACATCTCCGCAATTGACGCTGTACAATGGCATCTCTGCCAATTCCGCAACGTTACTAAGCAATCAATGACAGGGTCAAGGTGTTTGTGTCGTCGCTTTGCGTGGATAGCAGGGGGAGGGGTTGGGACGCGGCGGCTGCGATTCCGGTGGTGGTGGAGAGTTTTGGGGGTGGGGCGGGTGGCCGGCGGGGGCATCAGACGCAAGCGAGAGCGGGCTTGAGGGCTTTTCGGAGGGGAGAATGAGTGGTGGTCACGAGGCGGAGACATACGGTGAGATGTGGAGTATGGTTTATTTAACAACTTTAGGCTACTTGCTGTCTAAGGTTATGGCGCTTTAGTGGCCCTCTTTAGCCAGCATATCTTTTGGTCCGTCAGTAACACTTTTCGCTCATCCAGATAGAGACTTACCGCATATATCCAAATACAGGGCAATAGCATTGAAGCTGCGCACTCGTCAGCAGAGGCCATCGATTTTCCAGGAGAAGACTCACTTCGGCTTATTGCCCACCATGCGATAAAGCATCCACTTGAACCGCGACGTCCAGTTAATCAGGTCAAGATGGCTGACGCCCACAAGCGTGCCTTTGTACGTTCCCCACATGCTGCTCGGAACACTGCAGCAATACATGTCAGACCCGCAGGATCACGGCAAGCCAAAAGAGAGGAGAGGAATACCTGACCAGCCCGTCATTCGGCGCGCCCTCAATTTCCTTGACGATATCGTGCGACGGCTTGAAGACGGACCACCGCGTCGGCTCCAGCGTCGCGCCATAAGAGTAGTACTGCACGCCCTCCAGGTCCGGGGTCTTGGGGTTGAACTCATCCTGCATGTACTTCCTCGTCAACTGCGAGAAGGCGCCCGTCTCAAACCCAAAAAACTCCAGCGTCTTGTACGCCTTGGGAAGGTTGTTCGCTGCACACCTGGTCAGCCCGAGTATTATGTTTCCGCGAACAGGCAGCATACGTCCAATCTCGTCCATCAACCAGTCCGCAAACGCCGATCCCCGGTGCGGCGACGCGATCGTAGTCAACGACTTGACATCCACATTCGGCGGCTTGAGCTGGCTGATCATATACCGCGAATCCAAACCTCTGCGCGTGCTCGTCAGCTTCGCCCCATGCCCAAACCCCAGGTATTGGAATCCCTACCCCTACGCCATCCGTCAGTCCAACAAACCAAGCCACCACAGACACCAACCAGGCAAGCAATCATACCATACTATGCCTGCCACGCCCCACCACCGCATTAGCACACACGCCTCATCCCTAGTCTCTGGCGGTGCACTCACGCAATAATATTCACGCTCTTCCCTCTCGCCCTCTCCGCAATGCTCTCCCCCAGCCTCGCCGCCCTCGCCTCCACCGACCCCGACGGCGGCACCACCGCCGTAATCACCTCGGTCCCGTTCGCCTCGAGCGCGTCGCGGATGCCGCGCCAGTACTGGATGCCGGGCAGGAAGGGGCCGACGAGGCGCAGCTCGTCGAAGCCGAGGAGGCCGTGGGCGAGGATGACGGGATGTTTCTGGCTGTGTCAGTCGAGGAGGCGGGACGGTCGGCGTCATTGGGGGCGTACGGGCTTGTCGTAGTGTTCTCGGATGGCGGCGTATTCGTCGCGGATCTCGTGGCCTAGGTTGAGGTCGTTGATGCGTGGGTCGGAGGCGCCGGCGCGAGGGACGGGGGAGGTGTGGAGGGCGCGGTGAGACAGGCGAGCGGTGTTGGAGGCGGCACCGATGGCCTGGCGCCGAAGCAGCAGAGTGGAGGTCATTGTTGGCGGTGGATGTGCATGGTGTGGGAGAATTGGGGGAGAGTTTAGTGGAGGGCGCGTCGTGACGATGTTCTTCGCGGTGACGTAACGCGGGTCGGCAATCTCATGCAAGTCAGTTTCCAGGTCCCTGTCGAATCGGCACCTGCATGAGCACCCGGGCATACGATTCACATGGGTTGGTCAGCTTTGACTTGCATTCAGCTTTGCGTCCATGGCAAGTAAACAAGTGCTGTTTCATGCCAGCCGCCCAACGCCGAAGCAGCTTTGCAACGTCTATTGATACAGCCGACTCTATGAACACAACTGACGCGATATTTGCAGGCGTGGCAGCGTTCTCGCACCGCGTGCAGAGAGAGAGCCACCACCTCGTAGATGATCAGAACAGGACAACATGAAGCGTTTCAACGGGTAACCATAAGTTAGATAATGACACCCTCTTCAGCGCTTGGCCGGCGGCACGGGCTTCACATCGGTGACGGCCGAGAGGAGCTGGTCGACGACGCTGCCGCCACTCTTGCCGCCAATGTCCTTGATCTCATCCAGCTTGACATCCGTCGCCTTGTTCGCCTCCTCCTCGGCCTGCTGGTTGCCGCTGGAGTGCTGTTGTCGAGGGGCAGATCGTCAGCGCTTCCAACCCAACGTGCTCTGGGCAGCGGGATATTGGATCGTACCTCCTTCTCGTAGGCCTTGAACTCCTCTTCCTTCTTGGTCTTGTAGTCGGCAATCTCCTTCTGAGCCTCGCTGCGGGCGTCCTTTACGCGCTTGGTGCGGTCTGCGGGATGCGGTCAGATGGGGCTTCGTCGGGCGGTCACACGAAAGAGCGGCGGTGGGGGAGCGGAGCGGCTGTACATTCTCTGGCTGGGGCGTAGTTAGCTTCATCCGCCTCTGCGATGGGCAAGCGGAGGCCGACCTTTCTGCACAATCTTCTGCGCCTCACGCTCGGCCTGTGGTGCTGGTGTGAGCTCGGTGTTGTTGACATGGGACCCGCAGTCGGGTCGGGCTAGCTTACGTCGAGCAGCGTCTGAATTCCCGCGGAGTTCTGGGCGGACTGCATATATCACGTCAGTACGAGAGCGGACGGCAGAGGGGCGGCCATGTCAACGCACCATGATGGCGGGATGTTTGCGGGGGAGATGACGAGGTGGGTGTGGGATCGCAAGAGGTCGAAGGTGCCCGATGCTGGAGCTGCGAGAGTCAAGCGCCGTCGTCGAGGTGCCCGCGTGGGAGCTCGTGCCAAGCTCCCAGGCGGTGAGCATCGCGCCTGACGCCGACGCCTGCCGCGTTGATCTCTCGAATTATTCTGGGCTCACTCTTCCACCCACACCACCTTCTCTCTTCCCATTCGTCGTTCCCAGGAACTCGGCTGCGGCGCGCCTGTCACCCCCGTCATCATGTCTACCGCCTCGAAGCTTACCCTCCTCGGCACCACTGTGGGTGCTATCGGCATCGTCATCATGGTGCATCGCCAGCAAAATGTAGAGAAAGCCGTACGTCCATCTAATGCAAGTAGAATTATGCCATATACTGATGCAATTTTAGGCGATGCACGCTGGCGTCATTCGTGATCTCGAACAGCAACAGCTTAAGCGCGAGCGCATGCTTGACTTTGAAATGCAGCGGAAGCTTGAGGAGGAGTACAGAAAAGTCCAGACCGTGTCGGATGGGGGCAAGCAAGCATAGCATCTATCGCTGCGTGTGGACGAAGAATATGAGGTGTACTAGGAGAGACGCAGTTCCTGAAAAGGAGCTCCTCTGCCTCTGAACTTCGATTCCGATAAAACCGTCGCCGCCTTCCCCATCTCGACACCATCAACGTCCGTCCACTCGCGGATAACTACGATTGGCCAAGATACGATTTTGTGGAGGGACTCGGCATACACATGGCCATCGAATGGCTTTGGATACTACGCGCTGTTTCGGCTGCAGCTGTGAATTCCAAGAAATCAAAGCTCCACTCTACCGACCTGGAATATGGTCTCAGTGTTGGATTGTTGGTGTGGAAGGAATTGAAAGCGCGCATCGAAACAGCTTGATGGAAAGAGCAAAGTACAAGGACTGGAATGCGGTAGTTACGTGCAGAAGTTGCCACTATCTGCCGCTATACATACGAGTAGCAGATAAAAGAAAGTCAGTACTCTTAAAAAACGAATGCCACGCTAAACACGCCGCTCCACCAATGCTCGCTCCGTCTTCGATGTAAAAAGATCGAAAAAGTCAACCGTCAACGCCTCCAGCAGCTCCAACAACATGCAGCCCAAAAAACCCTAGTCTCTCCCGCTCAACAGACCACAACCTCCCTTATCCTCAACCCCCATGACTCCACTCCATAACCTCCCACTCCTCCCTCACCCCCCCACCCTCCGCCTCCCACCCCCCACGCGCCCGCTGAATCCTCCCCAACCGACTCTCCTCCACCAGCCGCTCAAACCACGGCGCCCCCCTCCCCGGCACCACCTGCAGCGGCCCAAACACCTCCCTCCTCAACCGCGGCTGCTGCTCCCTCTCCTCCTTCTCTCCAGATGCTCCCGCCACCGGAGGCGACACCGCCCCCGATCGCGGACTACTCGACGACGACTCGTCGCCACCATCGCGGTGCGAGAACAAACCCATATCCTCCAGCTCGCCCACGTCCCGCTCGCGCAAGCTGCCCAGCGTGAGCGCGATGAACTCGGCGTCGGCGGGGGTGCGCTCGTGCCAGCTGCTCAGCGGCGTGCCGCAGAAGCCGCAGAACTGGCGGCGGCCGCTGGCAGGCGCATTGCCGTCGTCGTGGTTGTCGGTCGGTTCGTGGAAGGTGCGGCGGATGAGGGCGGGGGTCTCGTCGGGGAAGAGGGGCGAGGTGGACGAGCGGTACCAGGTGAGGGGGACGCGGAGGTAGGCGGTGAAGGGGGTGGCTTGGTGGCGGCCTGTTTTCGCGTTGGAGGGGTCAGTTGGAGACTCTTTTTTTTTTTTTTTTTTTTTTTTGGAGGGAGAAGGAAGGGCGGACGTACGGGTGCGGTGGCTGCTGTCGAAGAGGATGGAGGCGAGTTGGGGGGATGTGGATGTGGGAGGCACTTGGATGATGTAGGTGTTGCGGCCGCAGGCGCAGGAGCCGTGGAGGGTGCGCTCCATGGTGGGCGGATGGTCGTTTGTCGTGGTGGTGGTTTAGCTTGCTTGCGGCGCGGTGCGTGCCCGGGGGAAATGGTCTCTCGGGATGTCGGGTTTGGCTTAGAATTGTTCAATTGACGGCGAGTTTTGAAGCGGGAGTGGTATGGCAGATAAGCGGTAGTATGAAGGAAAGCTCGATAAGTTGCACGTAGTGTCTATGTTTATGTGGAATGGTGGAGGTGGGCTCTGAGAGCTTTGGATGATGATCATATGTCATCGACGCACGGACCGTTTGGTCTCCGGGCATTTGGGTCGCGCGCGGGTGGCAGAAGGGCCCACCGAACCATCGCGAACTCCCTCGACGCTTCCATCGCTTTCCGCCCTCATACATACAGATGACGGAAGAGGGTGAGGGGCAGGCTCCAGGGTGTCGGTGTGTCGGCGTGCTGTCGGTTGGTTTTACCTAACCTCTTACCAGAACCCACGGGAATGACAGCGGATGGACTTCGGATGAGTGACCGCATGTCATCCGTCATCCAGGTCCCTTTGTCCATTCGTGGAACAAGGGAGCAGGGCTTTCAGTCACACAAGCTCCGTTCAGGGACTTCGGGTACTCAATAATTAATCCATTACATCCTCCTCTATTCTAACCTTCTATGCAATTAACCCTCAAGTATAGATCCGCGAACATACTCCTCCATTACTCCCATCTCCGCCATGGCAGCCGTCGTTGCTCTGGGTCCACAGGCACCACGCTGTTCAGCCGCTCCTCGCTATCCGGAATCTCCGGCCCGTATTTGCAGAAGCTCCAGAGGCCTGACTTGGTCAATACTGCAAGTAGGAAACGGCCACGGACGAGCTTACCTGAGGCCACGGCCCGAGGGGCTTTTTCAATCCATGTGTGCGACCGATGGTTGGAGTGTTTCCGACAAGGACGTGTTCGTTGGATCGAAGGGACGTCTGAAAGCGAGATGGCCCGCTCGATGATGGTGATTCCCTTGGTGTCGGTCTTTTCCATTGTTTGAGATTGATGAAGAGGGATGTGGGTGAATTGATTGCTGTTCAGGTGCTCTGGCTGCTGTTCAAATACCTTTCGAGCACCCGTCATAACGGTACCCAAGATGTCGCTAGTGGCAACGAGCCAGAGTCTTTTTGTGACGCGCAATCATCCCGACCCTATCAATTTAATCGCTCGCTCTGCCTATCGACGGTTACGGATATCAACAATATTATTGTTGTATCCGACTCTAAAGTTAGGTACGGCTGCCTGTTGATATCACGCAACTCGCCCACCATATCGTGACCGACCATCTAGACCATGGCTCGCCAGACCCTGAACCACCACCATCACACCACGCCATTATCTTCCAGTCATCACTTCGGGATGTACATTGCCCTATCCCTGCTCATAGTCTGCCCCTGTCAATCCCGCATTAAAAAAATAAAAATTTATTAGTGCGTCTCCTAAGTGTCCACAACAACCTTCGACTCATCGATGTACCACTCTTTCATCATCCCCTTCTCCGCCTCCTCCAGACCGATCCCCTTCATCTTTTCTTGCAATGTCTTCCTATTCTTCATAGGCTCACTCGCTACTCCACCACTTCCTTCCCGACAATGTCCCTTGCATCCTTCTCCTCCCTCATCCGTCCCTTGCATCTCACCATCCTACCCTGCATTTTCCTCACTTCACTATCAACCACCCATCTCCACATCCTGCATGCTTGAATGCAACACCACCGCCGCCACCCGATCATGTTGCGTCGCACACACCATAAATGGGCTCGTGCCATCAAAAACCATCACATCCGCCAACCGCCTTTCCGCCAACATCCCCGCCTTCTCCTCCATCCCCAGAAAATCTTTAACCACTTCACGGTCCCCAGATCAAATGCCTCCCCCACCCTCCGTTCTAGGCGAATGATCCCACCATGTTTTCTGGTTTCATGCAACATCGGCATCGCGTTTCATTACCAAATTTCGACCAGATGGGAAGAGGATGATTGACATGAATCCCGCTGTAGGTTAGTCCCGCCCAGAATCCTTTCCCATCGCTGCGCCCGCAGATGCGTACGTGCGGAGTATTGTGGGGTTTCAGGCTATTTCCGGTACTGTGCGACGGAAGCCATGGAGGCCATCCACTAATGTGCTCAGTATGCTGGCGTCAGAGAAGCGTGGCGAATTGAGCTCTATGGAGGACACGGATGATCAAGGCATGTTTCTCGTACGAAAGTGGAAGTTTTGCGTTGCGAGCCAATACTATCTCAAGGATTACATAAGGCTGCAGCTTATGCGTGTATATGGGGATATGGGGGCCACTGCTTTTATTGGTCAGCCTGGAGGTACAACACAGCTTGCGTATTACACAGCTCTCACGCAGTTGCGTACGAGAAGATCTTTCACCGGCGAAATAAGTGCTCGGCCTTGCCCAGTTTTTCCCCATCAGCGCTTCATTCCCCGCGTCTTCTTTTTTTTCTTCCCAGCCTTCCTGTGTAATTACAGCTTTGGTTTCTTTCTTACTTTCTGAGACGCAACCTCCACCAAGGCTAAGATCGCAATTGTTTTATCGCACGCCAGGTTTCCACAAGTCGGCGTGAATACGCACCACCTGACCGGGATTCCACCTCCGAGTTGCCCCTTTCATCCACACCTTGCTATCCCAGGAGATTTGCACCATGGTGTCTGTACGAGGGAAGGCTGACTCGAGTTACCAGCGTTCTTTAAAGGGGATGAGCGATGACCTCACCGTAGGCCAGGATGAATTTTTGAGCAAAATTACCCACCAAGATTGGCTGCTGCCCAATCTGGAGTTTAGAGAGCCCACGCTTCAAAATTGGCTACTAGCTACGGCTGATGAAATTCCGAATCTATACTACTCCCTTTCATATATTGATGTTTCCCGGTTTCTATATAACATTCTAGGTTCCCTTTCATTTCGGGATGTTTTAGTAGCCGCACTGTCCAAGTTTCCGGTTATCCGTTTAGGTTCTCTTTGTGTTTTGTTTTGTATACTTTTGAGAGAGTATCTCGTAGGCTCCAGGTTTCGAGCGTGGCTTCTAGCTTGGCTTCTAGCTACGTTGTGTTCAGCCATCCTGCAATCACGTACTGTCTCGTTTTCTATTCAATTGGTTTTCAGTATTTGGCATGCTTATGCCTCCAGACCCTCAAGTCACGACGAATCGACGACTATCCGTACCGGCAGCAAGGTCCGGTTACCAAAGAACATATGCGACTACATCTTCGACGATCCCGAGGTTGTATTTTTGAAAACAATAATTTCAACAAGGACTGGTCAAGAAAGGGACCTCTACAACTCTATGTCGCGAGCAAGCATTGGTATGCCGGCAACCACTCCAAAGACAGAACTTGTATCCGAACGAACGGTCGACTTGGAGGTTGACAGAGAGAGAAAGGACAAAAATGAGTACATCGAGCAAGAGATACTTGAATCACGGAAAGACCGAATAATTGCACTTGTTATGGAGAGTTTCAGAGATATGATGGGTTACAAATCCGACAGTGGTTCCTCTGACTGCTCCAGTGAGGAAGAATCATTCGCCAGCTTTCCTCCGGCTTGGTCCAATCCTTCTGACTCAGGAGGAAGTGGCTTTGGGAAGGGTTCCGAAGGGAATTCAGTCTCTGAAAGAGAGCATAGCGAGTGTTCCATGTTGGACAAGGGGAAGAAGCGCGCAAGGAAGATTCGCAGCGATGAAGGCGATGGAACAGAAGATGCTGAAGACGGTGACAGACGTCGGCGTTCCAGAACTTCTAAAGTTCCTGAGAAAGACCCTGGGAAAAGATTCGCTTGTCCCTACCGGAAGAAGGTTCCTGTTCGCTTCTTGCACTCATCATGAGTGCATCCAGGCTTCACCAACAACAGTAGGCTAAAGTAAGTCACACTGTATCAAATTATATCATACAACTTGCTGATAATGGATAATTCTAGGGAACATCTTGATCGAAGGCATGCTCTTCCTCTGGTTCACTGTGGGTACTGCTTCAAGGGGTTTGAAAACGAACAGAGAGCTGCACAACATCTGAAGCCGAAAGAGGGCATGAGTCAATGCGAAGGCTCTCTTCCACAGCCTGTAGCTACATTTGGCCAAGTGCAAGGGCGCGCGATCAGGAAAAAGCTGAGGAACATATCAGAAGAGGAGAAGTGGAGGGAGATCTGGCGGATACTCTTCCCAGATCAAGATTCTTTGGCCAACATACCTTCTCCATGTAAGTTTGTGAACCGAGTCAACTTTGCGGGAAGACGGATGTGGAAGTGTGCTAACGTTCGACCTAGACATCGACGATCATGGGACAACCGATCCTACCTCGGAAGACCAATTCATCCGTGCACAACAATCGCAGCACTCCAGGCTTCCTGAGCTCGTGCAAGGGCGAGTTGAAGCAATTCTGGATGCAGACCGTCAAATCGTGGAGGTGACAGCCGAAAGTCTCGTGAGCAGGCTTCCAGATATTATACGAGAGATTCAAGAGGAAATTGGCTTTGGCTTCAGGAACGTCGAACGAGCTCTCACAAGCGGCCAACCAGCGGAGATTCAGTCAGATCCGTCGAATGTACTGTCGTTGACCGGCCCTTCCCATCGGTCAACAACCGCCTCTGGAATAGCCATCTCAAATCCTCAAATTGGTCCTGCGCTATCGCAGCAGCAGAGGTCTTACTTTTCTGGCCTCGATTGGTCCCAAGCCGGCCCCATGCCCAACACCAGCGATTCAGGATATCAATCAGTGAACGTCAATGGCCAGTCTAGAGAAGGTCATCAACCTCGTGCTGGACGCAATTCCACCACAGCCGCAAGCTCCAGCTCTTCACAATATTCCAATGTACCCCAGGAGCCGATAACCAATCTACAAGAAGTAGAGTTCATTCCTGATAGACCATCCCAGCCCTTCAGTTTCTCAGCCTTGGGTCAGATACAGCCTATGGAATCTCGCTCTTTTGGGCTAGATTCTGTCCCATGGGATCCTGCCACACTGCTACAGGAAGGAATTCAGCTGTCTGAGTTACAAGATATCTTCTTCTCTACCACTGACGAACTCCCTGACTTCAACTTCGAGGACTACCTACAGGACCTATCAGTCGAACAGGATCTCGTGCAGGTTCAGCCATCACAAGAAGACCACGGAGATTCTTCCATATTCCCACCGCCGGCCGCTGACCCCGAACTCGCCTCTTTGGATGTGCCAAGTCCAGACTGATTTTTCATTTCTCTCCTTTGTTCAATGACAGAAGCTATGTTGGCGTTTTCAACCATCTCCCGTACGTAATGCCAAATGCACTCGAAATTTCTCAATTCTCTCTTGGTATAAGATTCGTGGAAAGCAGGATTGCATTAAAGCTACGAAAAGCACATTGCATAACCGCAACAAAAGCCAAACTATCAAGCAAAGCACCCCATTACCCCACCACTCGAGACGCCCACCGCCTCAACCTCACTCCGCACCCTCGCCCTCGTCATCACTAACAAACTCCTCGCCCGGATGATTCCAATCAAACCACCTCGCAATCCTCTTCAAATGCTTCTTATCCTTATTCCTCTCCGCCCAAACCATCAACCACTCCTCCCACTCATCCCCCCTCTTCTCCACCACCTCCCCCCTCCCCTCCTTCTCCTCCCTTCCCCCCCTCTCCGCCTCCGTCTCCCACCTCCTCTGCCTCCCCCACCTCAACCCCACCCACGCCCTCATCAACGTCACAACCCTAACCCCCCTATCCTTATCCCCCGCGCCCCACCCCCCGCGCTTATACGCCTTCCAGCCAGGAAAGATGACCGTCCGAACGAGCGCGAGCTCGCACCTCGCCGCCTCCAGCACCTTCTCGTCCACCTCCCCCTCCCCCCTCGCCTCCACCTCCTCAGCCGCCCGCTGCGCCCGCGCCACCGGATTCATCTTGACCATCCAATTCCGATTCAGCGCGCGCATCTCGCCCTCGTCGTAAAAGTCCTCCTTGAACGCCGTCTGCGCGTGGTACACGGTGCCGCCATCCAGCCGCATCTGCAGCGCCAGCACCCCCGCCCGCGCCACCAGCCCGAACAGCGCGCGCACGATTTCCCGCTGCTGCATGTCACCCGCCGGCAGCACGCCGTCGAACTCCGACTCGGCGGCCGAGTAGAGCTCGCCCGAGGCGGGTGGCGCCGTGGGCGCTTGCCAGGCGGCGTCGAGGGCGAGGATGGGCGCGAGGATGGTGTAGAGCTGCCAGGCGAGGCGCTTGGTGGTGGGGATGAAGGCGGCGGGGAGGCCGAGCTTGGTGGCGCGGGGGGCGTCGTCGTTGTCGCTTGCCTTCTTCTTGCCCTTGGCTTCGTCGGCCAGGAGCTTGACGATGTGGTCGCGGCGGAGTTGGGCGCGGGAGAAGCCTTTAACGTGGTCGGTCTGTTAGCGTTCGCGTTTTCTTGCTGAGTGGGTGGGAGGGGGGAAAGTGACTTACCATCCTCGGGAAACGCGCGCTTCTTGACGTCAATCTCGACGTGCATCTTCTTCAGCTGCTCGTCCGACGCGCCGTAGCACAGGCTCGAGAAGACGTGCTCGTTCAGCACCAGGCCCACCACCGCGCACACGAGCGTCAGCCGCTCCAGCGCGCTCCTGAACAGCTTCGCCCACGCTTTCGCCTCGCCCGGCCCGCCGCCGGTAACGCAGCCAATAATCAGCGCCGTCTCGACGGGCATCGCGCACAGCCGCTCCACCACGGCCGCGTCGTCGTCGCTGAACAGCTTGAACTTGAAGTGCGCCTCGGCGAACTCGTAGATCAGCCCCGCCCGGTGCGGCGACTCGCTGCCCGCCAGCTCGATCAGCCTGGCACGCACGTACTCGTACGTCTCGAGGTACTGCGGCACGTCGTGCTTGAAGCGTTTTAATTCTTCCTCCTCGTCAGAGGCGGCGGCGGCAGCGGCGGCGGCGGCGGCGATGGCCATTGGATCTTCCCCGTCTTGTTCGAACCGGACGATCCGGGTTTTCTTGGGTTTGGGCGCGGGGGTGGGGTCTTCTTGTTGCGGGCGCTTCTTCTTCGGATACGGCGTCTCTGGCGGCGTCGGTAGTGGACCCTTGGGGCTGCTTCCTGTCCTCTTTACGGGGCGTTTCTGTTGCTCTGTGGCGGCGGGAGGTTAGATTGCCCGCTCTTTCACCGTTTGGAAGGGAGGGTGTTGCTTACCAGGAGTGATTGGTGGATCTGAAGCCAACTTGGCCGCTTGAGACTTGGTTTTCTTCCCTATTTGAGGCGTTGGAGGCGTTGGAGGCACTGGCACTTTGTGGAGTGCTCCCTGATCCTTCTTTCCGCTACTAGGGCCTCCGCCTGCCCTCGCGGACGCGCGCGTCAGACGACCGCTTGCCACGGGTTTCGGCGGCATGGTTGGTTTGCGAATGGGGTGGATACGTGGGTAGGTATGGATGGCAGAGGAGGGGAAATGGAACTTGGGGAAGGAAAGAGATGGACACGGAAGTGGTCATGTTGATAAAGAAAGGAAAACCAAGGATATGTGCTTTGCGTTTCCGTGTGCGGCTATTGTTGGTGTTGAAGTTTTGTCTTTTTGTTCGCCTTCCCGCATGCAGCGGCAACCTCATAGCGAACAAGGCATTGAATGGGTGAACGTAAACGACATGAAAGAAAGAGAGCAGCTTCTACTTGCACTGGAATCATGGCGATAAATCAGAAAATGGCTAGCTGCAGCTGTGAAAGTAGCATCTAGGCGGGATATCACCTCCCTTCCACGACCTCATCACCACTGAAGGATGCCAAGAGGGATCTGCGCAGGAATGCTGCTGCCGGCAGCTCTACACCTTTGTCCCACACAACCTGTTGTTTGCCGCAATTGAAACAAAGGGTCAGTCCGGCATTTTCTCGGTGCAATGCATCCGGGTTTGCCAGCCTCCGGGCATGGAATTGGGAGCATCCGGCAATCCTCAGGCCATCACGTTTCATGCATGAGGACCATGTTTGAACCCTATGGCAAGGTTGCATCCGATCCCTGCGAGCAAATCGCATTTTCGCTAATCGCCCTGCTGGACAAGTTCAATAATAGAAACCGTTGAGCGTAGATCCATAGCACGCATGAGTTTCACGGGCCACTGGATTTCCCTCAGGGCCACGCAACCACGGCTTTGGGGTGGGAACGGACCATCATGCGTAAATCGGATTATGTGTTTTGCTTTGGTCCATCCTTTGTGGTGTTTTCTTGACAGGTCGAGCGTCGATGCATTCCTCGGCGCAACCTGATCAGGTAAACACTTTGACTTCACATGTATGGGTGTATCCTGGTGGCCTATTGCAATACTATGCAACCAGACCGTATAGTGAGCGTGCTACAAGTTTTAAATAGTCAAGTTAAGGTCGTCGTCTCGGGTGTGATAATCTGGACTCTGGAGCCGGTTCCTCGTTTGGGAGCACGCCCGACAAAGCATCCGACGTCACCGACGAAGCATCCGGCGCCGCCGCACGCTGTGCCTGGCCCTGCTCCCAGATTTGCTTCAGCGAGGGCATGCTCGCGATGTCTTTCCGCAATTTTGAAACATATTTCCACGACTGCTCCGGCTTATCTGCCGACAGGTCGGCAACGCCTGAAGGCACGCCCCTGGCCGTCAAATCCATGTACGACGCACTCCGTTTCCGCGGCTGGTACGGCCCGTACCAGAAGGACCGCTCGATATGGTCGCGGTGGTTCATCTCCGAGATGTCGGCCACGACGTGGAACGTACGTGGAGGCTTCGCCTCAGAGACGTGCTGGGGAGCGTTTTCTGGCTGTGGTTGTGGCTGCTGCTCAACGGCATAAGCCTGCTCGCGTTGGCTGACCCCTGCGGCGTCAGAGCTTGCGGGGCCGGCTTCGGATTGAGTAGCGTCCGAAACGTTTGACGGCGGCTCTTGATCCAACTGGCTGCTGGCCTCCTCTGGTTGCGAAAACGAATCGATTGTCCGAAACAGCAGCGTGCTTGGTCGGACCATTTCCTCAGCACCGGTCTTGCTGGGGCCATCACTGAGGTCGAACTCGGGATTCTCCAATATGTCTGCGACCTCGTGGTGTTCTTTTGACCCTAGCGCTGACACCGGCCCGTCATCCCGGTTCGGCTGGCTGTCGTGATCGTGAACGTGGGCAGTTTGGTAACCACCAATCTGTTCGAGCGTGAAGCGCAGCGGCGACGCTTTGAGCAGTTTGGTGGCGGAGGCTGCGTCGCGGTAAATGGCGAGGCAAGTATTCGGGGCTGGTACGACATAGTCAAACTGCGAGCGCGGACTCCATGTGAGCGTCTGCTCTCGCTCCGCATTGCTGATCTGATCGGCTTACCCGAAGGCTCTTGAATGTCGTCACTTCACCAAACTGCTGGAGCACATGGAGGAGCTCGCGGCTCTCGCTGAGGCTAGACGGCCGTGGGTACACCTTCAGGTGGACGGCCTTGGCTGCGGCGGACCGGAGGTTGGCCATCGGGGGTGCAATTGGGCTGGTGGAAAAGGGCGGCGCGAGGTGGAGTTGCAGCTTGACAGCTGCAGAGTCGCTAAGAATTCAAGGTTGCATGCAGATGCCCGCGGGCCGATCTGCCGACGCTCATCACGTGCATCGGCGAGACTCGAAATTGGTGGGTGGGTAAGGTAGGTTATTTGGTAATTAGCTACAAGGGCTTTCCGCCAACTAACTATAATGAACTAACTACAGAAGCTGCGCCAAGTGCGCAAAAGTACAAAGTATAAAGGTGTCTAGAACAAAATAATAACATGAGCCCCTTTGCGGGAAGAAAGTCTTGGGTCCCGGCTCGGCCGTATCGCGTGGTACCCCCCTGTCCTGCCAGGGTGGACGTGACCCAAATAACGCCTGTGTCCGCCGTGCGCGTGCGGACATCATATTAAATGCTGTATCCCTATATGCGTCGCGCATTGTTTCCAGCGCATGGGGTATCAAATGTGAAATGTCTCGTGTCCTCCAACCGTAACGCCTGAAATCAATCATCCGACGATGACGACGATCCGAGGATCCTGAAATCACCTCTGACTCGTCGTCTTGCGCGGATGACGCCTGCGAAACCGAATGTTTTTGGATACCGCAGCGGTGCTGAGCACCTCGCCCGAGCGCCTGTAGCGGAGGCTCTGCGACACGGCCGGCGAGCTGTTGCTGCGTGGCAGCTCGTACCCTTCGTCGTCGTCGCATTCCGAGGAGACCACCGAGTCGTTGCGCGGCGCCAGCTTGCACTGGTCTCCTGATTCGATCATCTTCTTGACCAGTGATGAGATGTCGCGCATGTGCGCTGCGTCGCACTGGAGCGCGATGTGCGCCTGCCTGCGCGCGCGGATGGTCGACGGGTCCGGGTAGTTGTCTTCGGGAAAGTATGGAGAGGTGGGTGACGAGGCCGAGGTTGATGTTGACCAGTCGTCGTCGTTGGCCCACGGCGCTGAGAGCTCGAAAGGTGACGTCGGTGCCTGATACAGATCGCTGGTGATGTTTTGGGCTCCGAAACGCCTGGAGAGCTCGGCCACGGACATGTCGGGGAAGCTCTGGTCCGAGACTGGCGACGAGGTGGGAGAGATGGAGACGTCGGGATAGGCGTAGTCGTCGTCGTCGGTGTCGAGCGAGGAGGGGTGCCGCGAGGCGGCGGCGAAGCTGAAGCTCTCGAACATGGTGTGATGTGGAGTGGAGTGTAGAGTGAGTGTGTCTTGTCGCTAGGGCGGGTGTCGAGGAGCGCGTGGGGTTGCAAGGGCGGTAGTCATGGGCGGACCGTTGAGTGAAGTTTGTCGTACTTGTACTGGCGCTGGGGAATGCTGGTAGCTCGACGGCGTCGTCTAGCGCAGGTGAGCGAGCTTGGAGCATAAAAAGCAACGAACCACGGCGCCGGGAAGACGCCATGGCGTAGCGGGCGGCCAGGGCTGCGAAAAACAGGAGAGCTCGAGATGAGAAAAGCCTGGGCCCGATTCAGCCCTGCGCCGTGGGTGGCGAAATAGGAGAGGCTACGGCGCCGGTGCGCGAGCCCGCACTGGCTGGCGCACGCGCCGTCGACGCCTAATCATCCTGGCCGAGTGCGCCGGCGGGTGCCCTGCAGACAGGCCGTGAAAAGGCTGACGGCATCGCGATTGTTGAGCCTTGTTGGAGCAGGGCTGTGCCTGGCGAGGGTGGAGTGGGTGTGTGGCAAGCAGTGAGGTGGGCCGATCGCATGCGGAGAGGCGCGCTAGAAGCTGCAGAAGCCGCGGCGAAGCGGATCCCAAGCACACAGCTGCCAGCCCTGCCCTGATTCCTGTCATGAAACCGAGCGGGGAGCAGGTGGCGGCTCTTCAACCCGTTCTCTCTCACCAAGACAGACCAGCAAGTTCTCAACCGGCAGTTCTCGATCAAGCCTCCACCGTCCACCGCTTCCGCCCGTCCCAGTCCCAGACTCTCCATCACAGCACCCCGACGCGCTCTCCCGTGTCGGCACGTCCGAGACGAACCGCTCTTCAGCACAAAGAGTGTGCCGCTGTGCGAAACTGGCCGAAGCTGCGCGAAGCTCTCTGTCCGCCGTGATTCGACGCTGCCTTTGCGCCATCCCTCCCACTTTCCGATCACCTTCCTGATCCCCATGCATCCAATAACACTGCCTTCGCGAATAGCACATGCTTGCCCGCATCCCAGACGCTGAGGCTATGCCCACTACCACCGCCGCCGACAGGGCCCTCTGCGCCGCCTGCACCGCTATTTGCATCGCCGCTCTGACTGCTGAGGTCGACAATCCGCCCGCCTGGCTGCCGGCGCCCGGCGAGAAGTCCAGGGTGACGGGCATGCGCCATCTCAGCGACGCCCGTCAGCTCCCAATCTCTGCTGCCACCTGCTCCTTCTGTGCGCTCATCAGAGACGCCGTCCTCCAAAACTATTGCAGCAATCTGACTTCAGACGAACCGTTGTCCTGGAATGAGGCTGAGCTGGCCGGGCGCCTGGCGGACGGCCCGATCTACCTTCAGCTGAGAAGGAATGGCGTCGGCCGCATTCCCAGAGAGCGCCCCCATGCCACCGACGAGTGTCTAGGCAAGGCCATAGCCGTGTTTTTGCCTACTGTCGATGGTTTTCTGCGAGGCCGTATCCGTCTGTACGCACAGCCAGGTATGACTCGAATCCGGCGACCCGGAAAAGCCGGGGTTCAGTGCTGAAAGCCATCTCAGACAGCCCCGCCTCCACAAGCGGCGACGTCTTGTGCAGTCCTCCACTCGCCTCGTCCAACTGCCCCGAGGCTTTTCGCATGATCCGGAAATGGCTTGATACCTGCTTGAATTATCACCCGAGCTGTAGCACGACCCTGTCAAAGTCCACCATCGATGAGACAGTAGCTTCCGTCCTGCCCACCCGCGTCATCGACGTTGCACTGCTTGATGGATCGGCGAACGTCCGCTTGGTCGAATCCGAAGGTAGGCGCGAGCGCTACGTGACACTCAGCCATTGTTGGGGCCCCGTTAGCAAACACCCTCTCACCACCACCACAGCCACCTTGGCACAGCATCTGGCTGGCATTTCCTGGGACCGTCTCCCCAAAACCTTTCAAGATGCCATTACCGTTGTTAGGGAACTGGGGATCCGCTACATTTGGATAGACTCGATGTGCATCCTGCAGGACGACCACGATGATTGGCTAAGAGAGTCGGCACAGATGGGCATTGTCTACGAACGAGCTGCGCTTACCATTGCAGCTTGCCATGCAAAAGACTCCACGGAAGGTTGCTTTTTTGAGAGACCCGGTCCTCACCAGGCTGTAGCACTTCCCTACCGGAATTCCAAGGGGGAGCACGACGGGGAGATGCACTGCACGCTACTTCCTGTCAACTTTGCTTCCATCAGCCCTGAGTTCAGCCCCTTGTCCGAAAGGGCGTGGTCCACGCAAGAGTGGCTCCTGAGTAGGCGAGTCGTCTTTTTCACAAAGGAATGTATTGTCTACAGCTGCAGAACCATGACTCAAAGGGAGACAAAAGATTCCTTCCACGATCCGGTAATACGAAATTCAACTTGTAGACAATCCGGGCGGAGTGCTGACAGGCTTCCAGGCGCGAAATACCCGCTGGAAGATCATCGTGGAGAAGTACTCGGGCAGGAAACTAACGAATCTCACGGATCGACTTGTTGCGCTTCAAGGTCTCACCAACGAACTGCAAAAGGTAAACAACACCAGGTGCGTCCATGGAATCTGGGCGGATACCCTTGCAGATCAGCTCCTGTGGTTCTCACTCGAGCCGGCCCAAAGGGAAGAGAACCCTCTTACGTTACCGACCTGGACATGGGCATCGACGTGCCACGGCGTCCGGTTCCAAAAGATTGATAGGGCGAAGCGGATCTGCCGGCGCTTACACATAGGAGACGACGATGTTGTGGAGGCAACCGGCCAGGTTAAGAATCTGCCCCATCTCAAACCACTCCCCGAGGTCACACTGCCGGTCAGACACAACAGCGATTTATCCTCTATTGCACGGGAGCAGGGATATGCGGAACCGCAGCTGCAGAGCATACTGGAAAGCACAGAGAAAAATCTCCATGCCAAGTTCTCGTCGGTCAGCTTTGACACGACGGCACAGCCACTCGGCTGGAAACTCACCTACATCGTCTACGACGAGCTGGAGCAGCCGATTGGCTGGGCATCGCTAGATGAAGGCAAACTCATTGAGGAGGACATATTTTCTCTGGCAATGTCAGGGAAGGTGGATAGTCAGAGCCCGGACATTTACCATTATTGGACGCTGCTCCTGGTGCGCTGTGGCACAGATGGTGAGGGCGAGGTGTATAAGCGGGTTGGTGTCGGCAAGATAGAGGGAGGGTTATGGTATGAGGGCGCTGAGACGAAGCGCGTACGAATCATATGAAATTGATGTCTGGATAAGAATGGCGCTATGACTGGTTGACGTGCAGCGAGTAAATGCTTCAGGGTCTGCTTGACCAAGGTATTTTAGAGTTGTCGTATCTGCGTGGGATTGGCAACCTTTGGTCCACTTTTGCGTTCGGACGTGTCTTTCATCCCCCACGTTTATCGCGGGAAAATATGGGTACGTTCTTACCGAGTGATATAATCGACTGTACTATCATCCCGCTGTAGCGGTTAGCGTTGAGCCCACTCCAGTGGCAATGATCGCTAAGGATGGGTAGATCCCGTTTTTGGCGACAGCGCAGGCCAGTCTTTAAATTGAATAAGTGAGGCTTCATGAAGGAGATGCCCCTCATGAGACTGATTTATCTCAGACTGTGCTCTCAGAAAACCCTGTTCATGGAGAGAGCTACTTGACGTACATGTCACTCACCTACTCCCTACCCAACGACCGACGATCCCTCCGAGGGGTTGGCTGTGGCATGTGCGTCCAAGCGTGCCAACGTCATTCTCTCAACTCCCTCACTTCCTTACATTCTGCGACCTTTCTAGACGCCTACAAGCTAATGTGACGCCCCATCTGACTCCAGATCATGACCATCTGCACCACTACCTCAAAAGCACTACAAAACTTCGCATCCTAAAATCTCGCCCACACCCCGCCTTGCCCCGCACCACAAACAACCCTCTCACCGCAACAACATACCATGACATCCACCTCCATCCCAGACGGCAGCGCCAACAGCAACGGCGGCGGATTCTTCCCGCCCCCCAGCGGCCCCGCCGCCATGACGCCCCCCGCCTCCTCCACCGCCGGCTCCAGCGCGACAGCAGCCAGACTCCCACCCCCGCGCTCGAAACCCCTCAAGACCGGCGGCCCAAAAGAATCAGCCCTCATCCGCTACGTCGACGAGCGTATCCGGCAGATGCAGCGACGCTACGCAAAGCGCGAAACCTCCGCTCCTCCCCCGTCCGGCGCACAACAACAACACAGCGGCGGCGGCGAAGGCGTCCAGGGCTACGCGAACCTGCGGGAGGCATGTCGGGACATCGAGCAGCTGGTCGACGTGGTATGGGTATCCGGCACGCGTGAGTTTTTCCCCTTTTTCTGATGGGCGGCGGTAGCTGACTTGCGATCGATCCTCCAAGCGGGTCTGCAGATCGCGTACCTGCTCTCACTCGCGGACCTGGTCAACGAGTTCATGAAGGGCTTCCCGGTCGCGCCGGCGCCGCTGTTCGGCACGCTGGAGAAGCTGGATCATGCGTTTGCGTCGCTGCTGCTGGGCGCGGATGTGGAGACGGGGGAGGCGCTGCCGGGGTTTGCGGGGGGGTGGCGGGTGAGCGCGACGGAGAGGGTGAGGGTTAACAGTATGGTGCAGTATGCGAGGTCGGCGGTTGTGGATGTTATGCTGAGGTATGATCCGGAGATGGATGAGGAGGATGGGGAGGAGGAAGGGGAGGAGACGGCGGAGGAGTCGGGGGTTGAGGATTTGGGGGATGTGGTGTTGGAGGGGGGTGAGGGGGATGAGGGAGAGGTGGAGGGGACGTGGGATATGAAGACGGCGAAGGTGTTTGATAAGACGCTGGTGGAGTTGGGCGATGATCTGACGAATGCGCCGCCGATTGGGTTGAGGGTGGAGAAGCCGGAGATGGAGGCGTGTCGGCCGAGGGAGAGTAACTTGGAGGATTCGGATCGGGTCATGGAGTTGGATTGATGGGGTTTCCGTGGGTGGGAAAGCTGAGATATGTGGCGCATTTGCGATGCTTCTCTCCGAGGAGACGATAGGCGCTTTGATTTCTTGGTGAAGTGAGGCGGATCAAAGGTAGCTTGGCTGGTGGTGAGAAGTTGGTGTGGGAGATCTCTCGCCGCGGCCTGTCTGGACTGGCTCATCTGGACGAGATCTCGGGAAGCGGTCGAAGAGAGCGCGTCACCTGGACAGCGCGTGCAGCCTAGGCGATGAAGGTAGATCGCGTGGTGCCGACTGTCGCGAGGCATCGTCATTTCGCGCCGAGTCGCAGCAACGCGCTCTCACCTGCGCATCCAACTCTCTTCAACTCCTCGCCACACCCTCTCTTCTGCCCCCCTCACTCATCCACGTACTACTCCTCGCCCTCTACGCGCCTGAGCCACAGTCTTCTCCAAGGAAAGCTCGACGGCGTTGTACGCAATGCCGGTCCACCGTGGCTCGCGCACCAAGGTGCACTTGGTGGCCGCCAGTTTAGCCACAACAACAACAGACCAGCCGTCAAACAAGAAGGCTCCGCCCATCACTACACACTGTGAGGACGTGGAAAATGAGCTCAAGAATGGCCACATCCTGAAGGAGAAGCACATACCGCTGAATGGCGACGACATTCCACTTCACCTACTCGGCGGAGACGGCGATTACATGCCCTTCATGATGGTTCGCGCGGGTGAAGATCTACGTCAGCTAGTGAGTAAAGCTCCTTGTTTACATGCGCTCCCGTTCCATTGACACTGGTGCTGCAGCCGGCCGCCGCAGAAGAGCGCATCTTCCACCCGGACCCCGTTCGCAACGCCATATATGCAAAGTTCAGGCGACCGGATCCCTCGACCGCGATCAAGTCACCGCAGGCTCTCGCCTTGCGTGTAGAGCTCTCCCAGCAGTCTTTTCTCAAGACGAATAAGCCAGCGGAAGACATCCGGATAGACGTCCTCTTCAACGGTCAGCTCACCCACTCGAACATGTGGCCAAAGCGTCTTTCTCAAGAGGAGCGCAAGAAAGAGCAGCTCACGGGTGCTTTGAGCGGCTTGCGCAACCATTGGATGCTTGAACGCGCGTGGGTCATTGTACCTCCAGACCTTGACGCCGACGGTTCACAACGGCAGCCAAGTGCGTCCGGTGAATCTCTCGAAGACCGTTGGAAGAGTATTCAGCAAGCAGTGCGGGCGGAAGCTACAGCCAGAGGAACCGATAACAATGGCACTCGGCCCGTGACTGCAAACTACTTTATGGAAGTTTCCAAGCTGACCATGCCGCCGGAACTCAAGAAGTGGTGTAATCCACAAGGCCAGAAGTTTGGCGTCATTGACGTTGTGCTGTCATACGGACAGGGATCGAAGGATTCCTCATGCAAGAAGTACTTGTCTGAGCCGACGCGGTTGAGGAGCTCAAAGTTTAAGAGTCTCGAAAGGGAGACAAAAATCTTCGAAGGGATATCGCTTCGGCCAGCCCTCGAGACATACCACGATGGCAATCGCTACAATTTCAGACGAGCTGCACCCAACGCAAGCGATGCGAGTAGAGACTCTCCTAGTGTTTCCAAATCTCCAGTCAAGAACCGCTCTGGTACGGATCCGTTGCTGTCGCCTTTTAGTGATCGCATTGATACAATTGCAGGGCCCACTGTGAACAGAGAAGGCAACACCATCACAGCCTCTCAGCGGCTTCCAGTTCACCTTTCTGAAGCGGTAACAAGTGCTGGATACACACTACAGCAGCCTTCGACTCGCACACGTGCACAAATGAGCGGAAAGCGGCCTCCCAGCCACCCTTCTTCCGGCTTGCAACAAAGTCAAGTGTCAAGTATCATTCCGTCTAGGCCTATTTCTCGTTCAGCAGCGCCTGTCGTGATCCAGCTTGAAGAGATTGCCGAAGAGGATGAAGGAATGCCGAGCTCTAGTTCTGGAAATGTTCGAACTAGTTCACCAGCGGTCCCACGGCCTGGTCCACTGGGCTTTTCTGGAAGCTCTGCTGTGGCTTTTGGATCATCTCAGGAGTCTGGAATATCCCAGCCGCAGTCCATGACTTCACCATTCAACTCGTTCGGTCCACCGTTTGAAGGAACACTCGTCCCCGCACCACGCCTGCCCGTACCGCAGATTAGCCCGGGCCTACGTTTTCGACAGTCGATGCCAGATTCTCCTGATGGAGAGAGCCCTCGAAAGAAACGCCGACTCGCGGGTCGTTCTCTCCCACAACTTTCGGACATCCGGGTGCCGGAAGGTTCCATCGGTATCACGAATCGTGGCGTGTTCACCAAGCTTGGAAGCCCTCGCGACCGTTCGAGATTCAACTCGTTCACCCTGAGTTCGCACGTCGACCCACAACAAGTCTACGTTGGTCGGCCTCCTCCCATGTCTCCAATCACCCCGGACCGCGATAGCTTCAGGAGAGCAGATCCGCCCATCAAACGCCTAGTCTTCAAGGCAAACGGCCAACCCTTCCATACCTTCGACCTACGGATTCCCTTCCGCCTCTCCGAACTACCAGTCCTCGCATCTCTCGCGGGAGACCGCGCCGACGTTCAACGCGCCCAGCACCATGAAGCCTCAACCACCAACGGCCCCGCCCGACGTATCCTCCCGCCAGCGGCCATGCCCTCCACCCCTCCCCAGTCCACCCGCGTCCCAACGCGCGCCGCCCCGCCCCGCACGCCCATTGCGGGCCGCACCCGCAGCCAAGCCACCGAGGACGACGACGACATCAACCCGGGAACCAGTCGCAAGCGAACCGGCATCCACCACACCCCCGTTCCCCTCCCCCGCTACACCCGCGCGCCGCCGACGCCCGCGACCCCAAAAGCCCAGACCACGGACACCACCACGAACACCACCACAAACACCCCCCTCCCCCCACCGCACTCGTCAACATCCCTCCCCACCCGTCCCCGCCGCGGCACCCAAGACCTCCTCGACCCAAACCACCCGCACGCCCAAATGGAGCGCGCGTTCCGCACGTTTGAGACGCCCGCGCTGAGCAGGGACTGCGCGGTGACGTACGCGCAACCGGGGCGGGAGTGGTCGACGGAGGAGAGACAAGGGGCGCGGGGAAGGGAGTGGAGCTATGGCATGCCGAGGGGGTTTGGGGGCGGGGTGGTGAGGCAGGTGCGGAGTGAGTGGATGGGCGGGTTTGAGGAGGAGGGCGTGGTTGTGGGGGTGAGGTTTTTGGTTGTTTGATGGATGGGGGAGGGGAGGGGAGGGGAGGGGGACGCGTGTCTTGCTGTGGTGGGGGGAGGCCTGGTTCTAGGGGATGGAATGGGAAGTGGGGGAGGAATGGGTTGTGCGTTTGCTGTGGGGGGAAAGGCCTGACGGGAGACAGGCGTTAGTGAGGAAATGTTTTTGTGGAGTTTGTGAGGGACGGGGAAGCGGATGAGGGGACTGCGGAGCTTCTGTGGGATGGAGTGTGGGATATGTGGAGGCTGATGGGTTTTGCTTCTTTAGTGTCTGCTGGAATTCTCTGGATGGCTCATGGGATAAGGAGATTTACAAGCTACATCGGGGTCTGGTATACAGCAGTGTAGCTCTATTAGTAATGTAGGACTGGTCATCCTCACCTTGGGTCTCTTATCCAGAAATATCAAGCACCGATGACGCGGAGTGGGAGTTGGGTTCATGGTTTGGATTTTTTTTTCTATTTCTACCTGGCTTGTGGTTCTCATTTGTTCTGCTTAGACTCCCGAAAGGGGGCCCCTGCGGTAATATCATAAAAATCTTGTCAAACATGTTACAGTTGCGAGAGAGAATACCTCCAGCCCGAAAAGCGCCGTTGAGTAACTCGAGAAAACTTCACAGTATTGGGGGAATCAACCTCGTTCTGCGCCTACGCGTTGGCCTTGTCATCCTCGGGCTTCGGCGGGGTCAGGGACTTGGCCGGGGCGGGGTTGAGGATGTTGGTGGCGTCGATGAGCGGGGCGTTGGGGGCAATCTCGAGGCCGAAGCCGGGCTTGTTGAGGTCGGCGACGTCGAGGTAGCCGTTGACGGGGATGGGCTCGTTGCTAAAGAGGCCGCCGAAGACGGGCAGCACGCTCTTGCCGTCGGGCGAGTTGGCGAGGTACTCCTGGAAGGGCGAGTGCGGCTGGGAGATGACGAAGTGGTACGAGTAGGGCCCGCTGGCGTGCGGCACGACGGGGATGTCGTAGGCGGCGGCCATGCTGGAGATCTTGAGCAGCTCCGTCATGCCGCCGACCCACATGACGTCGGGCTGCAGGATGTCGAGGTTGCGGCCCTCGATCAGCTTGCGGAAGCCGTACCGGCTGTACTCGTGCTCGCCCGTGGTGAACTTGATGGTGGGATGGGCGTTTTTGAGCAGCGCGTGGCCGTCGAAGTCGTCGGGCGAAAGGCACTCCTCCCACCAGTTGATGCCGAGGTGCTTGGTCTTCTCGACCAGCTCGATGGTGTAGGGCACGTTGAGCGACATGTAGCAGTCGACCATGAGGGGGTAGTCCGGGCCGACGGACTCGCGGTGCTTGGTCAGGAAGTCGATGTTCTTGCGCATGCCCTCGGGCCCTTCGCCCGGGCTGTAGGGCAGCGGCACCTTGGAGCCCCAGAAGCCCATGGACTTGGCCGCCGTCGGCTCGGGCCCGGTGCAGTAGAAGTTGAGGCGGTCCCGCGTCGCGCCGCCAATCAGCTTGTACACGGGCTCGTTGCGGATCTTGCCGAGCAGGTCCCAGATGGCCAGGTCGATGACGGATATCACGGCCACGGGCAGGCCTTTGCGGCCGTAGAACATGGAGCCGCGGTACATTTGCTCGAAGAGGTGGTTCGTGTCCCTGGGGTCTACATGTGAATCAGCCTCAATTGCTTTGCAAGGATTCAGGCGGGAACAGCTTACCAGCGCCAATCAAGAAGCGTTGAAAGTGCTCGGCGACAAGCCAGCACGCAGGCGGCCCACCAAAGCCAGTGGCGAAGCCCTTGGTGCCGTCCGAAGCCTCGATCTCGACGCAAAAGGAGCCCAGCACGTTGATGCCCCAGGAAGTGCGCGACTTGCGGTATTCCTCGTAGCCCGACATGGGGGTGGAGATTTTGGTGTCGATGAGCCAATGGCCGCCCTTGACATTGTGGTAGTCGCCGCCAGAGCCAACGCCCTGGATCAAGAAGGTCTTGATCTTCTTGATGGTGGGGAATTGGCGGGCTTGGGATGTTGATTGCGGCATGATGGCGGGGTATGCGGGGAGCGGAGGAGAGGTGCTGGAGGGAGCAGCAAGTCTGGAGCGCTCGGGAATTTAAATAGGGAGCGCGTCAGCGGCATGACGGATATTTGGTCAGTTACTAGAGGCGGCAAGGGGCTGAGAGATAGGTCGGGGTGGGATAGCTCGGCGGATCTCGTGGTGTTGTTCTGCCCCGCACTCACCTAATGAATCCCGACACCGCGGGTGGCATTGTCGCGGCCGGTCCACTCGCCCGCCTCCGCACCAACTGCCGGCCACGTCGGTCGCCACTTGGCCCTGAGCCTCGGGCGAAACCTCCTCCACGCTCGGCATCTCGTCACATCTCTGCACCGAATCTTCATCACCGCCCGCTCATGCAGCCATGGCTTCGTCGTCGCAAACTTCGCAGAGCTTCAACGACGGCCAGCACAAACCCTCGCCCTCGTCGCTGCCGGACCCGCTTCGACACCAGCGCCAATTCGCGCCTCGCCCGTCCGACGACCCGGACAGCGACGAGGAACGCGACTCGGATGCCGACCACGATGCGCCAGACCAGGACCAGGACCAGGACGAGCATGGCGGCCGCCTGTCGCGCAAGCGCAAACGGCCCATGTCTGTGTCGTGTGAGCTATGCAAGCAACGCAAGGTGAAGTGTGAGCTGCTGATTCCCCGCCTTTGCCGTTTCATGTGCACATAAAGCTGACGCACCCAGGCGATCGCGGCCAGCCGAGCTGCGGCTGGTGCGTCCGCAACAACCAGCTGTGCGAGTACAAGGAGCGCAAGAAGCCGGGCCTGCGCGCCGGCTACGGCAGGGAGCTTGAGGCCCGCCTTGGTGAGACCTAAAAGGCCCTGTAGTTAGCCGCTGCTCACCCTCCACTCGTGCAGATCGCCTCGAGGACATGATCCAGCGCCAGCAGCACACCATCCAGCAGCTGGCCACCAATCAATCCAACCACCCCAGCCCTCAAAGCGCTCCATCCCAACATGAAGCCCCAATCTTCCACCACGCTGCGCCTGTCGTCCATCAGCCTCACATCCCCAAGCCTGAGACCGCCCTGTTCCTCCAGAAACCTTCTTCTTTTCACCAACCCCAATCTGGCCTGTCTTTCTCCAGCGGTCTGGCTCTTCCAAACAGCCCCGCCATCCACCACGGCGCAAATGCCTACCAGCAGCATTTGGGTCATGGCGTCAGGAGCCATTCAGTTTCCAGCATGCCCTCGGCCACGGCCGCCATGTACAGCAACCACAATCCGCCGCTGGAGTCGCCCAGCCTGAACATATCCATGCATCCCCAGCCGCAGCCTGCCATAACTTCTCAAGAACCTGATTTCCCGCCCTACGATCTGCTGTACGCACTGGCGGATTTGTATTTCAAGCACATCAACACATGGTGCCCCATCCTGCACCGCCGCACCACCCTAGACTCGCTGTTTGGCTCTTCAACCTTGGAAGAGGCTGACCGAATACTGCTGCATGCAATGGTTGCCACCACACTGAGATTCTCCACGGACCCGCGCCTGACAAAGGAGAGCCGTGACAAGTACCACGCCACCTCGAAGCAGAAGGTTCTGCTCTATGGATTGGAGAATAGCTCTGTCAAGTCTCTTCAGGCCCTGGTGATCCTTGCTCTGGACCTTGTAGGCTTCTCCAATGGCCCTCCCGGCTGGAATCTGCTAGCCTTGATCACTCGCTCGGTTGTGCAGCTTGGCTTGTCGGTTGAGACCACGTCGAGCTTGGTTTCGCCCAATGTCCCCTCCATATATACCCTGAGGGCCATGGTCCTACCTGAACCGCAGGATTTTATCGAAGACGAGAGTCGACGACGCCTGTTCTGGATGGTGTACATCCTTGACCGCTATGCCACAATTGCCACAGCCTTTGAGTTTGCTCTGGATGAGAAGGAGACGGACCGCAAACTGCCGTGCCGGGACGATTTCTTCGCTCGGAACCAGCCCGTGGAGACACGCTGGTTCCGCACGGTAAAACGGACGGACTATACGCTGAACAAGCCCGAGAACTTGGGCTCATTCTCGTACTACGTCGAGCTGTTGGGTATTCTCTCCCAAATCCACCAGTTCCTCAAGAAGCCGGTAGACATCGGTTCCTTGACGGACGTGGAGCATTGGCAGCGTGAGTTCCGAGAGCTGGACAACGCACTGGCGTCGTGGAAGTACAGCCTGCCGAGTGACTTTGGCAACATGACACGAATATACAGCAACGCGAAGGGAGATTCGATGGTGGACTGCGGATGGATCATGCTGCACGCCGCCTTCCACACGTAAGCCCCCTCCACCAACCCCCTTCTCACATCCACTAACAACCGCCTCTCACAGCACCGTAATCCGCCTCCACTCCTCCGCCGCCTACCCCACCACTCGCTCCCCCATATTCACCCCCTCGTACACCGCCATCCAGCGCTGCCTCACCGCCGTCGACGCCATCACCGGCCTGTGCGACTACGTCAAGAGCAACGGCATGCTCTCCCAGCTCGGCACGCCCTTTGCCTTCAGCCTCTGGGTCGCGGCGCGCGTCCTGCTCGTCCACGGCTCCACCATCGAGCACCACGTCGACCCGGCCGTCAACCCGCTCGTCGACACGCTGCGCGAGCTAGGCTGCCACTGGCGCGTGGCGGCTCGCTACGCCACGCTGCTCCAGCGCGTGCTCGACGAGTACCGCACCAGCCAGCACGGGCCCGCCGACGTGAACGGCGAGCGTGCCACGCCGAGCACCGTCAAGATCCTGGCGGACATGCGGAGATGCGCGTTCGATTTGGATTTCTTGATCTCGCGCCAGCCGAAGCTGGGGAGTATGAATGGTGGGAATAACGGCTTGGGTATGGGGAGTGGTGGTAGCATGCTGCAACCTCAGCACCACCACCAGCAGCAGCAGCAGCACCAACAGCAACAACAACAACATCAGCCGGCAGCCCGTTTTTCGAGCGTCGCCGCGGCTACCCCGGTGCGGACGCCGGCGCCGAATGAGCTGGAGTATCTGGATGTGTTTGACTTTTTCAACATGCCGCGCTTGCCGGTTAATGGGGTTGGCAACGGTGGTGGCGGTGGTGGTGGTGGTGGTGGTGGTGGGGATGCAGCGAACAATGGCGGGAGTAATGGGGAGCTCGGTGGTGCTGGAGGAGGGGAAGAAGGGGGCCAGCCGGGGATGCAGCAGGGGAACGGTGGTGAAGGCGGTGGGGACATGGGCGGCATGGGGGATGGGTTTAATATCACGAATTTCATGGTCGATGCGAGTGCGGATTGGTTTGCTATGAAGGGGGCGAGTTAGTTTGTTGTTGTCTTTGTCTTTCCTGTTGTGGATGTTTCCTTGCTTGGTTCTCTGTCTCTCTCTCTCTTTGGGTATAACTGCACGGGGATGATGGAGAGGATATTTGTGAGGATTTATGTGGGGAAAAAGTTTGGTGCGGTTGGTGTTGGACTTGCGTTATTTTTTCTGGGCATCTTGGAGTGAGGGGGGAAGAAATTGTTTCGTTTTGTTATTCCAAGCGATGTATATAGGGCATTGTGGGTGGTCGTCGTGTTGTGTCGTTTTATTGTCTCTTTGGCTTCGTAGTAGGAGGTGAGTGCCTTTAACTTTTGGTGTGTTGACGCAGTAGCAGCGGAAAGGCTTCTTGTACATGCATTGGAATGTGTATGTCTTTTGTTGGTGAGATGTTAGTCTAAGTAAGCGGATGATGCTGTATCGCTTGCTGTATCGTGTTGAATGTGGCTGTGGGGTTATGGAGTGTCCTCTTTCTTGTGCTTGTCATGATGGCAGTGGAGATTTACGGTCCGTAGTCAATGGCGGTGAAGTCTCCAAGGCACTTTTCCAGCAAGTGGTTGACAAAATCCTATTTGTTTACGAAGGGTGGACTAATGGTGAGCTCGATCTCTACAAGAGCATGTTTTGAAGATATTATGCAACACTGAGGAAACGCGAAGCCTGAGGAGATGGGCTGTAAATTGTGAGCCAGGAGTAGTTAGAACTGATCATCTTCAGCAATATTGCTTGTTTCTCACTGGGGCTGTTGTACTACGTGCTGCAGTGGTGACCAGAACTTGAAGATACCACAGCATCGACCGCGTAAAAAACTTGGCTGACCGACATCCACTCCAACACCATACAAGATCACCCAGGCTTGAGAACCCCCTTTGACGTGTTGTGTAGAGCAGACATGTAGTGGGTAAACCTCGGAATTCCAAAGTAAAATCTAATATAACACAACGTCATATATCTCCCTCCCTCCCGCGGAGATGCAGTACAAAAAGAAGACCAACAAGCCCACTCGCATACTAGAAACGCCATCCCGAGCCCGCTGCCACCCTTCGCGTCAGACCAACGTCGCCACCACCACCCGGCTCGACGGCTCAGACTAGTATTTTTCGTTAGCCACCCTATACTCGGATGCGCTAGCTCATAACACACCCCCTCTTCTCCGTTCACACCGCCACAGGGCCATTGGGGGAGGAAAACACGAGTTTCTAACCGAGCATGCAAACCCATTTTTCTTTTCGCCCCCACCACCAACCCAAACCGTACCGTAGTATATGACGCCCCAGTTAGATGGGGAGAGGCGAAAAGAAGAAAGGCTGATCGGAAAATATCAGACCCCACGTCATATTTCATTAGGGATTTTTGCAACCGTTTTCCTTCTCCTTCGGGAGAGGCGCTTACATTATTACATCCCACGCTTTTTTCGAAGAAGGCGCCTGATGAATGACCCGACACCACGGTCCGAGGAGGCACTAGAAGGAAAAAAATTCTCCGGGTGTTATGTTGGAGAAGAAGAGGACTACGGTGGTATGAGATTTTTTTTGTGCCGTTCTTCCGTTCTTCCTTTCTACAGGTGGCACTTCTTTCGGGGGGGGTGGCGTTTGTGTGTTATAGGGCCGCCGATCATCCCGCACATCGTACCGTCTCGCCTCGACCGCGTAAAATTGGTTGCTCGATTTGAATGAACATAGTTAAGCTTTTTTCTTTTTTCTTTTTTTTTTTTGGTGCAAATCGGTCTTCGTTCGGCGGACATGGGAATGGCGATTCAGGAAATGCGAGATTTGGTCGCTGTCATGGGCAAGTGGCATAGGACAACGGTCCGGAAGGGCGGCAACAGGGAGCGAGCTGGCGTGGGGGGGATGTAGACAATTGGAGGTAAGGGGGCACGTGGCCATGGGCCTGGGGTACGCATTTACCGGCGAAGTTGTTAGTGGCAGGCCTGACGATGTATTGGTTGGCCTTGCTGTTTTCCCACTCTTATTATTGCTTTGCGTGTGTTCGGGGTGGTTTTCGTCTATTTCTTAATGGAATAATAGAGACGGGGCTTAGATCAACGTAGTGTGGGTTCGCCGGGTTCGTCGGTCGTACCTGTTTTTGTTTGAGCTAAGCCTTGCCCGCGATCTGCTTGGCCTGTTTTTCCCGCTCGTATTTGCGTTTTGTCGAGCACGCACGGGACAAGTAGATGTGTGCGGTATTCTTGACTTTGAACGCTCATTCTTACTGGGTGCGAAAAGTTAAAGTGGAATCACGATAGAGCCAAGAGTCGATCAGTATGCGTACAGGTATAATGGAAGTGGAGAAGAACGCAAGGTTGCGGCAAGATTGAGTGAAGAAAAGCGTGGCCAATGCTCCTTGGGTGCATATGACTCAGATTAACACGGAAAAAGGCGAAACCGAAGTGAGTCTGACATATCTTGGTAGGTAGTTATGTACCTCATGTATATATTTCATTAAAGTAGCAGTGGCGAATGCAGTACTTGGGCGATACAGCTAGTGTTGTAATGAGAGGGGATGGCGGCTGCCCATGTGAGAAGCAATATAAGCCCCTATGCTTGCTTAACCTTACATTCCACGCACCTCAGCGGAGCCAGTGGGGAGTGTAAGTGGGGAGGGAGGGAAATGTGAGGAGGGGAGTCGGTATCACGAGAGGGACTAAGCGGTTTCAACACGTAGTATAAAGATACATATATAAGGACGTGCCCTGAGCGTCAAGGGCGTATGGTATAGGGCGGAGAAGCGTTTCTCACAGGTACACACGCAGAAAGTCGCGCTGCTCTGCTGTGTGAGAAACAGGCAGCCGTTGTATCAGAGCGCATCCATCACGGTCCAACTGTTCTTCTTCCGTCGCCTGCTTGATCTTTTTAGTTCAACTATTCCGTTAGGATTCTTTTCCCTGTCTTTATCGTTATTTTACCTTCCTTCCCTCTCGCTTTCTGCTATCCATTCAGTCGTGCACTCCGAAGGTTTATTGTCTTGACACTGCCCGTCTCCGTGTTGTTAACCATCCAAGCCTCTGGGACGAAGGAACGATGCCCAAATTTACGAACACGAAGGCGGTCGTTACGGGCGTGCAAGGTACATGGATGGATGAGGGAAGGATCGCGAGAAAATGTGGAGGCGGAAGCGAAGGCGTGCCGAGCCGTCGGGTTTGTGGGGTGAGGTCAAGATTGTTGACAGAGGCCAAAGTCCTCGTTGGGCAGAAAGTAGGGCGCCGATACCAAGGGTAGCTGGGCGTTTCTACGAAAATGGTCGTAGGCAGTTACGTAGGTGTAGCGAGAAGTTTATTGGACGCCCGTCCCGAAGCAATGGGGGGGTGGTGGGGGTGCGGGGCAGATTTGGCGGAAGTGTAGGGGAGTTGATCCCGTTCCTGGTTCTAGGCGTGAAGAGCAGAGGAAATGGTTTCTTGTTGGCTAGATTGTGTGCAGAGTTGATTAACTTTCTGTCAACTTGGTACGCGTAACTGCTGCACGCCCTGGTGCACAGTTCGCGTTGTTGTTTCGAATCCTGCACGATGAGCAAATCACATGAGTTGGGGCTACACTCCTGCCCGATCTCGCCCTTGCAAGTATCTCAAACATCTGCGTTGCGGATATACTACATTATCGCGATCGTTTCTCATACGTCCTGCGTATCGGACAAGGCTCGCAACCAGAGGCCCGGAGAAGACCCACAACAAAGGATTGCTGGGAGGAGGAGGAGGAAGGCAAGGATGCGATTGGGCGGAGAACTCGTTTGGTGGGATCACTCATCACTGAACTCCGGAAGGGGAGGACTCCTATCGGTCATGGTCTAGAACCTGCCAGGCGAAGCAAGTGATGCTGATACGCACATGTGATGAGCTCCTCCTGCACCGAGGCGTCGGACAGCAGTATGCAAATACAAAGCAGCAGTGACTTGGATTGCCTACCTTCTGGCTGCTTAAAGAGTGGACAAAGGGTCGTCTCTCATCTTACGACCCACAGCTTCAACTCGGAGTCAATGAACCCACCTCGCCTCTTCAAGAAATGCAAGTACAGCACCGAGAGCATGGCATGTAGTCGGCAGTACTCTGCAAAGAAGTGCCGAGCCGGGCCCAGCCACACACCCACCCAGGCAAGCTTCAACGCACCACATATACCCGTTCCTTCCTTTCTTTTCCCCTTCCTCCAAAAAAAGCTGGGGCAGCGACGGGCACATGCGCGTCCAGAGACGTTTACTGGTTTCTGCAAGGTTAGGTTTCATAGCCCCCTCGCCCAATCAGAGGAAGCGCAAGAGGGGATCCCACACGTCGTTCATGCACAAGGTACGTGGGTTCTTGTGTTTTTTTGCTTCTTTGGCGGCCACGTGGGAACGGAACGGCTATGTCCATGCACGCGTCATGCACGCAGTTGCGGGATCTGACCCGCGGGAATTATCTCTCATCGAGGAAATGATTGCTGGGACGGACAGATCGCCATGCGATAGGCTCATCGGGTTATAATGGAATCTCAGAGCAGAGGGAAGCAGATGTACTGCGCACCTTACGTTTTTGATCAAGGACGCGTGACGTGGCAATGTGGTGATTCATCTGCAAGGCTTGGGAGAGAGCAAGCAGGGTGCAGATGAGGCTGACAGATGAGGCTGGCGAAAACCCATACAAGTTGAAGCAATAGATTTCGGGGGGAGTTGCGGCTGGCTATCCGAACTAACCCACCTAGGGAAATGCGTCTGCTCCATGCTGGGCGCGCGGCGACTGTCGCGTCCGATCTTAACCTTCAGCAACTAAGTGAGACGCGATCATGTATAAGACGATCGGAGTTTGATAGTGAAAGGCAAATCCATGTCGATCCGAGGGTTTGGCAATTGACCATTTCAGTAGCTATGGCATTTGTTTCCGCTCGTATGAGGAAAATCATACGGAAATGCTCGACTATCCTTCAGCGCCCCTGAGTGTGGCGGGATGCGCCATTTTCCAAAGGAAAAACATGAAGCCGGCGTGCTTCTCTATAGTCAGCCCGTCACGGTATCTTCCAGCCGACGGACGCACCGAAGTCTCTCAAAATATCTCTTGTCTCACAAGGCCCACTTGGCCGTGGTACATCAGCAGGAAATGACGGGGGCACGTGCAGCGTACCGTCGTGTGCCGTGGCACAAGCGGTGTGCGTGAAGTGTGCGCAGGATGGGGTGAAGAGGTCAACAACAGCCTCGATCGCACCTCACCCACCAGATCGGCAGCCAGCCAGACGAGCGAAACGGCAAGCGGCGACAGGGACGAGACTTGTTCTTGTGGAGCCCGTCGTACGATGCCCTCTTCGCCGCCGGGAGCCGTGGAACTGATTCGAGTCGCTGTTGCCGTTTGTGGTGGTTGAACCAGCGTGCCGGCGCGACCCGTTACACTCACCGGTGCATGCTGGGGGGCGTGGCGGGGAAGGCTCCAGATGACATGCGGCAAACGTCGAGTCACGAGGTCGGCGAAGTCCGCTCGTTGATCCCACTGCCTTGGGTGCTGGAATGCAAGCTGCCCACACCCTTTGCTCGCACTGCAGCCAGGGAAAAGGGGGATCCCGCAGCGCTGCCCGTTTCCATCGTACGCAGCCAAACGCACGCCCCTGACGATACGGCTGGACTCGACTCCGAAAGGCAGTGGAAGCTCTGAGCGCAGAGCACTGGCGCCGACCTGCGACGGCCGAGGGTACGTGGGCAATAGACCGACCCAGGCTCCTGGATAATATGAAAGGATTCAAGGTTAACGATAAGTCCAAGGGACATCTTTATCTGCCGGAGTGGAGAAGACCCCTGCGCGGCGGCCTATATTTGGTCGTCGGCCCCTAGGAACAATCAATAGCGAAACCGGTTTGGCGGATACGCGCTCTCGATCTTCGTATGCCATGTCCTGCTTCCGCGAATCACCAGGGTGCCGTCATGTGGGCTATAGCTCCGTCGCGGTATAGAGCGCGAACGAGTATGGAGATAGGCGACGTTGCTGACGAAGAGTCCCAAAGAGAAAAAGGGCTGACGGGGGAGACTTGAGATGGTGGGCTGCGCCGCAATGCAAGATGAAGCAACCTACCATGTGCGTGATTGATTGCTGATCATGCCGGCGTGCTTGGGCGAACCCCAAAGCGTCGTCATGTCCGGGTGGGCGAGGGGACAGAAGGTGAAGGATTGTGTCCGATCCTGCGGCTCACTCCCAGGAGCATCATCCGGAGAGTGGATGGAGGAAGCAAAGACCCGTGAGATATAAGAAAGAGCGTCGGGGAAACGAGCGGGAAATATGGTGAGCGCCGATCCCGCCGTCGATCTCGGATTCTCGCTATTTCCTGCTCTTATCAGGAACCAGCCGGGCGGGGCCTTGGTTGCGCGTCCGTCGGGCTATTTATTCATTTGTCGAGAATCCCGGGTTTTGCTAGGCGCGTGGTGATCGGCAGGAGCTGGAGGCTGGAGGCGGGAGGCTGGAAGGCAGGAGGCAGGGAGGCAGGGAGGCACGAGAGGTTAGGCGGCAGCATGTCAAGCGGTGTCAACGGAGGCGTGGGGGTCCACGGTCGTCCGCCTCACTGCGGGAACGTGGCAGCGGTTGCACCTCTGCGAGCAAACGGCGAGATGGTGGAGCTTATGTGAGCGGGTAATGGAGACTTGCGAGTGCCTTGCATGGCTGCAAGGTCCCCTCCCAGCCGTTGGCGGCAACGGCATGTCTTCCGCTGTTTCAAAAGCGTCCAGGAGCAGTGGCAGCCCCCAGTCCCGGTCCCGGTGCGGCGGCGTTGGGAGCAGGGAGGCCTTGGAGCTCTGGACAAAGCCGACGAAGCACATGCAGCGGAAGCAGCAGCAGCAGCACGTTATTGATCTCTCTCTCCAAGCGCGAGCATGCATCCTTTCGCGTCGGAAGCGAAGTGCTTAAATGAAGACGGTGCGACGGAGGGCGAGAAATGAGACCTGTCGCATTCACCAGGGCACCGCGCTGGCGGAAGCTATGCGCCCCGCCGCTCCGGGTCGCCTGTGACGCTTGGCTAAGCGCCTCCAGAGGGGCTGTTTCGAATCATCTGCTCCCGTTGACGCGCTCGCTCCGTGGAGGAGCCAGCTCCGAGCAACTGCTCCCAGCTCTTCTCGCCGACGCACTGCCGCGCGGGGCCAGACTGCGGATCAATGTCCGCCGTCAGTTTTCGCTCTTCACACGGCTTCGTGCGGGCCATTGTCCCAAAGCAGCGCGTGGTGGAGCTGCTTGCACAGCGTCCGACTCTAGCTCGCCAGCATCATCTCCGCCGACGCGCAGCAGGCCGGGCTGCAGCAATCTCCCGGCCCCAATCTCTCAGTTTCAGACACTGCTCACCAGCAACCCATCTTCATGCCACTGGCCGGGATCCGTCATCCGTGAGTGCGTGCTTCGCGTGCCGCACCGCAGTTGCCGCGTTACCAGCTCCCCGGGGCCGCGCGAATGGGGCATGGCTTGTGGCTTGGATCGCAGCGTGGACGGCCCTCGCGGCCCATCTCGGCGCTTCAGATCAGCGATGAATCATGTCAGCGGAGCCAGGGCGAGCAGACGAGACGGACGTTTGCCCTCGAGCGCGGGGGCGGCTGGTCGCATCGCATCGTGGGAACCCCGGTCGTTTTTCTTTTTCCATTTGTTCTTTTCTGCTTCTGCTACTGCTGCTGCTGCTGCTCGACCGCTGCTGCGTGGGAGATTGCTGTCAGCCGTGGCCTGACTCAGTAGCACTCAAGCAGCAGGCAGCGGTCAGCGCTGCTTTTTTGTTTGTCTTTTCGTGCAACGTACAACGGCCTGTCCGTATGCATGTGTTGGCAGATGCAAAGTGTGGTGCGCTTTGCAGCGGAGGCAGAAGCAGAAGCAGTGGGCGTCGTCTCTGCCCTCTCCACACCCTCGCCCATCCGCGGATCTGGAAAGGAAATCGTACCAGTATGCTGGGTCGCACCTGTGCTCGCCAGCGTCTGGACGGAGGGTAGGCTTACGGTGGACGGCGGGCGAGCGAGTCGTGTAGGCGGAACGGGACGACTCGGCGGGTGATGTTCGTCGCCCACTACTTACTTCCCGCTGCCGCAGCCAGCGCCACCAAGCCGCCTGCCAGCTGCTTGCTGCTTCCTTGCTTTGCGTGCACGAAACTCACAGGCCGACGCGCGTGTGCAGCCGACGTGCGATGCTGCAGCAGCAGCAGCGGGTGCTCTGCCACGGTCCAACCAGGCCCGCCACCGACAACTGCTCTCCCGGGTCGAGCGTGAAGAAGCTAGAACTTACATGCTCACCCCAAGCAGGGTGGCATCCGTGAGTGGGCGCCACGAGCAGTCTACCTGATGCAAGTGGCGGGGCGGCGTGGGGAGCAGGAGCTGCCGTCTCTACCCTTCCTCTGGGTCATGCAGAGACAAGTGTGGACTCAGCAGCAGCCGATTGGCGGTCAGCGGTTGCGCCGCGACGAATGGCGCCCTCGCGGTCTCCGACGGAGTGGACAGCTAAGCACGCGCGGCGTCGCTTTTCGTAAGGCAGTGTGGTCCGAGGGGGCGGGCTGTCGCTTGCAGGGAGGGGGTGGTAATTGGTGGTGGAGGTGCTGCTGGCTGGTGCTGGTGGTGCTGGTGATCTAGGAGGCCGGGGTGGCCGTGGTCTGGAGAGAGCGAGGGTGTGAGTGAATGTGAGCGAGAGAGAGATGTTGTGGGAGTTCAGCACTAGCTGGTGCTGCTGCTTCCTCAGTCCTGCTGCTCTGCCGCTGTTCAGGCAGCGCCCAGAGCCAAATGTCTGGTTCAGCGCGCGGCCCACCGACTTTCTTAATTTGCAACCCCCTGCAAACCCGACAGACTGGGTGATGGGACTTACTCTCGCGCTCGGTCTGGGATTCCTCGTCTGGGAGCGAAGGCCGGAACGAGGCAAGGAAGGGGCGCTGGCTGCACTCTTCATGCCCAGCGCGACTCGCACTCGCAGGCCTAAAGCAAGCGCGTACAAGACACGGCATGCTGCACGTCGAATGACATAACGCATAACATGGCACAGGTAAAGCAAGCAAGCAAAAAGGCCCGCGCGCCGGCCCTTCGCTCGTGCACTGTGTCACTCGGTGCAGAGAAGCCCTGTATAATATCCCGCACCGCGACCCTGGCTGCCTGCTGCTAAGAAACCAGCCCTTGTCCCGCAGCTGATAATTACGGAGCCACCAAGAAACCTCCTACTCCCTCTCCTCCCCACCCACATTGACGCGCCGCCCGAGCTCTCGGAGCCTCACACCCGTCTTATGACCCGCTGCTGCTAACCGCCCGCCCCGACGTCTCCTCCATTAATCAACCCTCTGCCACCGACACCAACCCTCTCTCTCCACCACCCAGCGTCCCAATGGTTACGATGGCGTCAAACGGGTAAGTCATGTCACGCAGCACCGCCTGCGAGCCCGTTCCCCTTGTCCTTTTCTGAGCGGGAGTGAGATGTGAGACAGTGCAAGTGAGAGTTGGGGAAACGAAAGTGCAAGAGAAGGAGTGAGACAGAGGGAGCAAGAGAGCAAGAGCGACGCCCACGCCGTTTCTGCCACCACGACGCTGCAAAGCGCAATCACCAACGCCTTCTCGCGCTGACCCGCCGTCCGCACAGGTTGGCAATCGCTGTTCCTCAAAATTACACGGAAAATGGCCGTCTCTACCACGGCTACCGGAGAGGCATTTACATGTATCCCTGCGACGAGGTACGATTTGATTCCCGCGACTAATTGGCCTGTCCGGTCCTGACGTTCAGCAGCAAGAAAAAGACCGCATGGACATCTTCCACAAGCTTTTCCTCGTCGCCCGCCGGGAATCGCTCCACCAGGCGCCCGTCGTCGCCAACTACCAGCCGCGCATTCTCGATCTGGGTTGCGGCACCGGAATCTGGGCGATCGACATGGCCGAGTGAGTCCCCGTGCATGCCCCAGCCCTCGCATAACGCCTGCTAACCAAGCCGTCTCGCAGCAAGTATTTGGACGCAGAGGTGCGCCTTTCGCGCTGGCTTGGCCGGAGATTTATGCTGACTGCGTCAAGGTACTCGGACTCGACCTCGTGAACATTCAGCCTGACAAGTATGCGTGCCCCTTTCGCCATGCAGGGCCTGGCTGACGTGAAGCCCCTAGGATTCCGCCAAACCTCCGGTTCCGCGTTCCGCGCGACTACGAGAGCCCCTGGTCACTGGGCGAGGATTCCTGGGACCTGATACACCTGCGACTGGCCGGTGGCAGCGTTTCGAGCTGGCCCGAGCTCTACCAGAAGATATTTTCGTATGTTGCTGCGCCAGCCAGGCCGAGTGCGCGTGTGCTGATGTGAGCAGACACCTGAAGCCCGGCTACGGCTGGATCGAGCAGGTCGAGATCGACTACGAGCCGCGCTGCGACGACGGCACCCTCCCTCCCAACTCGGCCCTGGCCCAATGGTACCAGTACGTCGCCGACGCGACCGACCGCGCCTCGCGCCCGATTGCATACAACCACACGACGCGCCGGATGCTGGAGATGGCCGGCTTCATCGACATTCAGGAGACGATCATCCGCGCACCCTACAACTCGTGGCCGGCAGATCCCCACCAGAAGGAGATTGGGCGGTGGTACAACTTGGGCATTTGCGAGGGGTTGGAGGCCCTCAGCCTGGGGCCCCTGACGCGCATTTACCGGTGGGACGCAGCACAGCACGTCAAGCCCCTCGTCGACTCGGCCATCAGGCAAATACGGGCGAAGAAGATTCATGCGTACAACAACATGTGGGTGGGCTGCATTCCTGTGGCATGTGCGTTTGTGGCTGACCTGCATTAGACATATCTGGACGGCGCGGAGACCTGGACACTGAAAAGCAGCACCCCAACTCCTGAGCTCGCAGGATTTTGACGACCTTATGACGACCGCAGTAGTAATACCTAATGTACTATGCAACACACACTTCCCTCCCCCGGGTGCGCTTTCGGCTTCGGAATGTTTCCAGTAGGACAGAATTTGGAGGGGTAGTGGTTGGCAAAGTGCCACTTTCGGCCGAATCGATATTATTATGGCGGGCAGAGATCAAGGAATGGGCGGGACAGACCCTTGCGTGGGCCCTCACCAATGGCAAGCTTGAAGCGGCGTGTTTTCCAAGAGGCACCGGCGGATCCGTATGCGCGCACGGCAGGGCCACCCAATACCACGGCGCACCCTCCACTTCTCTTCAGCCACCGGCTCGCGCGCCCCACAGTTGACCAGACGCAGGGCGAGCTTCGCGCTAGCTTGGGCAATCCTTCCATATTATTTTTCTGCGGAGGGCCAAATTGAAAAGAATCGAAAAAAGTCTTGGCCAGTTCTGCGGAAGCGTTTGCGGGTGGCGGGCGTTTGAGGAGCACGGCATGGGATATGGGCCATCTCTTTTCCTCTCTTTTTTGTTTTTCTGTGTTTTGGTGTACAAGAATATTGGATGGACGAGTGCACAGAGGGAGGGTGTGGTGGCGTGTTGATGGTAACTCTCGTCTTTATTTTTCGGGCTTTCCGTTTCTAGATACATTACGGTGTGAGCATTTCCGCGTGGGATTATTTTTTCTCGGCATGGTGGTCAGCAAAGCCGTGCGGCTGGGGCGGGCTGGTTGACAGCTGCCTTTGTTGGACAAGCTGGGGTCAAAAAGTTGACGAGCGCGCGGTGTCGCGGCGAAAATCATTTAGCGTTCATCTGTCTTGCCAATGTCCATTTCAATTCTGATCGAGCGAACATGACAATGACAATGACATGCATGACTCGTCTTCCCCCAGCTTTCGGGAGCGGCTTCCATCGGTTGGCGCAAAAGCTCCAGCCGAGGTTCGCAGCAGCTCCCCCCCCAAGCCGAGCCCCAGGCTGTTCTGCTCTCCACCTGCTTTCACCACCCCAGCACCATCTCAGCCCTGCAAAATGCCTGCATTCACCAAGATTCTCCGTCCCATCGCCCGTGCGACTTCTCTCTCTGCGCGCCCGGCCGCCCGTCGTGTTGCCGGCGTGCGCATTGCATCACAGTAAGCTCCCAGCACGCATGTGACAGCGCGCCTCACACTTCAATCACGCCCCACTGAGGCCACCGCGTGCTGCTGTGAGAGACTCACTCTGACGGCGTCATCGGATGGCTGCACCAGACACAACTGCTAACGCTGACCCAGCAATGTCCGCTGCATCTCGACCACGGTGCCCCGCCACGACGTCACCAAGGGCGAGCCGCTCGACCTCACCGACATTCCCCCCACGCCCATATCACACCTGTCAGAGACCGAGGCGCTGATGGCTGACTCGGTCTCCAAGTTCGCCAACGAGGTGGTGCTACCGCGGGTGCGGGACATGGACGAGGAAGAAAAGATGGACCCGGCCATCGTGGAGCAGTGCTTCGAGCAGGGGCTGATGGGTATCGAGATCCCCGAGGAGTACGGCGGCGCGGGCATGAACTTCACCGCCGGCATCGTCGCCATCGAGGAGCTGGCGCGCGTCGACCCGAGCGTGTCGGTCATGGTCGACGTGCACAACACGCTCGTCAACACGGCCATCCTCAAGTACGGCAGCCTCGAGTCGCAGAAGAAGTGGCTGCCGCAGCTGGCCACTGGCACGGTTGGTGAGTAGTTCAACCACCACAAAACCACCATTCACTGACAATTGCCAAGGCTCCTTCTGCCTCTCCGAGCCCGTCTCCGGCTCCGACGCCTTTGCCCTCGCAACCAAGGCCGTCAAGACCGACTCCGGCTACCGCATCTCCGGCAGCAAGATGTGGATCACCAACAGCATGGAAGCCGGCTTCTTCATCGTCTTCGCCAACCTTGACCCCTCCAAGGGCTACAAGGGCATCACCGCCTTTATCGTCGAGCGCGGCACCCCCGGCTTCTCCATTGCCAAGAAGGAGAAGAAGCTCGGCATCCGCGCGAGCTCCACCTGCGTCGTCAACTTCGACGACGTTGAGATTCCCGCCGGCAACCTCCTCGGCAAGGAGGGCGAAGGCTACAAGTACGCCATTGGCCTTTTGAATGAAGGCCGCATCGGCATTGCCGCCCAGATGACCGGCCTAGCCCTCGGCGCCTGGGAGAACGCCGCAAAGTGAGCACTTCATCCCTTCTCCACTGTCCACGCCACTAACACACAAACTAGATACGCCTGGAATGACCGCAAGCAGTTCGGCCAGCTCATTGGCGAATTCCAAGGCATGCAGCACCAGCTCGCGCAAGCCTACACGGAGATCCAGGCCGCGCGCGCCTTGGTCTTCAACGCGGCGCGCAAGAAGGAAGCCGGCGAGGACTTTGTGCGCGATGCGGCCATGGCAAAGCTGTTCGCGTCGCAAGTCGCGGGAAGGGTGTCGGGGCAGGCGGTCGAGTGGATGGGCGGGATGGGGTTTGTGAGGGAGGGGTTGGCGGAGAAGTTTTTCAGGGACAGCAAGATTGGCGCGATTTACGAGGGCACGAGCAATATCCAGCTGACGACGATTGCAAAAGGGTTGCAGAGGGAGTACACGACCTGATTTTGTGGTCATGTCATGTTAAGCTTGGATGCCATTTGGATTGAATTCACGCTGGTATGTTTTTTTCCCCCAACACATCTTCATGCACAACGAAGGGAGTATATTCTGGGTAGATATTAAGAGAGCAATAGAGTTTCGTCAAACACACTTCGCCTCAACCTTTTTTGTCTCTTCCCCCTTTCACCCCCCTTGGTCCATGAGAGTATGTGATATAAACTACCGTACAATCATGTAGTGTAGTTGAACTAAGGTAAAGCGCCAGTCGCACCGGCCTAACGAGAGCTATATATACATCTCATCGATAGTTCCTGGTTTTTTCCTCGGCGCGTCCGACTTATTTCCAATGCATGAAAGGGGGTACGAACTATTCCTGCGCATGAATCAACGAGAACCGGGGTCACGGCGAACAGCTACTTTAGCGTCGGTCGTCCCCGGCTCAGGAACGCGCAAATACGCGTCGTGTCGTCGTTCGGCGGGCAATGCCGGTCTGGTGGATTGGTCTTTAGTGCTTAGTGCATGAACTTCCACGTCCCTCCGTGCAACCACTAAGCAGCCTTGTTGCTGTTGAGGCTGAAGGGGGGGTGGGAAAGGTTTGTTAGATCGCCGGGTTTTTGGATGTGTGCCACTACTGGCCACACACACAGCCTTATGTGTGGAACGCTGGCGAAGACTCATTGAGGGAAGTTCTAGAATCCTGTAGCGCTGGCAGCTTTTCCGGTTGGGTGGGTTTTGCCGGGGTGGTGTATTTCTTTTTTTTTTTTTTTTTTTGCGCCTGGGGTGGGTGGACGGATTGGGTGGGCTTGGATGGATGAATGACTGGGGGATCACGACCACTTGTTCATGCAGTGGGTTTGCTTCTGCTTTGGGATGGCGATTCGCCGTCGTTCGTCAGGTGTGCTTTTTTCTTTCCCTTTTGGGACTATGCGGTTGTAAGAGCTAGCCGTTCGGGAGCTGAATGGTACTAGTTGGGTGTCTCACAGCTCGGCACCAGCGGCAGTGTACGTAGTGCCATCAATCAGTCGGCCGGTCGGTCGGTCAGCAGCTTGCAGTTTGCTTTCGGGACGGCGGGGGGAAGAAGGGGGTCAGCTGTGTTTTTCGACAGTCAGTGTCAGGTGCCAGTCGGCAATCACTCACTTTCACTCTCAAAGTCGGTCATACAGGAAAAAAAAAAAAAAAGAAAAACAGAAAAGTCGTACTACTGGGTTCGCGTCCAAATGACCACCCAAAACCGATGTCGTGCGCAGGGAAACAAAAAAGTGCGTGACCCCGTGCTTTCGTGAAGCTGACGCGGGCTCAGCTCAGCTCGAGGCTGACTGATGAACTGACAACAAACTACGTGCCCGAAGCGGTAAAGTAGCGTGTTAGGGCTAGGCCCGGCGCTTTAGGGCAGGCAAACAATCAATCGATCAATCAATTGCAAAGTGGAGGGCACAGTTGATCGGCGTGCAGGCGAAAGCGGTAAGTCAGTGTGCCATGGTACCGGATCAGGGCACATCCCGCTCCAGCCCGTTTCTTCTTTCGGTCTTTTTTGGCTTGAATTCGTTCTCGCGGGGGCACACTAGTGGTAGAGTACATACATGTACGGTTATATAACCTACCTACACGCGAGATGATGATGATGATGGATGGGGGAGAGCTGGTACCGCTGCCCCGGTAAGCGGGTGCAGCAACTTTTTTTTTTTTTTCGCCTACCTGCATTTGCTGGGCGCGGAAGGGTTTTCTGGGGGGGCCTGCCGTGTTGTTGGGAGTTTTGTCCGAGGGATTGGTAGGGGGAATCTGGAGCCGGTGGCGGGAAATGACAGAAAACGGGAATGGGTATGTCGAGGCGAGGGGGATGGGGTTGAAGTGATAAGGGATACCTTGTCGCGCTGTGTGCTGATGCTTTCATATGTTTCCCTCATACTAACTAGTTGGCTTTGCCTTGCGCACGTGGGAATTGGTGTCGATGATATGTCGAAACGTGGGTTAAGCAATGGACGATCCTCCAACGGGTTGATGTCCTTTCTCTGAACAGGGACCAGCAATCAAGGAATATAACCTGGCTAGAAAATGACAATTGAGAACAACAAAAAAGAGCCGGCTCTTCCTGTGTCTACATTAATACAATCCTTGCAAGAAAGTAAACTGAATGGACGCACACATCCTCATTACCATACCAAGAGGAAGACACCATCCGTCCATCATAATCATCACCGCCATGACCACCAATCCCCAGTGCTGCTAAGCCAAAAAGAAGCCATGAAGCATCCACCCCTCGTAACAAGAAGCAAAAAAACCCAAAACTCCACCCGCGCGCCTACCCGCATTTCAGCGAACCCGGGCCGGACACCTCTTCCCTCCCTCAATCAAAACCGCCGACGTGCATAGACGCAATAAACAATGCAAACCACCTGCCGGTACGCGCGTGTATGCAGCGTGAAGAGCTGCAAGGACGCGCATTGGCAAATGAAAGGCAGGTAGACAAGATAGCTACACTAGGAAAAAGGAATGTGAATGGACGAGACGCGCGCGCGCGCGCTCTTCCTGTTTTGAGTTTCGCCGCATTCCTAAAGAGGAACGTTTGGTCTTTTCTTTTTCTGCTGGCAGAAACGCCTCTCCCGTATTTTGTGGGGGGGGATTCACTCCCCAATGCAGGAGTGCGAGAGGGGATTCGTTGCAGGGATCGGAGAGCAGTGTAGATTGCGGGCATATGGAGGCCAGTGAGCTAGGCAGGGAGCGGAGAGAAAAAAGGGTACATCAGAAAAGGGCAACGGAGGACAAGAGAAGAGAATGAGAGAGAGAGACGGGGGGGCATCGAGAATGAGACCTGCAGACGGGGGTGGCTTGGAAATAGTTAGCCAGAGAGAGCAGCTACCCAAAAAAGCAAAATGGAAGATGTGCAGCAGCGTGTGCGCCCTCGGGCCTGGCGGGGGCAGTTTCGTCTGGGAAACCAAGGAAAAAAAGCAACCAAGGTTTGGTGATCCCACCATTACACGAGAGCCGAAGCGGAGTGGGTAAGCGAGCATGCTGTGCGCTAGAAAAAACGGGAACGAAAAAGCAGGGAAATGGGGGACGAAGAGTACGTACATATGGACGCACAAACGATCCCGGAGACCAGGGTGAGCAGGGAAGGCTCGTCGAAGGATGGGGAAAAAAGCAAATAGACTTTGCATTGAAACAGATGGGCGCGGACAGAATCACACACGCACACACACGTTGATACGCCGAGTACAATCCGCGACGCGGGGGAAGCCAGTAGCAAGAGCAGACGGAGACGTATAAGAAGTAGAACGATATAGGACTAGAAATGGGGAAGGGGGTATCGAACAAGTCCGCGCTCCAACGAGGTAGCCAACCAGCCAGCCAGGAATACGAAAAATAAAAAAGCACACACAAATCTTCCAAGGAACTGAAAACATCCCGTTCTTCTGCCATCCTTCCCTCGCGCCACGGCCCCCACACAGTTCCTCACTGCTACCCATAACCCCAGGTCCGTCTACCGGGCCGATGGCTTGCCCTCGCCGGCGCCTCCCGGGGTAGTGGTCCGAACAGGACAGTCCCCGACCTCAACTCATGTTTGGATGACGACATTGCCCCTCTGGACGCTATCTTCCGGGAAGAAGCCAAACACCAGGCGGTACAGGTCCCTGAACCAGCTGAACTGCTCGGCCCGGCCCATCCATTGCACAGCCCTCGCCACCTCTGCAGCCCCCAGTCTCCGGCTTGGTAGCTGCGCCGCCGGCACCCGCAGCGTCGGGTCCGCCAGCACCAGCCGCTTGTACGACAGCAGCAATTCCGTCTGCCACGGCTGCACCCCGAAACTGTTGGACGGCAGCGACTTGACAAATGCAGGGAGCATCATCGGCGTCGTGCGCGTGTAACCGGCATTCATGGCTGCCCGCAGGATGAGCGTCTTCAGGCGGATGAGATGAGGATCCTCGCGGCCCGCCGTTGCCGTTGAGCTGGTGCGCTGCGATGACGTGTCCGTGTAGCCTGACAGGGTGCTTGCCGAGGAAGACCAGCGGTTGTGCGTGCGAGTCTGGTTGTTTTCGGGCCCGAGGATGAGGATGTTGGGGATGTTGGGCTCAGGCTCGTCGGGAGAACTCTCGGCGATGTCGTCGAAAATGGTCGTGGGCGTCTCCGGCGGCAGGGATTTGGCGCTGTGGAAGCTCTGGTCAAGGGAGCGCTCAGACTCAGCCACCGACAGATGAACGTGCGCGTTGCTGTACGTGGGCACAGGGAATGCGGACTGGCTCGGGCGGGGGGTGCCTCTGTCTGGGCGGATCTGGGTCCATCCCTCGCGGAAGAGATCGCAGAGTTCCCAACAAGCCTGGACCGCCGATCCCAGGAGCTCTTCGTCCGGAGGCTTGCCATCACGCGTGTTTTGGCGTATGCTAAACAGCATCTCGGCCAGTGACCAGCAGGCGCGGAGGAGGCAGTCAGTTTCCTGAGGCAGGGATGTCCGCTGCTTCATCAACCGGTGGCACAGCGTGATGTAAAAGTCCAGCGTCCGCTCGCGGAATGCTTCCGGAAGGTTTCGGTCGGCCGTGTTGTACAGATGGTTGTTGAGCTCAAAGCTGACGCGGAGCACCGAGTCGGAGGCCTCGTCGACGCGATGCCGTGCTTCGAACAAGGCCTGGCAAAAGTCGCGGCACAGCTCCAGGGTTGGCCGGACCTCGCCGGCCTGGCCCTCCTCGCGGCTCTCGTACAGCTTCTGGCACAGCCGCCAACACGACTTCCACGCCTGCTCGCCCTGGTCGCCCTGGCTGGAGAAGTTGAACATGCGCTCGCGGTGAATGGAGCTCAGGCCGGCCAGCGTGTTGCACAGAGTCCAGCACTCGCTCAGGGCCGTCTTCAGAGCCGTCACCTCCTGCTGGGCGTTGCTGAGGTCCTCGAGAGCTTGGCCCATGGTCTGAAGCTGGTCGAAGTCGGTCTCATCGCCATCGCTCAGCTCCGTGCCCTGTTCCGAGTGCCGGTCCACGTCGTCCGTCTCGGCTATGTCTGGAGAAGAGGTGAGCTGCATCCTTCTGCCCAATTGCCCGGGGTGCGCACCTTCGAGACGGCTGTTTGGCCGGCTCCGCCGCTTGCGTTCCTCCTCTGCCTCCTGTCGTGTCTGGGCGCGGGGTGTGGTCCGGTCATGCTTGCCTGGTACTGACGTGTCGAGCGTTGGCGGGGGTTCCGAGGTGCGCGGGTCGTCGTCGGCGTGCAAATCATCTGCGGCGGGGTGGGGCACATCCTGCTGCTCCGCATTGCCACTGCCAGGCGAGACGACGGTGTTGGCCGACGTCTCGGTGTCGGCAGGCGACTGGGCAGTGAAGTACTGGTAGCCAGGCGGGGCGTGGATGACCGACTGCGGCTGGTCGTCTGAGTTGGAGCGGGCGCGGACCGAGGTGTCGAGCTGCGGCAGGGCTGGCGAGGCAACGCTCTCGCTGTCCGGGCTTGCGGGGCTCTGAACGTCGCTCATGTCGGGCTCGCTCTCGCTCAGGGCTGCGCCGTCACTGCTGGCCGTGTCATCGCCGTCGTCGTCGTCGTCGTCCTGGGACTCATCATCAATGTCGGTGGTGCTGGTGCCGTTGCTGTCAACGGGCGACGGCTCGACGAGGGGATAGGGCGAGGGCGGCTGCAGCGAGTCGGCGGGTGTTTGGCCGGACGACGAGCTGTCAAGCGGGTTAGATCAGCGTCATGCAGGCTCGGGATCACGCATCATGGCTCACCGGTTGGAAGGGTGGAAGTGCTGGGTGAAGGTGGCGGGCGAACTAGGTGAGTCGGTGTAGGGCGAGAAAGCAGACTTCTGGGTGGTGGACGAGGGCATCAGCTGTGTTGCGGCAGCCATGTTACACGGGCGGATCGCGATTCGCGCGCGCTTTGAAGCGGGAGGGCTTGGGGGGGTGGGCTTGCGACTGGGACGGGGACTGGGAGTCGAGGTTTAAGGGCGTCGGCCAGCACGCTCGGGGGGGTTTGGCTAATGGCACCTGTGAGGCTGCGGCGAGGGCTGTTCGACGAAGCCCCTCACGTTGGTGTTCGCGTCCGAGGTGGCACAGCTTGGGATATCGCAGCTCTGCCTTGCGCCGTTGGCAGTGCTCCTTGGGCTAGCTCTTGCGGCCGCGATGGCTCTGTGGCTTCTGGAGGCGGGGAGCGCTGTAAGTAAATGTTACTGGTCCGTTAGGCGCCGAGCCTCAGCGGCCCTCCACTCTCGCCACCCATTGGCTGCTCCTCGCTCAGAGGTTAACCTCTCCGGCGGGATGCGGATCTGCCACGAAGATGTCGATGCTGCGTGTGCTGACGCTTCCGAGTCGTGCGTCCGTTCGCTGCAGGGCTGGCAGCGAACGCCATGGCGGATCTGTGCGCGCAAACACCACGACGACGACGACGACGACGACGACAACCTCTGCTCTGACTTCTGCACTTCACTCTTCACTGACTCCCTACTCACCCAACCACCAGCCCACCACCGGTCAGGCAACTTCCTTGCGTGCCGTATTGCCAGCACCAAGGCTATGGAAACGAAACCCACCGTCTGACCTGCCTGCTCCACCACCGCCTGAACACTGTCCAACACGCCCTCTTCCACTCTCGCTTGCCATTCGCCCGGGATTCCAGCGTGGCGTCGCCTCCAGGGAATCAGCGTGCAGAATTTGCCCAAGCTTCCCGGGTCAAGGCCGCCTTCCGTCCGCAATAGGCGCCTCCACGAGGCCACTCCCTGCTGCTGACTGGCCCAAATATGCCGTGCATCTCCATGTGAGAACTGGAAGATGGAGACGTCTGCCACGGCTGTGGTTCATCGGCCCGTTTCCAGGCAGAGTTGCTCAATCCATTCCTTCCCGCAGCGCAGGCTCCACCGACGCGCCTAACAATGCCATCACAAGCTCTTCGTACAGTGTACGCGCAAGAGTTTGCCATCCCCGTGCCGCAATCTGCACGAGGCAAACGCCCCCAATCCCGTCCCCTCTCTGACGTGTTCCCGTTCAGCTCGACACCTCATCAATCGCCAAGTGTTTTTTTTCTTTTCCCTGTTTGATGGTATGAACGTTCGGGAACATCCCCAACCTATGGCTGTCCCGGATTGACGGATAAGCGTGACGACCCAATCCTCTGGGATATCCCCCCAACGGTTTCTGCCGTCACTCTGGCCACCCCCCGGCCGGGCGCCTCGCCTGCTCCAATCACCTCGTTTGTTCTTCTAAAACGTCGCTTCCAACCTCGCTGCTTTTCCTCAGCTCACATTTCTCCCGCATGACCACTGACCGGTCGTGACTTGAGCCTCACCCGTGCCTGTCCTGGTTTCGTGGCACCAATCAGTATTTTCGCCCATGAAATTCGAGGCCTGTCGAGCCTGTTACTGGTGTGAATCCATGCAGTGTTGTAGCAAGAGGTCTGGAAGCCGAAGAACTGTCAAGATGCCGGGAATACCATGCCGACATCCCCGACGATACTACAACCCTCACGTGCTGACCGGAACAAAACCCACCTTTTTTCCTTCCAAATAACTCAAATCCTATGGAAATTCCCATCCCGACCTGTTCTGAATCACACACCACCAAGGGCTGTTTAGGCATCTGCTTACCCCCGTGCCCCCCACCTTCTAATCACGCACAAGCCCTGAATCCTTCAATCACACCGGCTACCGGGTGAACACACCACTTCCCGAACATGGTTTCTGTGGTGTGATTGGTCGAAATGGTTTGAGACGACGTGCGCCTCCCTTCAACGACGCGGTCTTTGAACTATCGTCTAGATTTTATGAGACACGCTGTCAAGAGATCACATGGTTCGTGATTCAGCCCTGCTCTCTCACTTTGTATGTACGTAGGAGAAACATTTACGGCCTCCCTGCCTTTACCAAAGTCTTCGAGCTTCAACATTATCGCCACATGTTATGCGATAAAACCGCTCCGCCATCCCTTTATGTCGCCCATACCTACGGCTTAAGGTTTTTATTTTATAGATCTGAAAGCGTCGTGGCTCGCGATGCTCCTGCCTCCTGCCGGGCGATGGGCCGCTCCTGCCTCGAGCACACGGTCGTCCGCACTATGGATTTTCTCAACATCTTCCCTTCTCCTCACTTCTTCCGTCTCCGTCTCTCTTCCGTCTCTTCTGTCCCAGTGCGTTTCACCTGCGGTGTTGTGCGGCCGTGATGGATCGTCCACCTAGCAATAGCGCGTCACGTGCCGCCCGATGCGACTGGTTCCGGGCAAGAGGTATGTCACCCTTCTGAGCCCTTTACTCATGTATTTTTTATTGATGAGAATTCGCAATCGCCAGGCTCACCGCGCACCCTATTCCACAATAGCTCTCAGCGCTCGTCACGCCCGCGGTCTCGCTCGCCCGGAAGATCTGAAGCATCGTCCTACCGTACCAGGTCACCAACTACTACATCTCGCCGCCCATATGCCTCCCAAACGCCTTTCCAATCCCGCGGCACCACCCCGTCAAATGAGAGGCTGTCACCTACTCGCGTATCGTCTCGCAGGACGTCTTTGCACCAGCCTAGCCTCACGCCATCAAGCGCAAGCGCTGCCCCTTTACCTGTCCCATCCAACTCAGCTCCTCCACGTCGCGACGCTCCACAAGGCTCAGAGTTGGCCTCTTTGCGTGAGGAGCTGGCATTGCTGCGTGAGGAGCTGGCATTGCTGCGTAAGGAGCTGGCATTTCTGCGTAAGGAGCAGGCCTCATTACGTGAGGAGCTGCGTCACCCGCGTCACTCGGTCTTCCACGAGAGCGGGCAGGGCCACATGAACTCTACTACACCGTCGCCCTACCAACCCGTCTCGAGCTCTGAAGGCTACCTGATCCTTAAGGACTCTGAGAACCGCTGTAACGCTCCCTACAGTAGGAGATATTCCAGTCCGGAAGACTTTAAGATATCCAACAATTAGAAACGCGGTCCAGACGTCTACTTCGCCACCGGGGCTTGGGACGGCGGCGGTCTTACGCCGCCTCCACTCGCGCCTCCACTCCATCACTCGAGCCACGGCCCCAATAGCCAGAGAAAACTCAGAATTCAGGCATGGTCAAATCCTTAGCCGGCCAGAGCCAAATACATGGTGGAGTAGGCGCCCCTGCTCAACACCCGAAATCCATGGATATTGTACGCCGCGAACCCGAATCAACCGCGCAGTCTTTTAAATCTGTGTACGCAGCGTCTATGTAAAACAACTTTCTTCTATAGCTGCCAGCTCTAAGCTCACCGAGCCGCAAAGACCTCTGCCGTGATCACTGTAAAGCTGATATACAGCGACTATGCCGCGCATTCATCAAGCGCCTCCATCCTCATCACAATCCAAAAATCATTTACAACGAAAAAGGCCACCGGGAGCTAGAACATCGCTCCATTTTACTTGCCGCTGATCTAAATCTCCATGTTCACCGCACAATCCGCCAAGAGATCACATGGTTCATGCTTCAGCCCCGTTCACTCTCTTTGTACGTAGAGAAACATATACGGCACCGTGGCTTGGACTGGACATTCGTCACTGGTTCATCAGAATAAATTCTACGACATGGATTGCAAAGGAAAATGGACATGGATTACTAGTCATTAGAGTACCGAATCAAAAACCAATTGTCAAGACACGCAAAAGCCACACTTGCATCCAAACGAAACGAAAGCCGAGCAACAAGAGGCAAAGGAATGACCAGGCAAAAGGAATGAATAGGCAGCCAAGACCAAAAAGCAAAAGCCCAAAAAAGCGGGACGAGCATCAACAGTCAAGACCACAAGAAACACACGATAGTGTACTAAAAACCAACTAACAAGGACAGAGAGCCACAAAAGCATTACCAAAAGCAAGAGAACCAGGAACCACACCCACGCATAAATGAAGAAAAAAAAAAGAAAAAAAACGACATCACGCAATAACCCAGACCAACCCACCCCCCCCCCAAAAAAAAAAAAAAAAGCAGTCCCTACGGCTTAACGATATCATTCAGCACCAACCCCCCCAACGGATACTTATCCGCCCTCACCTCCACCGGCACCCACGCAACCCTCTGCCCATTCGCCCCAAACCTTCCCATATGCGGCGGAATCGGTCTGGGCGGCACGGCATCAAACGCCGCCTGCATCTCAGCCAGCACGCCGCCAATGTCGTCGCACGCGGCGTCGATCTCGACGTCCAGGTCGTCGACCGAGATGCGGTCGCCGGGGAAGGCGGGCAGGCACTGGTACGTCAGCTCGACGAGGCGGCCCGAGTAGGCGGGGCGGAGGTCGTCGCGGGGCGGCTGGTCGTGGGCCGGGTCTTCGTGCGTCGTGGGGTCGTCGGGGCAAAAGTCCATGGTGAGTGGGGGGTTGCGCGTGAGGGACATGAGCGACCACACGATCAGGCCGATTTGCCACACCGTCGACCAGGAGCCGGCGAAGCTGACGGGGTCGGGGGTGCCGTCGGGTTTTTGGACGGGGAGGAGCGTGTTGAGGCGGGCGAGGGTGCCGGCGACGTTGGGGAACATTTGGAAGTTGGTGCGGAGGGCGTCGAGGACGGCGGGGTCGCGCCTGACGAGTTCCTGGTGAGGGGGGAGAGGGATGTTAGTTGAGGCGCGCAGTTGATGTTGTGTGTGTTTGGGAGATGCGAGTGGGAAGACGGAGGCAAGGATGGGAGCGGTGTCGAAAATTCAAGGCAAAGTGTGCACAGTACATACCGGCGGATCCCACCCTGGTGTGCCGAATCTCGTGTAGAAGTCCCGGTTGGCTCTGGATGCTTTCATCCTAAATGCAGATCCGAAATCGAGGACCTTGGGCTGCGGATAGATGCGGGCCCATTCCAAGGGGTCATCGGCGCGTTGGCTAAGCGCAACGTTGGTCGGCTTGAGATCAAGGTTGATGATCTGCGGGTTCAGTCTACTCGATTCGAGGCACACCTTGGTCATCGCTCTGAAACAGTACCTGAAGACGCAGCCGGTTAGACATATTTTCTGATGACCTTCTCTCCCGTTTATACGTACCAGATGAATGGCTCCGGTATCAACTGCCCAGTGGTCCTGTAATGAAGTATCACGCCGTCGAGCGTGTGATGCGGGACGTATTCCAGGTACATTGATAGACAGGGCCTGTCCCCAGCATGCGGTGCTTCGGTTCCGAGATCCGCCCACTGCGCAAGCCTGTGGTTGTATATTCGAGGAACGTAATGTGGACACCTTTGGTGGAGTCTACTGTGTATCCTAGCTTCTTCGTCGGTCCGGACACCTACCTCCACCTTGACCACTCTCACCTTCGCTCATCATTTGCGTTAGTCATGTTGAGAGTGGCATCCGCACCGGGGAACCTCTTACCTGGATGGTGTTATTATTCCCGTCGACCAATCGGTACGCATGGACGTGTCCGTGCGCATCCCCAGCCCTGTAGATGGCTCTATGATATTGCCATTGCTGACCATTTGCAGGTTGGTCAAAGTGCGCGATGTGGTATGCTCGTTGTATGGCTGACGGAGCGGGTGCATTCAAAATTCCGTAATCTTGCTCGTTATTCGCGGGTATCGACGGCACGGCATGTGGTGGTGCCAATCGATGTCCCCTGGCCTCCATTATTTTCCTCAATCGTTGCTGTCGACTGTGTCGTTCCGCCGGGGTGAGGTTTAGGTATGCTGCCCTTCTCCGCTTGATCCAAGCGTCTAAATTGCGTTAACAATGGCTCCTCAGCGCGGCTGCTGGAGACGTGGAGACGTACTTGAGTTCGGGTGCTTCCCCTTCCCGGTGAACCCATTGATCTGGTAGTCGATGACCTCCTCGGGTGTTGGCATCAAGTACCCCGCTTCCGTGAATGCCGTGTTGTAACGGTCTGGGTGAAGTGGCAGGCGTTTCTCGAGCTCGTAGACATACCGCCGCTTCTTCACCGGGCGCAGTGTATCCCACCTGGCCTTCAACCTCTTGTATATCCTTTCATCTGGGATTGTTACAAAAAGAACCACTCTAGAATCGTAGGAGACTTACAGTTATTGGGGCCCACATTTGCGTTTCCAGCCTCATTATCCCATTCACTATTGATGTACTCTTGGCGAGGATGGGTTGTGTTCATCCGACGCCTCTCGACGTTACGTTGCCACTGCCGCGGCATGTTCAGTGACGCTCTGTGTCACCTGTGTTTGGGGGAAGATGTTGGGTATGCTGTGCCGTGGTGAGAATGACCAGCAAGTCTCAGGCGGTGCTGTAACGACCCGTGTGGGTCGAAGTGTTCGGTTTGTGGTGAGAGTGCGCAGCAACTCTCAGGCGGTGCTGTAACGACCTGTGTGAGGCAAAGCGTTTGGTTTGGAGTGTTGTGGTAGGAGTGCGCAGCAAGTCTTTGGCGCTGCTCTATGAACAAAGGTAAGGTTTGAAACCCTAGTTTCTTATTGAACTCATTGTTCCGTTAACGTTATTGTCATTGTTCCGTTAACGTTATTGAGCTCATTGTTCCGTTAACGATATTGAGCTCATTGGTCCGTTAACGTCTCCCAGCATAGCCTCTTTGACGGGAAACAAAGATACGACTTCTTGCAGGCAGATGGAAATTTGTTAGCCCCCAGCGAGCTACCCAACACATCATGGAGACTAGACAAGAGATAGGAAATGGGAGTTTTTCTAATTACAACGCGTAACTGTACGAAATAGCTTCCTCTGAGGACAGGCAGAATAAGAAACGCCTAGAAAGGCTGGGAGCCGTAGAATAGCTTTATCGGAGCTGCCGCAGGTCGTCCGATGTTTGACTCCGCTTGCGGTGAGCTCCAGACAAAGACCAGCAATTTTCCTCTGCTGTTACACCAGCACCCGACTCTCGCCATTGCCCACCTCTTCAAAGTGCACCTTGTCCAGCATCCGATCCATCTTCTCGTCTTCCATCTCGCCCTGCTCAAGCAGCCGGTCCTTCTCCGCGCGCAACGCCTCCTCCACGCTGATGACCTTGCGGTTGAGGAACCAGCTGACCAGACCGCCGCCCGTCTTGATCTCGTCGTGCGTGCCGATCCAGTACTTGGCGCCGAGCAGCCGCTGCGCCTGCAACCCGTTGTAGCCGCCCAGATTGAGCTGCTGCACGAGGCGCGTCCGCTCCCACCAGAAACTGCCCTCGATCGCGACGTCGTGGAGACCGTGGATCAGCGCGAGCACCGAGAGCGGCGGAGACGCGAAAGCGAGTGGCTTCAGCGCCTCCGGCCTCACCCCGTGAGGTGTGTATACGACGCATTCGGCCGCGTCCGAAGAGTCCGAGGAGGGCACCCAGCCGTTGGGCAGGATTCGTGCGGACCGGGTTTTGGGGGGTTCGGGGGTTTGGGGGTGAATGTTGAAGGAGATGACGAGGGCGCTGTGGTAGTAGAGCGCGTCGGAGCCCTCGAGGAGATGGGTGATGCTGAGCCACTCGGGCAACGGCGGCATCGAGGAGCTGCGCCAGTCGGGGTTCTCGCGGTCGAAAACGGGCACAGTCTCGACGTGGTGGAAGTGCTTCCAGGAGCGGAGAAGGGCGGCGGCTTTCTGTAGTGGAAGAAGCGATCGGTATAGTCATGTTGAAGCGGGAAGAGAATGGAATGAGCGCCTCACCTCAGTTGCAAAGACGGGCACGAAGCGGTCAATGTCCTCCAGCGTCTCCTTGTGGCAGTGATCGGTGAACTCGTGCGATATGGCGACTGCGTCAATGAACGTCTGCGTGTCTGCGCCCGTATCTATGCCGTTTGGCAGCCTGTCCTTGCCGAGGCGTAGGCCGGCGGCCAGAATCTCGACCTCACGCGCCAGCTCCTCCACCTCGGCGATAGACTTGGTCGAGCTCTCGAAGCGATGCCATTGCTGCGAGAACCATTTAGCGACGTCGCTCTGACCTCCTGAGAGCCAGGGATCTATGAGAATGTTGAAGAAGGCTCTACCGCCCCGTTTTGTCGCAGCTAGAGGACGTGGGATTTGGAGCAGCCAGCTGGAGTCAGCATTGAGGTGGTGGAGGAGAGGGCGGCGGTGGCCGATCTCGCGCGTCACGGCGTCGCGAACCTCCTGGTGGAGTTGCGCCGAAGGAGGATCCATGGTTGTTGTACGCGCATGGTTTGTCGGGAGCTGATGTTTTGAGTTGGAGGCGGCCTGGAAGCTCAGCAATGGCCATGACGCAAGCGAGGCGAATCACCCCGCTCAGCTCAAGGGCCGTCACTAAACAATCTTTCACACATGTATTTCTTGCTATTCATGGCAGTCAACGCGTCTCAATCAGTTGTGAGCAGGGCTTAATGTGAACCGAAATATATACTGTAAGTATAGTAGTATCGACACGAAGATTCCCTGAGCCACATTCACTCGACATAGGGGATCAGATACAAATCCGGTGACAGCATCTCTCCAGTTGCTCACCCTGGATAGTGAAGTGCCCCAACCGGACAAAAAACACATCCTTCCACATAGACCCCGACATCAGAAGAGCCGAAGAAGGGATGAAGATGAAGGAAATCAGAAAACAAAATCATGGGAAGGAATGGGGTATCATCACCACCACCGACTGTGAAGCTGCTGCTGCTGCGGACATCAGAAGAAGGAAACAAGAAAAAACGGTGGCGTAGCAGCCGAGAAAGAGGAGCGCAGCCAAAAAGAAGATTTTGAGTCTGCCAAAACATCCTAGCCTAGACTACCGACAAACATAACCACTTCGTCTCCCCTTGTCATCAAAAATCCCATCCTCGCCCTCGCCCACTTTTCCTTTTTCACTCGACTTCCAGCCTCCGCCGCCTCCGCGGTTCGCCCCAAACGGTCCATCTCGGTTTTCTCGTCCTCTCTTTCGCTGGTTTTCAGTCCGTCTCCGGATGAGTAGCCAAAATAAGAAGGAAAAAGAAGACAGGACTGCTGGGCGAGCGCCAATCGCTCGGTTCTTGAGGTGTCATGTTGGGGGTTGCAAATCATGGGGTATCGGGATTCATCGTGAAATAACTTTTTTTTTTTTCAGCGGGTCGTGTGCCATCGTTACGATGCCGGTTGCCAAGTTGAGAAAGGAGGAATGGCGACCTGAAGCGACAGTTGAAAAGAAACTAAAAAACGTTCGTGGTATAGAAGCGAAAGTAGAAACAGGGTAGGTTGTGCAAGCAGACAAGGCGCGTCTGCTTTGGCTCTTTCTCCATTTCGCTAGGGGGCCGCCGCGCCCATGAAGCCGCCCTGGCGCGAGCCCGATTCATCGTCGTCACCGCTTAGGCAACGGCGGTGGTGGGCGCCGGAGGCTGGACGGGCGCCTGCTGGGGAGCAGCGCCGAGGCCGTCGCCGTTGATCTCAGCCTGGGGGCACTCGCGGGAGATGTGGCCGGCCTCGCCGCAGCGGTAGCAGGTCTTGCCAGCAGTGTTGAGCGGGCCGCCGTTGGGGGCGGTGCAGTCGCGCGAGATGTGGCCAAGCTTGCCGCACGCGTAGCACTTCATGGCCTGGGCCTGGCAGTCGCGGGCAAAGTGGTTGGGGCCGCCGCACTTGTAGCAGGTGGCAGGACGGGGACCGCCAGCGAAGCCGCCGCGGAAGCCACCGTAGCCGCCACGGGGAACGCCAGCGCCACGGCCCATGCCGCCGGCGGGGTTGGGGCACGAGCGCGCAAGGTGCCCGGGCTGTCCGCAGGAGTAGCAGCGGCCGCTGGTGCCGGCGCCGCTCAGACGCAGCGTCGGGCAGTCAGCCTGAACGTGGCCGAGGCCCTGGCAGTGGTAGCATTGCTTCGTCTCGGTGGTGCGCGGGTGCGGGCAGCCGTTGCTCTCGTGGCCTGGTAGCTGGGGTTAGTCGGAGAGGGGCCGCGCGGAATGAAGGCGGGGTTCGCATACCGGGCTGCTTGCCTGCGCATCAGGGTTAGCGGGCGCGTCACCGTCGCCATGGGTCAGGGACCGACTTACAGTTGTAGCAAAGGCGCTCAGACGATGAGCAAACCTCTGGGCCGGGTTAGCAGAGTGGACGGCGGGCGGCGCTCTCGAGTCCTTCAACGTACCAGCGTAGTGGCCGACATTGCCACACTTGTAGCACGCGCGACGCGATAGTGAAGACATCCTGCTTTCTTCCTCGTAGAGCTGCGGAACCCCAGTGTCAGATATGCGTATGGCGTACGTGCGGTTGCCCGAGGTCCACATGGTTGGCGGGTGTCATGTCAGGTGGCGAGCATCGCGGCGCGCGAACGATGATGAGGCGGAAGAGGGCGCGCGCGCCGTATCTCAGGCGGCGCGCATGGGATGGGGATTGTGGTGGTGACTGGGAGGGTGGTTCGGTACCTTCTGCTTTCTTCCGGTCTGCAAATCCTGCACCTGGGCCAGAGTCAGCGCACCGCAATGAAAATTTGAAGCCGTCGAGGACAGGCGCTCAGCGGGCGGTGGGCAGGTGGGCTGAGATGACGGGCAGCGTTGGGGCGGGGGGGCGCACTCACTCTCGTCGATTCTCCTTCCGCGCGACAACAGCGTCTCTTCCGGCACACGGCGAGCGGGCTCGAAGGGTTTTTGTACGGTAGGAGATGGGGCAGGCAGATCCATTTTCAAGCATCGGGGCTGGGCCTCATCGGCGCAGGTGCACAGGCCGGGCAGGAACGACCACTTGGCTGCTTATGGACAATCGCCCGAGCGCAAAAACCGTGTAATCCGTACGTGTGCAGCTCCCGCGCTCTCCACGCCCATTTGACCGACCCTTTCTAGCCTCTTCCACACTGCGAATGACGCGCCGCGCCCCGCATGCGCCGTCAAAGTGGCGTCCCCTAGCAGCGAGTGCCCGGGAAAAAGGCGACGGGCCTCAGCGCCTGCAGCGCACGGAGATTAGCAGCTTTTTGCGGACAGCAGCCTGTCGGAGGCGCGGGAGCTGACGTGGGCACTGTCGAAGCGGGCAAGCGGCTATCGCGCACGTCGTGTTGGATGGAGTGTGGCCGGGTGGGTGTGAAGAGAAATGCCGCTGGGCACTCACTGCAGGAGGAAGAGGCGAAATGAAACTGGCTGCTTACCACAGGCCTGGCTTATCACGTGCAACGTAGGCCCGTTCCGCTGTTGCTGCTGCGGTGCTGCCATGGATGATGCATCTGACGGTGCCAGAGCCGCGGTTCGAGCGTTGACGACGCCCAAACGGAACGGTCCACGGTGCCTGGTGCATGCGGCGTGACTACTGACGCCGCTTTGTCTGCTTTCATAGCTTTGTCTGCGCATGGGTGCACATACGACGGCATCGAACGACCAGCTCGCCTACAATCTCGGCATTCGGTGTCTTGGGACTCGTCCAGCATTTGGGGGCTGCCGATCGCCAGTGGCAATCAAACACGAAGAAGCCACGAGGCAGAAAATTGGCGCATCAAACTCTCAATTGCTCATCAGCCGTCCAAAGCGTGCTGTTTTTTTGGTCCTATCCTCGCATATATGTGTACGTGACCTGTTCGCCCGGAGACCATTCGGGCCCCTACTCCTCCTTCTCAATGACGGCTGGTGCCTTGATCGTGCGCTCCTTGAGGAACTCGAGACCCTCGCCGCCCTGCGAGGCGTTAGCATGAACTTGGTGTGCAGGGAAGGGATTGAACTTACGTAGCTGATCAGCGGCGACACCTCGACGCCGTCCTCCGTCGTCTCGCCGGTAACGACACCACCCACGGCCTGCACCCACTTCTTGCCCTGGTCCATGATGTCCTTCTTGCTGGTGTCGGGGTCGTCTTCGCCCGTGCCGCGCGCGTTCTTGAGCGGCGAGAACTCGTCCTCACGCTTGACCTCCATGCACGCAAACTTGTCCATGGCCAGGAAGGGGAAGCAGTCGAAGACAAACTGCTCCAGCTTGATGCCGTTGGGCTTCTCCGGCTTGACCGTGTTGCCCGACTCGGTGTCGACGTACGGGATCTTCTTGCGGGCAATGTGGTGCGGCAGCCTGTGCGACCACTCGGGGATGCTCTCGAGGAAGCGGAACGAGTAGTAGTGGTTGACGATGTTGGCCGCGCGGAACTTGAGCAGGTCCGACTTGGTCGAGTCCTTGGCCTCGGCCATCTCCTCGCTGATCTCAGAGTACTCGACCACGTCGGGCTTGCCGTTCCTCTGCATGATCAGGCCGACCGACTCCTTGGCGTTGCGCTTGCGCACCACCTTGGTCGCGATCTCGACGTCCTTTGATGCGGAGAAGCCGATGAAGGTCGGGTCGGCGACCCTGACGAGGCAGTTGTCAACGCAGTAGGCGTGCACATGCTGGATGCCGCGCTTGCCCATGTCCGACACGACCGAGGCGGTGATCAGGGCCTGGTAGATGCCACCGTTGCCATCAGGGGCGACGGCGACCTTGGACTTGCTCTCGAGGAGGATCTTGCCGTCGTTGGAGATGCACGGCAGCACGCCCTGCTCGAAGATGATGACGTTCTCCTTGCTCAGGCCAAAGTAGTTGTGCTCCTGGAAGTACTGCTCCGTGGGGCCACGCGTGGGGCCGCTGGTCATGACGTACCAGGGGACGATGACCTCCGTCTTGCCGTGCTTCTTCTTCGCCAGCTGCTGCACCTTCCAGATACGCTCCGCCTGCAGCTGGAACAGCGACTTATGGCTGGGCAGGCCAATGTCGAAGCAGCCCTTGGGCGCCGAGCTGCCCAGACGAGTGCCCTGTCCACCAGCCATCAGGACAACGGCCACCTTGTTCTCCGCGATGAGCTCGAGGCCCGAGTCGTACCACTTGGTGAGGTCGGCATCGTTGGAGTCGAGCACGGACGAGGTGACGGACGTGGGCAGCGGATCGAACCTGGGGGCTTGGTCGTCGCTCTCGGTCTTGGGAGGGTTGAGGGCGCGGTCGGTGATCTTGTTGACGTAGTCAGGGTCCAGGCCAGACAGCTGCTGGAACAGCGTGGCCTTGTCGGTCGAGCTAAGCGTGTCCCAGAAGGAAAAGACCTGCTCCTGGCCGGCCTTTGCATACTTTTGGCGGAGCTCCTGCACCTCGTCGGCGGAAGGCTCGCGCGGGGCAGCGTCGGAGCCGGAGCCGGTGATTTTCTGGGCGAGGTCCTTGATGACGGCGGCCATGGTGACGGGTGTTGATGGGGGTGGAGGGGGAGGGGTATAGAGGGGAGTGATACAGAGATCAATGGAGGGGAGGTGAGGGGTTCTCAGCCAGCTTTAAGGAGACCAGGGCGCCGCGAAACAACAGAGCCCCACGATGGACCAGCCGTCGCGACTGCATCATTGGCTATATTTAGCTAGCGTCGCTCACCGCCCGAGCAAGGGTTCAGCAGATCTCCCCGGCCAGCTGACGAGCTCAGCTCCGTCCGTTTCGCAACACGGCATCAAGCACTCAATTGCAGTTGCTATGGAAATTCTCTATGCGTTTGAGCATTCGTTTGCTATGAACGGTCTCTCTAGCCTCGTTGCATTTTTTTCCCACCGCAAAACCCTAGGCCCCCTATCCTGACCGCTCGGCCTCAATAGAGCACGGCCTCTGTTGCTCCTCCAGATCCCAGGGTCCTGCACAGCCACTGACGATGTGGCATGCATTTTTCCAATGGCATCACATTCTCTTGTGGCGTACTGTTGTGTACAATATATGCAGAGTAGACGAAAACTGGAAGCTTAACGCAGCTGAAAGCTTGGCGGGTCATGTTCGTAGCCAATATCCGGCGCATGTTGGCCGTTGTGGCGCTCAACTCTCGGGCTGTGGGTCATGTCAGCATAAGCTCGCCAGCATTCAGAGATCAACTTACCCTTATCTTCCCCCTGCGAGCCCTCATGCGCTCGACCCTCTTCCTGTCCTCTTGGAATTCCCGCTTCAGCCTCTCCGCATTCTCCTTCTTCTTCTCGCGCGTCTGGAACCTGTAGAAGTCTGCCGGGGGCTTCTGCCTCTCCTTGAGCTTCTCCGCCACAGCTTGTGCTTCCTCCAACCGTGCTGGACCAGCACGTCCTCCTCTGGTGACAGTAATGAAGCCATCGTCGTCCGGTACGCTGCGCTGTTGCTTGAGCGCTTTGGCACGGGCTGATTCCATTTCGGAGAACTGGCTGAGATAGCCATTGACCGTTGCTTGTAGAATGTCCCGTGCAGGGAATGTTAGTTCGTGGTGGGTGCGATATCCTGTAGTTTATTAGCCCAAAGCCATGCGCCTGGAACGAATGCAAACACTCACTCTCAAGACCAAGCGAAATATCAGTGTTCCAAACAATCTCGGCCCTCTTCTTCGCAGCGCGGGCTACCTCCTTCATTGCCATCTCGGCGCTCGTCTTGTCCACGAATACAAGTACAGCACCGCTGCCGCTGCTGAGGATTTCGGCATCCCATGTCTGAGGCAGCTCAATGTCTCCAGAGCTGGACTCGGCGCCTCGCTTCCTCTTCTTGCCAGCCTTTGCGCCGAGCGTTGTGCCGCGTTCGCTCTTTTTCGAGCGGGCGCCCTCGATCTCGACGCGCTCTATCCTTGCGCCACCCAGCTGTTTCGCAAACAGCGCGCGGAGAGAGGCCTCGGTGGCATCGACGGGCAGGTTGTTGGCGAAAAGCGAGCGCTGCGTGTTGGCATCGGGGACCTTGGGCGCGTGCGGGCGGATGTAGAGGTAGTGCGATGTCTGCTGCGGGTACGAGGAAAGTGCCGGGACTGCGAGAGGGAGGACGGTGTAGTCGCCAGCCTTGAGGGGAGCTCTAGAGGGCGCCATAGTGTGTGTGTTGCGCGCGTTGTACGTGACGGAGTTGGAGGATTGCGATGCAATGAAATTCTGGCGACGGCCGGCAGAACCTCGCTGCACGGTCTTTTGGTCGGTTTTGCTCCACCACGCTCTTCTCACCTCAACACTCTCGTACGCAATTTGACAAAATGTCGACAGGAAAGTCCCCCCTGCTGAGTGCTTGCATATCCTCGATTGCGTGTCGTTGGGGCTGTTTCATATCACGGGCTGGTGCAAAATGTTGCGCGATGCCATCCTCTCTGCATGCAGGTCGAGAAGGCGCGTTTGATAGACGGCGGGACGAGTGTTGTGCTAATTTCCCTGCGTCCCGAAAGGGTTTATTGTTCGAACGAGAGTGTGAGGGGATGCCATGGTAATGGGCGACAACCGAAACGGCGTTGCTGCGAGAAGCCGTGCCGGACTCATTTACAGCTTCACTCCAACAATCGCACCCACTGCTGCCTTCCTGTCTTCCCTCTCGCCCAACTCTTCCGCCCGACACTCACATCCAGTCCCCGTTCCAACAGCTCCATCGCTATTCCAGCTACCGCTACCATTCTCACCCCAGCTCCCGAACCTACAACCCCCAAATGTCAAGCGTACGTCAGTGGCCTCGGCACCAACGCCAGGCCCTCCTGCAAGGCCCCACTGCCACCGTCGAGCTCGACAACGGCGAGGGCAATCCCCGCACCGTAATCGCGCTCCCCCGCGCCGCCTTTCTGGCCTTTTCGACCGTCGCCGCCAGCCTGCTCCAGGACCCCTCCTACACCAACATCCTCCTCCTGCCGGGCATGGCCGCGCCCGCCGCGCTGCGCTACGTCGTCGAGTGGATCCCGCGCGCGTGCGACTCGACCGACTTCATGCCCATCAAGCGCAAGGAGGACTTTCGGCAAAACGTGCGCATCTACCAGGCCGCCCTCTCGCTCGGCATCACCGAGGCCCTCACCACCATCGGCGGCTGGCTCAACCTCTGCATCTCCAGCTTCGAGACCCACGCCTGGTCGTGGGACCACACCAAGGACGTGCTGCTCACCCTGCCCAAGGACTGCGCCATGGTCGTCCGCCTCATCGAAAAGGTCGCCCTCACCCGCCGCCGCGGCCTGCTGGACCCGGCCTTTGCGGTGCAGCTGGCGGCCATGCTGAACGCCTTCCCCGAGCTGGCCCAGCGTTTTCACGCAGAGGACGCGCCGGCGATGCTGAAGCAGCGGAGTGGGAGCGATGGCGCGCTTTCTGCCGGTAGCAGCGACAAGTCGTCTGGCTTTGCGGGTAATGGCTCGCCTCGTCGCAAGCGCGGCGGGCGCAAGCAGAGGAGGGGCGGGGGTGAGGGCGGCAGCACCTCGCCTGAGCCGTCGGAGATCAGCACCGATCGCGTTCTCTCCGATGCTGATGTCGATGTTATCATGGGCCGTGGTCGTTGAAGTTTACCCAGCGGTCCTGGGACGGAGCACGACAATCCTTGGGGATACTGAGGATATGATTGGGCTTTTCTCGAACAAGATCGACTGCAGTTTCTATGAAGTATTGAAGGATGATTGCTGTTGGCGGCACAGTCTTGGGCCATGCCTTTTTTGTATTTGCAATCTCTCGTTTTTCATCCGAGGTCGCTCGCGGAGGAACATTCCGGCGAATTTGGCAGTCTGATGCATACCCAGCCTTCAGCAAGGACATGGCGGCCAGCAAGCACAATCTAATTTACAAACTTCGAGTATGTCGCTTGAAATGATGTCGTGGCGTTGAAGTGATGTCTCCAAGGTGGGCTATGATGCGTGTTCCAACAAGCGAGAAACACCTCGACTTCAACCTCGCCCTTGTGATTCACCTCAATGCTCAAGCTTCCAAGCAATAGCCAAGCGTGAAAGATATAATTAGGTCTGGATAGCTTTGTTGTGATAGCAGATACATCGTTACTTCATCGCCCTCCTGGGCAAAGAAAACGAAAGACAAAAGGGAAAAAAAAAAAAAAACCATTAAAAAGGCCGTCAACCACTACCGTCACGAACGAAAGCACTTCAGAAACCAAACAAAAGAAACACAAAAAGGTCTTGACCGGCCGTAGCCAGCCCCCAATCTCCACGGAAAGCGAAAGCGAAACAAAAGAAAGAGTACGCCATCCCCTTTCTCACGCGGGACTCGGACTCGGCCGCACAAACACCGTCGCAACCACCGTCTCCGTGCTCAAATACACATACGTCACGCCCCCCTCGACATCCACGCTCGTCGCCAACGTCGTCCGCTCCGCCGTCGTCGTGCTCACCGTCCTGCTGCTCGCCTCCTCGCCCAATCGCACGGGTCCCGCGCTCGTCAGCTCCCCGTCGATCAGCCGCGAGGCGTTGGCGGCGGAGAGGGCTTCGAGCGGGATGGGCATGTGCGTGTGGAGGGAGACGGTGGCGTTGAGGGTGGTGGTCGGGATGGTGGTGAGGTTGAGGGAGAAGGAGGGGGCGGTGGTTGTCAGGTTGGCGTAGGGGAGGGGGGTGGCGAGGATGGTGGCGGTGTTGAGGGTGATGGTGGTGGTGGTGTTGAGGGGGAGGGCGAGGATGGCGGTGGCGTTGTAGGTGGGGGCGGAGATGGAGGAGGTGGTGTTGGCGAAGGTGGCGTTGGCGGTGGGAGAGGGAGTGGGGGTTGTGAGGAGGGCGGTTAGGGGGTGCGGGGCGATGAAGGTGGCGTTGACGATTACGGTGGTGGCGTTGGCGATGAGGGTGGAGGTGGTGTTGGGGCCGAGGTGGAAGGGCGCGTGGGTGATGTTGGCGAGGGGGGTGGGGGTGCTGAAGGTGGCGTTGAGGTGGGGGATGGTGGCGTTGGCGGTGGAAGGGAGAGAGGTTGCGTTGGGGAAGGTGTATGGGATCGCGGTGATGTTGGCCAGGAGTCCGGGTGTCGAAGTGCTGTTTGCGAGAGGTGGGAGGGCGGAGGTTGCGTTGAGGAGGAGCGGCGTGGAGGTGTTGGCTACCGAGGGGGGAGAGGTCGCATTCGGGAGGAGATATGGGGTCGCGGGAGAGTGCGCGAGGAGGCCGGCGGTTGGTTTGACGAGGATTAGTGTGGAGCTGCTATTGGCGAATGGAGGTAGGGCAAAGGTTGCATTGATGAGGACTGGTGCCAAAGTGCTGTTTGTAAGAAGAGGCAGGATGATAGTTGCGTTCGCCACGACGACAGTTACGTTTGCCAAGGTTGGTGTGGAGGTGCTGTTCGCATAAGGAGGTAGGACAAGGGTTGCGTTGGCGAGGACTGGAACGGAGGTAGAATTAATGTAGATGGGTGCGCTGGTGTTTGCCGCAAGATAGGTGGCCAAGGTAGCGTTCGCAGGAATTAGGAGTGCCGAAGTCGTGTTCACGTAGAGGGGAGCGGAAGTCGTGTTCACGTAGAGGACAGTGGAAGTCGTGTTCTCGTAGAGAGGAGTGGCCGTGACGTTTGCTGCAAGAATAGTCGAAGTGGCATTTACGAACAAAAACGTCGTCGACGTTACATTCGCAAGCACAGATTCCGAGGTGGAGTTGGTGAAGATTGGGAGTGAAGTGTTCGCGGCGATGGACGAGGCCAAGGTGATGTTGGCAACCGACGCTGATGAAGTCACATTGGCTGTTGGAAGAGCAGGGGCGAAGGGTGACCCCGGAGCTGTCGGCCGCAGCAAAGATGTGGCGTTGCCATAGGCTGGTATTGTTGCGCCTTGCGATGCGGTTGCAGCAGTAGTCACTGGAGGAACGAGACTGTCCAGGATTGGAAGGATTGTCAAGATTGGGCTGACCTCTGTGACTGGCGTGGGCACAATGGCGCTGGGGAGTGGGATGGTGCCATTGGCCGTGGAGTTGGAAAAGGATAGAGTGATGGCGACTGAAGCTGTCGATGTCGATTCGGACGTCGAAGTGCTGGTCGAGGCAATGGCACTTCTGATGACGCTCTCCAAGGCTTCGATCCTGTCGCCAACCTCGTTCAGGAAGTTCAGGGCATCTCCTGGGATGTTCCGGACGGAATCATCCAGGTTTTCAATGTTCTGGATGAGACGATCTGCACTCGAGACGCTGGTAGTTGCTGGGTCAACACTGCTAGAGGAGGCTTGTCTGGGATGTATGCGAGGGAGGAAATAAGCGTCGGCAATCGAGGAGTTGAGGATCAAAAGAACGGCAAGGCCGACACGGCCAAAAGTGAATGACGAAGACATGTTGAACGAGTGACTTGGCTGAAGAAGAGTCTTGGGCCCTTGGTGGTATATATCCCCCGATTTGATGAGGCCATGGGGATACGAGCGACAATTTCCATGTGAGCTGTCGGGAATGCAGAGGGAACGGCAGTCACATTCTTGGTATCGGTCCCTCGCGTTGTTGCTCAATCCAGCCAATTATGAGCAGCAAGTGGACGAGGAATAATGAGGTGGACGTTGGGACTGCTCCTTTGCTCGCTTAAGGGCCCTTGTATTACTGCAAGTGGCAAGTGGCCAGAGCATTTAGGGCGGGATGCATAGGAATCCAGCAAGGAGAGGCGCAATAATGGAAGCGAAGTATGCTGCGTCAACAAAGACGGAAGGGATGCATCATGGTGCCACGCGGAAGACGTTGCCGTGCGCCCTTTGGTGGTCTCGCCCTGCACTTTGGTGACACAAGACGTTGCCAAGCGCTGGTCACCTGGTATTGACCTCGACCTTGGCCAGTGACTCGATGCTGCGAGGAGGCTGATCGGAGCTGGGACCAAGCAGATCGTCAGGCACCACCAATCCAGGGGAATTGTGTATGCATGATTTAAGAGTATGCATGGGATACCAGGCTAAGAACGAGACTAGGTTTAACAGGCAGGCTGACGATATGCCCGAATCATGGTGATGGGGCTGGGAGATGAAAAGTGGTCGGGTAAAACAAGCGGCCGAGATCGCGTCTTGGTAGTCTTGGCTACGATGATGGCACTGAAACAGAATTGGCAATTGACCGACATCGGCATCTCCGCTTGCCGGTTGTTTGGTTGTTTGAGCTGAGTGGAAAGAGGAGAAAGTGATGATCGTGAGGGGAAACAGGGATCGGATAGAGTTGTCGGTCAAGCTTGCGGTCAAGTGCGGGGAATCTGGGGAGCAGCGTGCTGAGAACGGGGCCGGCGACAGAACGTCATTAACTTTTTTCAGGATCCCCGCAGCAAAATCAATCTAGCTGCGCTACGGCCTGCCAACGGTGCTGGCTTTTTTCTCTGCTTGCCCGGGGTAGCCGCTGCAGCCAATGTATAAGAAGCCGCGACCTAAGCTGTCGGCGGAGGTTCCCCCGTCTGCAAGTTCCTCCCTTCCTTTGGATAGCTCTATTTACCCTCGGTATAGCTCCCATAATGGCTGGTTTTGTTGACATTGATTTGCTCGCTCTGGCGACAAACGCAAATTATTACTCCACCCTGCCTGCCACCAGTGGCGTCGAGCCTGCTATTTCGTTGCTCAATTTCAACTCCTCTTTCCAAACCGACGTCCTGGGCGAGAATGCCACCGCACGAAAGATTGCCGATCTGCCTTGGCAGGCCTTCCACGAGGCTGGAATTTACTACGAGCCCGACAATTCGCTCTACGTCACTTCCAACTACATCTCTCTCGACGACAACATCAACATCACCATCGTCAACCTCGACGATTACAGCATTACCTCGACCCAATTCCCCGACCTGTGGGAGGCCAATGGCGGTTCCTCGTACTATCCTCCCGGTGCCGACACCACTCAGAGGCCTCCTCAGCACGTCTACTGCGATGAGGGTGATTTCGAGCATCCTTCAGCTCTGATTGCCGTTGATCCTGGCACCAACACGTCCACCACCCTACTGACCAGCTTCCTCGGCCGCAACTTTTCGTCTCTCAACGATGTGCGCCAACATGCCACTACCGGCGACCTATGGTTTGTAAGTCTTGCCATTTCTTGAAGTTTGCATGGTTTTGCACGCACTCGTTGATGTTTGCGTTGGTGTGTTCGATTTTGCATAATGGCATAGGCTGACCTTGAATGAATAGACAGGTAAATAGCAGACCCTTCCTGCCAAGATCACAAGTAACTTTCGCCGATGCTGACTGCTCGCCCCCCAGACGCCGACTACGGCTACTTCCAAAACTTCCGCCCCGCCCCCACCATCCCCAAGCAAGTCTACCGCTTCGAGCCCAGCACCGGCGTCATCCAGGTCGTCGCCGACGGCTTCGTCCAGAGCAACGGCCTCGAATTCTCGCCCGACCACAAGACGCTGTACGTCAGCGACACGGGCGCGCAGAAATTCACCCGCAACGACACCGGCCCCGGCACCATCTACGCGTTCGACGTCGTCGCCGACAAGCGCCTGGCCAACCGCCGCACCTTTGCCTTTTGCGACAACGGCTTCCCGGACGGCGTGCATGCCGATACGGACGGCAATGTGTGGGCGGGGTGCGGGGATGGCGTGCATGTTTGGAACGCGGATGGGGTGCTGCTGGGGAAGGTTTGGGTGGGCGAGGCGAGCAATAATTTTGCGTTTGTGCCAGGGGGCGTGCTGGTGTTTAGCAATTATAGGTTGTGGCTGGTTGAGAATGTTAAGGCGCAGGGTAGGGAGGTGTGCAAGGACTTTGGCGTTGGTTGTTGATATATCCGGTCTTTGGGAGAGTAGCAATAATGTGCAGTCAAGAGTGGATTTTTGGAATCGGTAGATATGCAACCATGTCCAGCAACTTTCGGTAGGGAAGTGATACCACAAAAAGAAGTTGGGATCAGGGGACCAAAGCGGTACCGCTGGCGAAAATAATCGCATTGTATTCTTATTCTTATGGAGTTATTTCGGACAGTGTTGCGACGTACGCCAAGTGGCTAGACTAACCCGATTGGGCAACTATTTGAAGGTGAGTGTGCAATCGGATCATCCTTCAGTGACGCTCGTCCCCTCAGGCACTCATCTCACTACATTCTTAACTAAGCAGATATCACCGATTTGTAATTAGCACTGCACTACCCTCGACTCCAACAGGCACTAGTAATTGACGTCCAATCTATCAAGCCCCATTTACCGTCTCGCGTGCCCCACTCTTTTGCTCGACTTCAGTCTCCTCTACAGAGATCTCCCCAGCGGGATCCTCCTCTACCGTCGGCTTCGCCTTTCCGTCGTACCACTTCTCGATGCCGCCCAGCACGAACGAGCACCAGATGGTCATGCCGACCACAAACACAAGGGCGGCAGTGTATCCATGAGTCTTCCGATACGTGGGTGCATCGGACGCGGGGAACATGTACTGCGAGAACGGGGTGGAGAAGGCGCTGGCCGGGTCAGCTGTTGAGCAATGGAGTACAGAGAACAGTATACCCACCTGCCGACGGACATCATCATGGCCATGGTGAAAGCACGCAGCTGGTTGTCGCCTCCGCACAGGCTGTTGACCCAGCCGGATAGGAGGGGCGAAACGCAACCGTAGCAACCCTGAACGAAGAAGGCCGCCATCTTAAGCCCAGTGCTGGATGGCCAGACGACGTAAACGACATAGCAAAGCGTCATGAGCGTGCCGACGAAGAGCATGACGGGTGCTCGGCTGCCAATGGTATCGGAAGCGATGCCGCTTCCCATCATGAAGAAGAAGTTCTGGAGACTCGTTAGCACCTTCAGAGTAGCAAAAACCTGGACGGACTTACCACAGCGCCCACAACCGTAGGAATGTTGTTGATCTGCGGCACACTGTACCTGCTCCCGCCATCCGCATTCTTCTCCGCCTTCAACCACAGCGCCATCCAAGTCTGCACGCTCGACCCGCACGTCAACGACCAAAAGCTGCTCGCACCCACCGTCAGCACAGACTCCCCAGCCAACACCATCACCTCAGCAGAAAACTCACCTCCACGCGACACAAAACACATAAAGCTGCCACGACCCAAAAATCCGTCTCACAGCCCCCCAATCCAACCGCCCCCCCTCCCCCCTCCCCTCCTCCTCCATCCGCTCCACCGCCCTCCCCCTCTCCCACTCGCTCAACCACCACGCCCGCGTCGTCGCTGGCGTGTCCGGAAAACACGTCCACCCATACACCACCACCGGCACCGCCAGCACCGCATCAAACACAAACAACCACCGCCACGCCGCCAACCCCGCCCGCCCATCCATGCCCGCATACAACGCCGACTGCAGATAGCCGCTGAACATCTGCCCCAGCACGCCCGAAATCACAAAAAAGGCGGAGCGGCGGCCGAGTTCGGAGCGGCGGTACCAGGTGCCGATGACGTAGTGCAGGCCGGGGAGGGCGGCGGATTCGAAGAAGCCGATGAGGAAGCGGAGGGCGTAGATGGTGGTGGCGGACTGGCTTTTGAACAGGGCGAGGACGAGGACGGACCAGATGAGGAGGCAGGTGGGGAGGTGGAGGCGGGGGCGGAGGACGGTGAGGGCGAGGTTGGAGAGGGGGGCGCCGAGGATGTAGCCGATGTTGTAGTAGGTGGTCATTAGGTTGAGCTCGTTGCCGTCTGTTTTTGTTTGGTTTTCTGGTCAGTTTCTGATTTTTTTTTTAAATTTTTTTTTTTGGTGGAAAGGAGGGGTTGAGGTACACAGGCCGAGGTCTTCTTTCATGCCGGAGACGTAGGCGTTGGTGATGTTGGTTTGGTCGAGGTATTTTATGAAGAAGCACTGGGAGGGTTTAGCAAGCGCTGGGGAGAAGCGACGGCGGGACACTCACCAGGCAGCTGTACGTCAGGATGAAGATGTCGAGCTTGCGGATCAGCCACTTCTCCTCCTTGCTGGTGCCTGGCTCGTGCCAGTGGAGGATGGACGGCCGAGCCGAGCCGGGAGTCCGCTGGAAGAGACCCATGTTGAAGGAAAAGCTGGAGCAGTCGAGCTTGTGCAGATCGTGGTGCACACCGCGGCGGCCTTTTGTAGGACCAGCGCTGATCTCACCCCACCGCCACTGCCGTGGGAGAATACGCGATGGTGGATTAGGAGGAAAAAATGGTCGATGGTGCAATCGGGAGCTCGGTGCAGCGGCCCGGTCTGGGACGCGGGCAAGAGTGGGGAAGAAGGGCATGGTGCCGAAGCTCGGGATCGGGACATATAAAGACGGTGCGGTTATCGAGAAAGTTCACTGGATGCGTGCGAGCATACAACAACGAAAATGCCATCACGCATCTCACTGAACGGAGCGGAGTTCAACTACAGCATCGCCGGTCCGGCAGATGGTCGCCTCATCATCCTGCTGCACGGCGGGAGAGGCTTCGGTATGGGAACCAAAAGCACAAAAAAGAGAGCCCACTGATGTGATTATCCTTGCAGGCAATCACCACGCGGATTTCAGGGCTTATCAGCCACTCAGCGACAGGTACCGCATCCTGGGGTTTGACTTCCGCGGCCACGGGCAGAGCTCCTGCTCGCCACCGTACTCGTTCAAGCAGCTCGTGGAGGATATCGAAGCATTCCGAGAGCACTTTGCGGGTGGAGAAAAGGCCGTCGTAGCGGGTGGGAGCTTTGGCGGGTTTCTCGCGCAGCAGGTACGTATGGTTCTTGTATGTGCCGCCGCAGCTGACGGAGGTTGCAGTACGCCATCACGTACCCGGACAAGGTATCGCACCTGGTTCTGCGCGGCACTGCGCCTTCCCATCACCGTGAGTATCTCCCCGGATCTCCGTGGAGAGTTTGGTCGTCTGACGTCGGCCAGATGAAGCGGAGGCCATCGACACTTTCCGAGCAAGACTGCACAAAGCGCCCAATGCGTCGATAGGGATGATCCACAAAGTCTTCTCCGCTTTCGAGGACGACGAGGAGTTCCGGCTCATCATGTTTGCGCTCAAGCCGTTGTACGTTGAGAAATACGATGCCGACGGTGGTTTGAAGAGCACCCGGAACACGGTGTTTCGCGCAGAGACGCACAGTGAGTCAGCCATCAGGATAGGTTCTCACGCTGATTACTTGTAGATGCGCTCTACTCCGAGGGAGAAAAATACTTTGACTACCGCGAGGGCCTGCGCAGCGTCACGGCCAAGGCGTTGGTCATCGTGGGGGAGGAGGACTGGATCTGTCCGCCGAGTAAGTGGTACCTGTCCATCAAAGCTGTTTTCAAAGTGCTGACTATAATGTCAAGGCCAGTCAAGATTGATTGCGGAGCGCATTCCAAACTCGCGCCTGCTTGTGGTGGCGGGAGCAAACCATTCGGTTCAAAGCGAGAAGAACGAAGAATTCGTGCGGGCTGTGAGGGAGCTGCTGGAAGGATGACTGCATCAAACGAGAAGTTGTTGAAGAAGGATGTCGGCGCCGAGATCGGCTATCACGCAAGATGCCGAGCCGATGGCATGTCCTCCTACCCACTTCTCAAGAGGAAAATGCCGTGATGCCCTGCAGAATCGCCTGGTGATAATCATGCAGAGATCTGCCGTGCACTCTGGCGTGCCGTGAAAACTAGCCTTGTTGTTCCGCCCAAAGACAAACAGAACCCGCAGCCATGGCGCCCATCCCAACCGTTTCCATCACCATCGGTCAGTCCTATGGTCACCATTTAGTCATGCAGCCAACTCTAATCCCCTGCTCTACCCAGACCGCGGCGGCACATTCTGCGATGTCTGGGCCCGCACCACTGACGGCAGCGAGATCGTCTTCAAACTGCTCTCCGTCGACCCAACCTCCTACCCAGACGCCCCCACCGAAGGCATCCGGAGAGTCCTGGAGCAAATCACTGCGCAGCCCATCCCAAAAGGTCAACCGCTCGACGGCAGCTTGATCGAATCCGTAAGAATCGGCACGACGGTGGCGACCAAGTCAGCAAAAACTCCTCCCCATTCCCACCCGTAACTGACCCGACGACAGCGCGCTGCTGGAACGCAAGGGCGAACGCTTCGCCCTGCTGACCACCGAGGGTTTTCGGGACGTCTGCCGCATCGGCGATCAGACAAGACCGGACCTGTTTGATCTGAACATCCGCAAGCCCGGCGTCCTGTACGAAGAGGTCGTCGAGGTGGCGGAGCGGGTCACGGTCGAGGACTACACGCTGAATCCTCACCCCGTCCAGATTGATCTCGATGACCCGGATCTGGTGCAGACGGCGAGTGGTGAAGTTATTCGTGTGCTGAAGAGGCTGGAACATGATGCCGTGAGGAAGCAGCTTCAGCGGCTGTTTGACGACGGCTTCCGCTCGCTGGCTGTCGGCTTTTTGCACTCGTATCTCTTCCCGGGTGCGTCACTTTGGGTCTTCGTGTCGTTTGGATTCTGATATGTCACAGACCATGAGCAAAAGGTGGCCGAGATTGCCCGTGAAGTGGGATTCCAGTACATCTCTCTGTCATCGGAGCTGAGCCCGAATATCAAGATCCTGAGTAGGACGACCTCTGCCTGCGCTGATGCATATCTGTCGCCGACGGTCAGACGATACGTCGACGGCTTCGTATCTGGTTTCTCCGTACTTCCCCAAAGAGTCGATTTCATGCAATCAGACGGCGGCCTCAGTGCTGCATCCAAATTCACCGGGTTGAAGGCCATTCTCAGCGGGCCGGCGGGTGGAGTCGTGGCCATTGCGCGAACTTGCTACGATGCTGACGAGGGGACTCCTGTAATCGGGTTTGATATGGTTTGCCTCTGTAGAAATTCTGGGCTACAAGAGCACAGCTGATTCAATTAGGGAGGCACAAGTACTGATGTCAGTCGCTTCGACAAGATGTTCGAGCACGTCTTCGACACCACCATCAGCGGCACCACCATCACCTCGCCCATGCTGGACGTCAAAACCGTCGCGGCAGGAGGCGGTTCCATCTTGAGCTGGAGGAATGGTTTGTTTGTGGTGGGACCAGAGGTAAGTGTTGCGTCCTTTGAACCACGGGTATTTCCACATATTAACAACCCACAGAGCGCCGGAGCACACCCAGGTCCTGCATCATACCGCAAAGGCGGCCCTCTCACAATCACCGACGCCAACCTCTTCCTCGGCCGTCTCGTCCCAGAAAAGTTCCCCTCCATCTTCGGCCCTCAAGCCAACGAGCCTCTGGACGTGGCCATGGTGAAGCAAAAATTCAACACACTAACCGCCGAGATCAACGCGACCGTAGACACCAAGATGACGGCCGAGGAGGTGGCATCCGGATTCCTCGCCATGGCCAACGAGACCATGAGCCGCCCCATCCGCAACATCACCGAGGCCAGGGGCTTCGCCATCAGCGCCCACAACCTCGCCAGCTTTGGCGGTGCAGGCGGGCAGCATGCTTGCGCCATTGCTCAAATCTTGGGGATGCCGCGCATCATCATCCACAAGTACTCATCCATTCTCTCCGCCTACGGCATCGGCTTGGCGGATGTTGTCGCCGAGACGGCGGTCCCTGCCGCCTACGCCTTCTCCGAGAAGGTCCTGGACACGGTATTGGCCAAGTTTGAAGAGCTGAAAGGCAAGACTACGGCGGAGCTGGTTGATCAGGGTGTTCGCCCGGACCTTGTGGGGCACGAATGCTACTTGAGCATGAGATATGAGGGTTCCGACACAAATCTTTCGATTCTGCAGCCAGAGGATAACGACTTTCGCACCGCCTTCATCGAAGCCCATCGCCGTGAGTTTGCGTTCGAGCTGGCCAATCGCCCTATCGTTGTCGATACCGTCAGAGTGCGAGGGATTGGAAAAAGTAGACAAGATACTGGCTCTGAGGCATCGCTGTTCCAGGAGTTGGCAGAGGTAGCAACAGGTACTACTCCAAAAGCCTCTGCCACCAGCCAAGTCTTCATCGAAGGCCAGTGGTTGGAGGTTCCCTTGTACGAGCTTTCCAGCCTGCCACCAAAGTCATCCTTCACTGGACCCGCACTCGTCATCGACAACACCCAGACCATTCTCGTCGAGCCAGGCTGCAACGTCTCTGTCCTCGGCTCACACATTGTCATCGACATACCAACCAAGGAAACGGCCAGCTTGGATGCGGGCGAGGCGGTCAACCCGGTGGAGCTGTCTACCTTTGCGAGCAGGTTCATGTCGATTGCCGAGCAGATGGGCAACACGCTGCAGCGGACCTCCATCAGCACTTCCATCAAAGAGAGGTTGGACTTTTCCTGTGCTCTGTTCACGCCTGATGGCAAGCTCGTGGCGAACGCGCCGCACATACCCGTTCAGTGAGTGCCCAAACCCAAACAAAGACATCGGCAGGCTTCACTAACACCACTCCCAGCCTCGGTTCCATGCAGTTCGCCATCCAGCACCAGCACGCCCTCTGGCAAGGCAAACTCGCCCCGGGCGACGTCCTCCTAACCAACCACCCCGAATGCGGCGGCACCCACCTCCCCGACCTCACCGTCGTCACGCCCGTCTTCCACGACTCCCAGCTAATCTTCTACGTCGCCTCGCGCGGCCACCACACCGACATCGGCGGCATCGGCATCACCAGCATGATCCCCGACTCCAAGTTCCTCTGGCAAGAAGGCCTCGCCATCCGCACCCTCCGCATCGTCACCAACAACACCTTCGACGAACCCGCCGTCCGCGCCGCCTTTCTCGCCGTCGGCGACGCCCCCGGCTGCTCCGCCACCCGCCGCCTAAACGACAACATCTCGGACCTCAAAGCCCAAATCGCCGCCAACCAGCGCGGCATCACCCTCCTCGACGCCCTCTGCGCCGCCGCCACCGTCCCCCGCGTCCAAAAATACATGCACGCCATCCAGCACACGGCCGAATCCGCCGTCCGCTCCCTCCTCCGCCGCATCGCCACGACCCGCACCACCCTCACCGCGCGCGACTACTACGACGACGGCACCCCCGTCCACCTCACCATCACCATCGCCCCCGCCACCGGCTCCGCCGTCTTCGACTTCGCCGGCACCGGCCCGCAGACGCTCGGCAACATGAACTCGCCCCCCAGCATCACCCACTCGGCCGTCATCTACGCGCTGCGCTGCCTCATCGCCCTCCCCATCCCCCTCAACCAAGGCTGCCTCGCCCCAATCGCAATCCGCATCCCGCGGGGGACCATCCTCAACCCCTCCCCCACCGTCGCCGTCTGCGGGTCGACCATCGCCTCCCAGCGCGTCACGGACGTCATCCTGCAAGCGTTTGGCGCCTGCGCCGCCAGCCAGGGCTGCGCGAACAGCTTCGGCTGGGGCGAGGGCGGCAAGGACCCGGCGACGGGAGATGTGCGGCCGGGGTGGAACTACGGGGAGGCGCTGGGTGGGGGGAGTGGGGCGGGCGAGGGGTGGGAGGGCGCGAGCGGCGTGCAGGTGCACAGCACGAATACGAAGACGACGGATGTGGAGGTGATTGAGCGGCGGACGCCGGTTGTGGTGAGGAGGTATGCGGTGAGGGCGGGGACGGGGGGGAGGGGGAGGTGGAGGGGCGGGGAGGGCGTGGTGAGGGATGTGGAGGCGAGGAGGAAGCTAAGGTTTAGTATTCTGAGTGAGCGGAGGGTGTATAGTCCGGGCGGGGCGGAGGGGGGTGGGGATGGGAGTGTGGGGAGGAACTTTTGGGTTAGGCGGGATGGGGTGGGGGGGGAGGAGTGGGTTTCGTTGGGCGGGAAGGCGGTGGTAGATGTGGGGGTTGGGGAGAGGGTGGTGATTTGTACGCCCGGGGGTGGGGGGTGGGGGGTCCCGGTGGAGGCGGAGGGGGAGGGGGATGTGAGACCGCGGCCGACGCTGTAGTTGCGACTTGCGGGTGCTCTGGACTTTTGGCGAGAGGGGTGTCGCATTTCTGTTTGGTGGATTCGGCATTATCGGGGTGTGGAGGTGATGCTGTCGACGGATTTGGTGGCACCGAGAGATGACTGTGTCCAGATTGCTGGACAGGGGCGGGAGTGTAGTCAAATAGACGTCAAGGTAGAGGATAGAATTTTTCTAGACGTTCGTTCCACTTGGGCTCAGGAGAGACGGCGTGACGCAGTGTCCACCACGAAAATACTCCAGGAGCTCACTTCCTCTTAAAGAACAGCAGCACAAACCCCGACCCCAGCTTAACCTCGGTAGGCACACCCGCATCCAACAGCCTCTTGGACATCCTCTTGACAACGTCCCTCTCCGTCCCGACGTCGTCCGGGTGGTCCTCCCTCCACCGGTTCACCGGGCTGGCCGTCCCCATGATCTTCTCGAAAATCTCCAGCGTGATGGTCTGGCTCCCGCCGAAGAAATCCTTGCCATCCGCCCCGTCCAGCGCCGCATCCTGGTTCCACACCCGCCGCTCAAACTCGGCCTCGGGGAACTCGGGCGCGCCTCCGTCCTCGGCCTGCCACGGGAGCGGCAGGTTGGCGTAGAATTCGCGGCAGAGACGGTTGCCGGGCGTGAAGTACGGCGCGAGGTCGTCCTTTTCGAAGTTGTCCAGAAGTTGTCTGACGGCCTCGGCATTCGGGGTGTCCGGGTCTGGACCAAGGTTAGTATAAGAATCCTTGGTGTTGCAATGTGGAAGGCTACGGACGGCAGTGATGCTGGGCCTTTGCGAAGATGGCCACACTCCCGCCCGGCTTGACCAGCTTCGCCGCCTGCTTCCAGAACAGCGGCATGTCGAACCAATGCGCCTGTTACATCTGTCAGCAAAATCCTCCACTTTCGATATTCAACGGGGATCTCCAACCGCCATCGCCGCAGTCAACAAATCCACACTCCCCTCCCCCAACCCCGACCCCGCCGCGCACTCCTCCGCCGCCGACACCCGCCACTGCACCTCCTCGCCCGTCTTGGTCTTCCCGCCCAGCTTGCGCGCCGTCGCGATCATCTCCTCGCCCGGATCGCAGCCCGTGGCGCGGTCAAACGACAGCGCCAGGTCGCGTCCGGCATTCCCCGGGCCGCAGCCGACGTCGAGCAGCTGCCCGAACTGGCCGCCCGTCTGCTCGTGGCGCGAGAAGATGAAATCGTAGAGCTCGCGCGGGTAGGCGCCGCGTTCGCGGGCGTAGGCCTGGGCGTTGGTGGCCGAGTAGCTGCGGAAGGTGGGGTCTTTGGCCGTGGTTGTCGTCATGGTTCGTTTGTTTTGGCTTCTGTGGTTAAGCTTTTGGAATGGAACAAAGTGCTGGTTCTGGAAGATGGTCAGGCGGCTTGGCGGTGCGATGCTTATACCACAAGCGCGAGACCCCTCGCCTTTTTGAACTCAACGGTGCTTGGAAGGATCGCGCGGGATGGTGGGGTCGTGGCAGCCGTGATTGGTCAATTCCACCGCATCTCAAGCCACGACGTCAACAACGGCCGGCTCGGAACGTCCGCGTGGGCGTCAACAACGGCCGTCTCGGAACGTCCGCTTGGCCGCTTTTCAACATCTCCCTCCTCCTCATCCCAATCCCATATTCTGTTGAGAAGAGAAAAGGGAGAAGGGAAAGAATAATGACGGTACTGTACCCCACCCCAGCCCTCCGCTGGCGCGCAACCACCACCCGCGACTCCGCCGCCCATGCAGCCTTCGTCTACGCCGTCCTCACCACCCGCATCTACTGCCGCCCCACCTGCCCCGCCCGCCTCGCCCGCCGCGCAAACATCGCCTTCTACGACGACGCCGCCGCCGCCGAAGGGGCCGGGTTCCGCGCGTGCAAGCGGTGTCGGCCGGGCGAGCCAAACGGGCAGAGCGGGGCAGGCGCGCCGGGTGAGCAGGCCGCGGGCGGCGGCGAGGCGGAGGAAGAGGGCGAGATGCACGCGGCGAGGCGAGCGGCGGAGCGGGCGCGCGGCGTGCTGGAGCGGGAGCGCGGAAGCGTCGTGTGGAAGGATGTGGCGAGGGAGGTTGGGCGGTCGCCGCGCTATCTGCATGAGGCGTTCAAGCGGGCGTATGGGTGCACGCCGGGGGCGTTTGCGGCGGGGTTGAAGGGCGGGGCGGAGGATGGCGGAGCGGAGGTGGGCTCGTCTGCCCTGCAAGACGCGGGGAGGGGCGTTGATGAGAGCTCGTCGTCGGGAGAGGGGCTGGATGATTTTCGGTTTGCGGATGCGCCGTTGTCGTCGTTGGGGATGGTGGAGTTTGCGGCGGGTGAGGATGCGGTGGGTGGGGGGTTGGAGCAGCAGGTTGCGGGGGAGCTGGAGCTGGATGAGTGCTGGTGGGAGAATTTGATTCTGTGGGAGCCGGTGACTTTTTCGCTGCAAGGCGGCGGCGGGCACGAGCAAGTCAGTGGGTGCTGATGGAGAGAGGCTGGATGCTGCTGCGAGACCCTGGCGGGCGTCTTCTTTGGGGTTAGCGTGCTTTCGGTACACTTCAAGGGTCTATTCCACCTCACGCCTTTCCGTCTCTTTCCTTCTTTCTTCTACACCTCAACACCTCTCTTCTCTTTTTAAACGCCTGCGCATGTCGCGCTCCAGTACTTGTGAGCGCGTCCGACCACCTTGAGCAGCTCCTCCATGCCAGATCCTCCTCGAGCTTCCTTCGCTCATGACATGCACCTGCTGAGCTGCGACTCCGCCACGTCCTCTTCTTTGTCCCTCTCACCCTAACACACTCGACTGCAAGAGCTCTATTCCACCCTGCGTAAGTCCAGACATGAAACGACGCATCTAAGCTTCCTCACTGACGAATGTCAAAGGTCGGTGAGCCACGCGCCTGGCTATGCACTTCCGACTGGCTTTGGCCGCATTCCCGACAGACTTACCGACCTCTGCTTCTGCCCTCTCACCGCAACAGCTCAAGCTGGACAACGCAAGATCCTAGCACCCTGAGCAAGCAAGGACAAGCTGCGCCACCGGCGCGTCCGACCGATTTCATCAGCTCCTCCACGCCAGCTCTTCCCAGATCTTCCTTGACGACAAGTATCTGGCGAGCTCCGACCCCGCCACGTCCTCTTCTTTGTCCCTCTCACCCTCAAACACTTGACTGAAAAAGCTCTACCCCACCCTGCGTAAGTCCAGACATGTGGAAAGCGGCCGATCTCACTTTGCTTACTGACACATGTCAATAGGCATTGGCCGCATGCCCGATGGATCAAGTGCCGCACCGCAGAGGGCCAACTCTATCGCTGTTGCATCTTCGAGGTGACGGGTTTGCCGTTCTACTCACATTCGGCTGTGGTACGTTGCAGTTGCGGACTGCAGAGGCACTGGCCTCTCCAGCGGAAAGAATATCCGCGCCAACGGAACGACTTCTGGTTCCGCTCCGCACCCACTCCTTCCTCCATGGTACGGTGGAGTTGCGGACTACAAAGACATTTGCCGAGTCTTCTGTCCTGTCTTGGGACAGTACGCCGTTCCCTGACCGACGCAATCCGTCGCTATACTCGGGCCAGTCCTGGGTGACGGAAAGTCAGAGCGTCGGCGAGAAACGTCAGAAGGCAGCCCCGTGGATTTTAGCCGTTCTCCAGTCAAGCGATTCACCCCTCCTGGAAGATGAGTCCCGAGAAATTCACATGCTCCCAGAGCCGCACTACCGATCATGTGTTGTTGAGATTGTCAACCTGCCAGCCGGAAAAAAGATTTACGGCGATATCCAATCATTCCTCATTCGTACCAAGATCTCACCCTCGTCATTGCTGACGTCTTTCGACTTCTCCATCGGTGCAAAGGGCACCGTGAGAGGTACCGAGTTCGCAATCGACCCGGACGAGTGTAACGAAGTGGAATTCTGCAAGGTGGAGTCCAAAAACCCGTCTGCGGCAGATGTCAGCAAGCATATCGGCGGCACGGAGGATCGTCTTTTCGCCCAACTCAAGTTTGTTGGCCCGATTGCCGTAAGGGCGAACAGCAGTGCGGTGGTCGAAGATCACGAGATCGTCCGGGAACTCAAGGCCGCCTGGAGGCAGAAGAGCGTCGTCCGCATCTGGTGGAAGATGGACATCCGCGTGCCGAACGAGACGCTGAAGCAGACGAGGGAAAGAGTGAAGAGAAACCAGGAGGAGGAAAATTGCATGTTCTGGTTTCGCGCAAGGAACCTCGCCAAAGGCTTTCCCTGCAACGCCTGGTGGTGGTCACGCCATGACCTCTACGATCCTCGCGCCGTCGACCCATTCTCCAAGTTTCGAGAAACTCAGCAGTTTGTCGGTGTGCCAGTTTTCCTGGAGCGGGCAAATTCGGATCCAGAACTCAGGACGGTCATGCTTGACTCGAAAACCCTCTACTGGTTCCCAAGCATGCAGATGTTCCTGAACATGTACAGGGTCGCCTACCTCTACGAGATCCAGGCAGTCAACTCGGCGCATGACGCCACGTTTAACCTGTCACGGCCTCACAAGGCCTGGGTCCATCAGGAACGTGAGAACATCCACGTCACCATCACCATCTCCGCCCGCCCAGGCCTGAAGTCGGTGACGCCAGACATCGGGACGCATGTCCAAGCTCAGGTCACAGGTGGCGTCGTCGACGCGTGCGAGATCTACATGGAGGGTTACGTCTATCGTCTTTCGAAGTGTCGCACTAAGTTAACCTTCCAGACGAGCCGGCGAAATTTGCCGGCTCAACTGATCGGAGCCAGCCGCGACGTCTTCGTGAGCTGCACCAAGAAGTCTCGCCTCTTGAACGACGAATACGACGCCTTGACCACCGTTACCAACGATGGCATCTCCTTTGAGCAGCGCGGGTTTTTCTCCTTTAAGAACCTCGTCAGAGGTATCCGTCGCGATGCCTCTTCATCAATTGGCCAGGTGGCCAAAGTGCCGGGCGATGATGAACGGATCACCGAACTGCGCGATCGGTTGGACTTGCACCAACAGACGTTCTTCGACGCGATCCTTCACCATCAGCACCCGAAGAGCGTAGTCTCACTACAAGGATACGCAGGTGCTGGAAAGTCAGAGACCGTTGCGACGACCGCAGTCGCTTTGGCGCTCTCGAACTTGAAGGTGTTCATGGTCACGAGTAGCACCGCTGCGGCGGACGCACTTTTCGCCAAGCTTCTCCGCCTCGTAGTCGACTACGCGCCGGGCGAAGTTCCCATGTACAGGTTTCTCGGGGCTGGTGTGTCCAATGCCTACCAGCAGCGGCATTCTCTGTCTGACGACGACGCTGGCAGCGCCTGGAGGCGTTCCATCGAGAATGGCATGAAAGGCTGGGTGGCCGAGCACCCCCACCTGACATCATCGAAAGCTTTCAAGCAAGACGATCCCGCCACGCATCCAGCCGTGGTGCACAACATGGTTCGAGATGCCAGAATCATCGTCAGCACGCTGTCGGCGTGCAAAGAGGTCGAGTCTGCCAAGTACCTCGCAGATGTTCTTGTCATCGACGAAGCTTCCATCATCGCAGAGCCATCCATTGCCTTGGCGTTGGTACCGATTATGCAGTCCGTCAAGTTCGTCGTCCTGGTCGGCGACCCAACACAGTCGATCATAGAACGCCATGCCACCCAGAGCCCACTGGCAAACCATATGAACGTTTCGATTCTGGAGAGGCTCTTCAACCCCGCCATGGGAGACCCGACACCGTCGGGTTTCATTCTGCCAACCAACCGCCGGCAGCACCCAGAAGTTGCTGCCTTTGCGAGCGACAATCTCTGCAAGATCCCCATGATTTGCACGCGCCCCTCGGGATTCTTGACCCCGAGAGACCGCTCGATCGCCGCAGCAATCCAGAATGGCGGCCTCGGATTCCGTGGGCTCTCAGGTGGTCAGCGGGAGGCCTTTGTCGAAGTCCCGGGATTCCAGTACGAGTATCCAGCCGGTAGTGGGGCGTATAGCCACTACAATGGCGTACGCGCCATCGTCCGCATCGTTGAAGGCCTCCTCGAAGTCGATGGCGTGCGCAAAGGCGACATTGCTGTTCTCTCTCCCTACCATTCTGATTCCCAGAAGATCACGGACGCTCTGACGGCAAAGAGCGTGACGGGTGTTGAAGTCACTACCATTGACCTCTTCATGGGCTCGGAAGCCGATATCTTCATCCTCTACATGGTTCACGCGTTGAGCTCCAAGGTTGCCACATACGCATGGGGAGTTGAAGCAGTCCTCCGGATACGATTGGCGTGTGTACTCACTGGGATGTATGGGGAGCTGAAGAACTCGTCCGGACATGAACTGACATGGTCTTTACTGACATGCGGGAGGAGCTGAAGAAATCGTCCGGACAGGATTGGCATATGAGACATGGGGAACTGGAGAAGTTATCTGGACACGATTTGGCATGGGGAGCTGAAGAAGTCGTCCGGACACGATTTGCATGGTGCGCATGGGGAGTTGAAGAAATAGTCCGGACGCATTATTCCTCCTTGGAGGCCCGGGGCCGCCTGATAAACTGGTTACATGAGGAGTTTAAGTAGTCATGGGATGGATTCTAAATACAAATACAAATTTTATTAAACTGCTTACATGGGGAGTTGAAGTAGCCATCCGGATGGATTCTGAACCCCAGTACAAAATTACATCTTTTAACGAAACGAAAGAACCTCTCCGTCACTGCCGCTTCCCGATCTGCTATGACTTTCAGGAGGATCTGTCGCGACTCTTTTTCTAACAGGGATGAATCAGCCGATAATGCCAAGATCCGGTTCTTCGCAGCGATGATGTTAGACATCTGCTGGGCCTGCATGTCGCTGTTCGGCTTGATTGGATGAGCCTTTTCAATGAGGTCCCTGGCGCCATCCTGGTAGTCCTTGCGGGCCTGTGCTGGCTCTGGGGCCTTCTGGTCGGGGATGTGTGCGAACAAGAGTGAAAGCGCCTTTGGCTTGACCAAGTCGTCGGCACTTTTGATGACCGGGCGGTGGTGGTTCAGCATCGGCTTGGTGAGCCACTTGGGACTCGTCTTGCCGTCGTATTTCTGTGCCCATTCCTGGATTGGTGACTTCCTTGGGAACAGAAGCCTCGGGCGCGAGGGTTTTCCGGCTTTTCCGGCTTTCCAGAATTTCTGGCACGCTTTGATGATGTAGACGTCAAAACGGTTCTTATCGTCAGCCTTGTCGCTCGTAAGCTCGGTCGGGAAGAGGTCCCTGAACTTCTCGAAGTAACCAGCGGCACGAGCGACGGAGAAGGCGCAAAGGGTGCCTTTGTTGTTTGAGAATCCTGGCCTTTCTTCTCGGCGATGATGTCGGACATTGCCTAGGTCTTTAGTTCGAACTGCAAGCCAGCTGCACAGAAGACCTTGCGGTCTCCGAACATAGCGATCCTGGACAGCCTGTCGTGAGTAAGGATACCCGGATCGGATATCCGCCATGAAACCCTCTGCATGGCAAATTCCGAACGCAATGCGCAGAAGTCGAGTGTCGTTGTGCATCAAATCGAACTCCTGCTCTGCGATGGCACCGCTGCTGAAAGCAGCCGACAACACCTGTTCGCCCTTGGGTTAGCATGAGTTACGATATTGAGTGGTGAGAAACTTACCCGAGTCCTTTCGTGCTAGGAGGTCAAGCCTTGGCCGCAGAAACTCCAAAGTGACGGGGCTGTTGAGCTTGACGGGGCTGTTGAGCTTGACGTGATAACTCGCAACGAGCTTGCCGCCGTTGATTCGCAATTGGATCTCGCCAGTGCGAGCGAACATCGCCCGAACGGCTTTGCCGACGTCCTTGACGTTCTTCGGACTGCCGAAGACACCACGCGCCCGACCTCAATGCCGCTGAGTTGTATGAAGTTAATGGCCTCGGCTGCCGCCCTGCGGCGCTGCTTGCGCTTCTTCTTCTTGTTGCCATTGTCGGGCACGTCACCTTCTTCAGGTTCGCCATCTTCGTCAGGGCCGCCATTGTCGTTCTTCTCGCCGTTGCCCAACGGAGTGTCGGAGCCGCTGTCGCTGTCGCTGTCACTTTCACTGTCACTGTCGGGCATCTTGCGTGCCTTCTGCTTTTCTGCGTTGGCGGCTGGGTTGTTTGTCTCAGTCAGTTTGATAACACTATGGTAGTGGGGTTGGCGTGACTTACGCATCGTGCAAAATCAGGTGAGGTTGCGGTTGAAGATTTGTGGTCGGGGGCTACTTCAATTCCCAGCCAGCAGAGCGGAAGGTGTTGCGCTTCAAACACAATCTAAAGGGAGTTGAAGCATCTGTCCGGACGAAGGTGCATATATGTATTTGCAGAAGCCATCCGGACGGCAGCTTCGACTCCCTACACGGCCTTTATGCATCTTGCCAGCTGAAGCATATTATCGATGGGGAGTTGAAGCTGCCGTCCGGACGGCTTTTGGTAAATTTGCACTTTTGTGAGCCGAATGACCTGCCTGAGGAAGATCTTCCGTTGCGGACGCAACAGCCCGGAATGCGGTCGATGATTTTCCGGGGCTGGTTCAATGTCGACCCCGCAGAGCGGAAGGTCATCATGGCCATGGATGACGTCGTACGTGAATACTTTCCGCGTGGACAAGGAGAATCATGTGCCCGCAGGCAAGTGGAATGTATCGGGACAGCTGCTCGTCCCGGGTCTCGCGCGTGACCTGGCCAACTTGCGGAAATCCGTTCCAGTTGGGCTCCGACGCGCCAAAGATCAGCTTCTCCTGGCCGGGGTGTGCGCGTGCAAAGGCTATGGCTGGAATCCCTCTCCATTCGACTTCAGCCCAGCGGAAATGAACACCCGTTTCCCCTGAGTTTCCAAATCTTGCCGAACGTGGCGCGGTCCATGAGATCCGGGCAATCCGTCTGGCCAAGGGGCTGCGCAATGGCGATGGAGTGCCCAAAGTGGCGGACGAGTCTTCTTGAATGGTTAGTCGTGCGGATCGCATTGAGTAGCGCATTCTCGGCAATCTCTCTCGCCTCCCACTTCCAGTCTGGTGCAGAGTACTGCAACGGAGGGCAGTGAAACCCATGCGCCTCCAGGTTCACCGAACGTCCTCCACGAGCGGCGAGAGTCTCCGCGACGGCGGAGGGCTAACCTGTTGAAAGAGGCATTGGACAGGTGATGGAAGTCCGTTTCAAAGCGGACCAGCAAAGCCTTTTGTCCCTCCAAGCCGGTCTTTCGCATCGTCATCATCGTAATTGACAAATTCCGGCGTGATTTCATCCACATAGAACGGACGGAAATATGGTGGAAGCGGGCCGTTTTGCTAGAGGACTGCCAAAAGCCACAGAGCAGCTTTCTATCACTTCTCCACAACGCCTTATCATTGTTAATGACCAAAAAACTAGAGGTAAGGTGATGCCCCAGGAAATGGGCGAGCTCAATAGAGCGTAGCCATTGTTGGCAAAGTCACGGTCGGCTGCGGATGAAAGTAAGCTTAAAGTGTCTGGTGGCGGATTGGGCAATAAATACTCAAAGTTGCCACAGGACCATGACGCCGGGGTGAGGTAAAGTGAGAAGCACACACGCGGCAAGCAGTACTCTGCTCGGTTAATGTGTCGATGTTGATCGGGCGAGCGATTGTTGTGGGTCGGCATGTTGTAGTTGGTTGGAGGAGGAAGAAGAAGGGCGTAGAAGAAGCGCCCGCCAGCCAACCAGGCGACAGCAAGCCCAACGTCCCGGCAGCTCTTCGGTATTCGCAGCCAGGTACGCATGAAATCAGGTGCAGCTTCACGGCCCGGCCGTGGCCGGGTGCTGCTTCGGTACACGCCGCACCTGTCTTCTTCCTCCACAACCACGCGCCGACGATCAACCCTCAGCCGCCCACGCAGTGGCGCTTCCCACGGTACGTGTGCCTCTTGGAAAAGCAATTTCCTCCGCTTACGCAACTTTCCCTCAGGTCAAAATGGAAGGCACCGCGGGCAAGCCGTCGGCCGAACGACCAGGTCGGGAGGACGGAATAGTGTTCGCCAACGTCATTGGAAACCCGGACGGGGACGTTGTCCTTACCCCATCTCGCAACAAACTGGCAATGCTCCTCAAGTATGGCGCCAAACACGAGGACTGTGCGGCACTGGTCGCAAAGCTTGCTGCCTACACGGCGAACACTGCGGCAGTTGGAAGGGTCAATATTATTGACTTTGACGACATTACCGCATACGGTGAACTCCTCTCAAGGGTCACGAATCATCATCCAGAGCTATCCACCCAGTGCGAGGACGCATTGAACGACAAGGACGCCTGGGGAGACCGATCCAAACCCTTCGGTTGGCCTACTATCGAAGGCCCCTACGCTGCCATCCAGCGCTACACGACGTGGAAGCAGGCCTACGACGGCCAAGCTACTTACGATGAATGGAAGGAGTACGTCGAACCATATCGCGGCAAGAGATACAAGCAAGACGAGGCTTCACAGGCCCAGCCACGCGACACGGCTGAAGCTGGTGGCCACTGCGCCGCCGGCGTGGTCGTACAGCACAAGCCTCCTTTCCCCATTGGCAAAGAGGAGGTAGAGCAGAGGTAAGTCAGACCATCCCCAAATACACGCGCGTTTGCTTACCAGTATAGTACGGAAAACCCCACCCAGCTGGTGGCGGTGCGCGTCAAGTGGATCAGAAACATGCTTCTCAACGCAAGCCTCGAAGACGAAGAGACACTTGGCCTCGACCTTGAGGATCTCGAAGAGCGCCTTGTACCCGATATTCCCGGCATCCTCGTGGGCGACAAGGAAGTTCACATTACCCTCGCGCAGAAGCAGGAGCTCTTGGCTCTGGAGAAAGCCGTACAGTGGCTGAGGGACAACGAGATCGTCAAGGGACCAGGCTATTTGCCAGAGCACGAGGAGAACTACAAGTGCCTGGTGGAGGCGGGAAAGATGAAGGACACCCTCAACGCCTATGCCGGCGCTGTCGAAGCAGAACGGTCCGCTCCGCCTACGGACAACACTTGGCTACAGGCTCGTTATCCCGCCGCTTGCGACGCGGCTGCCGCTGAGGTTCTCAACAAGGAGCCTTCAGCGAACCAAGAGGATGATGATGCAACTGAAGTTTGAAGCGGTGATGGGGTTGTGCTTCATAGAGTGCTCCTTTGATATTCGGGTAGAATTACACATCATTGCTCTATTACTCATGTCCTACTAAATTTTGTGAAACCGGTGGCCAATCGCTGTTCATGAGCGCCGTCTCTTGTTACCCGCTGTACTTGCTTCCGGGACCACAGGCGCTGCCGCCCAAATGGTCGGGTATGACCAGCTTTTTGTACTTCGGACCCGCCGGTGCGGACAACGGCTTGGCGGGTGAGCAATCGTCCATCTTGACCTAGAAAAAATTTACTGTAAACGAAAGTCATTGAGCAATTCGTTAGGATGTGAACGTGCAATGAGGAGACTCACTGAGCAAGCCTCTGAGAGTTGGTCGTGGGCGTGCGATGTTCCGGGAGGATGAAGAAGAGACAGCTTGCGAGCAGCACCGGCTTTACGCACGCCCTCAGGTGAAGCTGCAGTGCTTCCCAAACAGACATTTGCCGATGAGCCGCCGCGCGTCGGTCTTTCTTCCTCACTTTTGTCCATCTACATCCTTGTCCGCTTCCTCCAGATCCTCGTTCTTGTCCGCGAACAACCTTCCACACAACCTCATCGGACTGGCTTCTGCTACTGCGCGCTCAAGGCTTCGCCAGAGGCTTGCCTCAACCGTTCTTTGATTTCGTCTCCATCGGCGCGTTGATGTGATAGCAACTGTAGGTCTTCACTGCACACTCCGTGGCCCGACTCTTCAAGCTCACCTGCATGTCACGCAGCCAGCCAGACTTTGACGTCGTCGCCGCCAAACTTCCTACCGCACGTTGCTGGCCACGAGCTCTCATTACGCACGCCGTCACCCGCCACACCAAATCGTCCGTACCAGATCCCTCGCACACGACGAACATCTAGCGACCCAAAAAGAAGATGGTTGAAGTACTACTTTTTGACCTAAGTGGCATGGAGGTCAGCCGATTGGCCTCCATGGCTGACCCGGAGAATAACAAAGGCATTGGAAAACCAGTGTCGGCCATGACTCCCCGTAAAGGAGAGCTCCAGTTGCGAGTAGATGGCGGAAAGCTAGTCGCAGACTACCGTATTAAGTTCTCTGCGACAGAAGCATTGGAGACTATACACCCTCGACTGAAGATGCTTGGTCAGCGTACCTGGGTAAGTTCCATATCACCCTATATCGAAAGCTCATGCTGATATATAAACAAACAGGTGTTAATTGCGGCGCATCAAGCCGATATCATCTCAACAGTCGAATTCGACCTCATCCATGCGGACACCCGCCTTCTGCCGATTGCGTTCGGCATTTGCCATTCGCACAATCTGATGGGAACCATTCCAAGAGGCGAGGATGAGAAAGAAGCCATCGAAGAGGACTACAAACCTGACCGGGAGGGCGCGGAGAAGATGGTGGCTGCACTGCTGGACAGTTTTCCCGAGGGTGACGGACTGATCTGCCGGTTTTCTGTCGCTCGTGCGGCAGGCTACTTCGCCAAGTTCCGCTGGCAATTCCCCAAAGAGATGTCGGGCGACGACAACGCCGACCGTAACAGGTACGACGTCTACATCATCAAGGCTTGCCGCCATTTTTGGAAGCCTCCCAGAGGCGAGAGATCTGCGCGTCCGAAAGCCTTGTTCCCGAAGAAGGGTTCCATCAAGGATTGGGCCCGCAAGTACGGCTCTAGAAAGGACCCGACGTGGCTGACGGAAGAGTACCTGAAGAACCACGAACCCATCATCAAGACGGCTGATGATCTCCTCAAGCTGCGGGCCGCCTCGCTGCTTTTCGCTTTTATCCCGGACGACAAACCACTTCAAGTGGCAGAAGACCGCAAGGAGTGCGACGATGAGACCGGAGACCTTACCAGCGACCGTTCCCGAGCAGATATCGATCCTGAGATTCTTTCTCGGACGGATGACGAAAGAAAGATTTATCTTGGCCCCATCATCTTCACCCGTCGCTGGGACAAGGTTATTGGCGAACATTGGAGTGGAGACGAGGTGCCCGAACTCCCTGGACGGATCAAGCACATCCCGCAGTACGGTGCGAAGTTTGGAACTCTGCGAGCGGTCGAGAACATCCAGATTTACGGCGAGTACGTCAAGAAATGTGTCCGCTTCGGAAGCAATGCCCTAGTGATCCTTTTCCTACGAGGCATGAAGCGTACCGTGGAGAGTCAGCGCTTTGACACGTGGAAGGCCATGACTGACGACTGCCTGGAGAAGAACGACTTTGAGGTCACAAAAGACGAGTGGGAGCGTGCTGTCAAGTACGCACCGGGTGCAATCCCTCCCGCCGCACTGGTAGACTTCCCCAGCGAGCCCATGGACACTGACTAACGTCTCTGGGACTTCACCGATCAACCACTTCAGCGTAGTGACGGTGGCCACTGCGCCACCGTCAAAGCATCTCCGCCATTGCCTGCCTGCTCTCTACTTCAACATCACAGTACCATCTCAGCGGTGTGACGGTGGCCACTGCGCCACCGTCGAAGCATCTCCGCCGTTTCATGCTTGCTACTGATCGGTTTGGCAACCTTTCTTTAGTTTATTCTGAGCCATGCGTGGTAAAAGCATTCTTCTTCCTCTTTCTTTTCTTCTTCCAGTAGTTTATTCAGAGCCAAGGGCCGGGCAAAACTTCTTATTCTTCTTCTTCTTCTTCTTCTGTCGATAGTCATCAGAATGAGAGTTCTTCACTACCTCTTTGTGTCCACAGTGATGCCTTTACTTAGACTGATCCCCCGGAACAGCTCACGAATAAATTTCCCATTCCGCGATGGTTGTCAAGCGGAGCAATGCACAACTGGAAGGTTCAAAATCAACTACGGTGGTCCCTGTTCTCGCACTGCTCTCCTCCACCGACTTCATGAGGTCTGTCCTGCCATCCGACCCTCCACAGCGCAAGCCTTTACCACCCGTCCCTCTGCTCCATCGCCCGGGCCCCTCGGCAATCATGCCATCTCGTCTTTCTTTTAATACACGTACAAGCCGCTCCAAAAGCTTCTTGCTTACGGCCAACAATATTATTTCGTAGGAGAGTGATGAAAAGACAGTTGATGAGCGAGCCGTCTAGCAACTCGAACACTTCTTTCTACAGCCTACAACCTACCCTGTCGGTAACCCGGCTTTATCCAAACCTGAAATAAAAGGCCTCCGGTGTTGGAGCCAAAAGCCTTTGCCTTGCTTCTACAGCTCTGCGTGTCTACTGAGAGAACGGACGATAGAGTGGCGCTTGAAGGAAGAGCCAGCTTAACGGTGCGAACATGCGAACCTTGACAGCGTCCTGCAGCTGAGACTTGGAAGTGAATTTGAGATGCACGAAACGGGAGCTCGAGAGTGGCCGTGACGTAGGGGACTTAGCGAGTACCAATCGTAGCGGCGGCTTTGCGGTGATGGCCTGGCCGGAAAATTGAAGCACGCTGAAGTGCGCAACGGGAGAGCTGAGGGTTGCAAGTGACCGTGCGTGACTTGGGTGGTACTAATCGTGGCGGTGGCCGGCGGTGATGGCCTCCCCGTGTGCAAAGGGGAGCTCGGAAGAGAACTTGAGATGTACGCCTGGAATTCAAGCATGTTGAACTGCACAAAGAGGGCTTTGGGGAAAGGCGAGCGCAGAGAGCAGATCGGAAGAGCGTGTAGGGGAAACATGCGGTATCAAACCAAAGAGGGCATGGGCAGGAGGGATTGTACGGGGCCCGCTGGTGGGTCTGCGTCGGGCTTAGCGTCTTCTGGACCCTGTGTGCGCCGGCCTCCACGGGCAGGCTACACCTTTCCTCTGTTCCTCTCCTCTTCACCACCGCACCCACTCCACCTCTCCCATTTCCTTTCAACCTGATCCTCTACCCATGGCCGGCCCTTGAGCCGGACCCACCTCACGCCATCCATACCAGATCCTCCTGCCGGGATATCACTGAGCCAACCTCACCTGAGCTTTCAAGATGGGTAAGTAATGCCACCAAACCTGGTACCCGCCCGACACAAGGTACCAAAGTGAGATCCCGACACTAATCAAGAACGCTTTCCAGCAAACCGCGACGGCGAAGTTGAGGCGCGAAAGAAGGCCGAACGACAGATCTACCTTGTGCCAGTCATCGTCACCAAGCGCTGGTACCCTGTTGTCGAGAGGTACTTCGGAGCCGACATGATCCCGGCACTCCCGGTCCAGAGGCACAGCATCCCACCCTTCCCGAACGCAACTCCGTCGCGATGGGTCATGACCAACTACGACATATACTCCGAGTATGTGCAGAAGTGTGTCCCGTTCGGTGGCAACGCTCTGGTCGTGCTGTTCCTGCGCCAGCTGAAACTCACCTTTGCCGGCCCGAGTTTCGCCAACTGGAGAGCAGTCATCGATGAGTGTCTGGACAATGGCGACTTCGAAGTGACCAAGGACGAGTGCACGCCTGCAGAAGAGGTTGACGCGTCCGATTGCAAGCCTTCTACTGCCCTCGTGGACTTCTCCGGCGATCGCATGTACATCGACTAAGGCTTCCGAGATCTTCCATACGGCTTTGTAGGCCCATCATGCCTCGCAACACCAGTCGTCTTCAGAAAGTTCTCTCGCCGGCCCACAGGTGGCAGTACTCCCGTTGTCCGGTACCTCGCGCTATCCCTTCCCAAATCCCGAACCCGCTGGTACGACTGCTCCGACAAATACCTTACAACACCAGCCATCTCCGGAAAAGTTATACCATTCTTTCTCCGTGGAACCACAGTGCTTTGCAGCTTCAAAAATGCGTAATCCCTCCCGAACCCAAATCAACCTCTCGACTGCCGCCTCAAACGCCTTAGGACAGCGGCGATATCCGGGAAGTTTAGCATTCTTCCTTTCGGGGGACACTGTCCCTCGGAGTCTCAAAATTGCGTAACCCTCCTCTCTCCTTTTCCTTTGTCTTTTCCTTTGTCATTCAAAACATACAAAATAAAACTAAGATTGATTCGAAGAAATTCCACCCTCTGATTGAAGTGCATCAACTGTCCAGCATTGCCATGTGAATACACACCCACTTTTCCATTCCGTTATTACGTACAAACTTTCCAAATGTGATTTCTTTCCGCTGATGAGGTTCAGAGAATCCCTGTTGAATGCAGGGTAAGCAAACTTCCAGGCAAGGTTTATTCCGAGATAAAACAATCTCGCGAAGCCGCGGAGCAAGCTTGTCAGATGGGGAAAAGAACGCAGCGGTGCAAAAGCAAGACACCTTCCAGATGCACGGTGGGGAGCGCCACTGCGTAAGCCGTTCAGAGCTGGTTGCCGGTGTGGCATTTCTTGCCAAGTTCTTGCCTGGAATCAATCGTAAGTCCTTACCACCCGTCTCTCAGCTCACCACGTCGCAAAGGACTTTGACGTCGTCGCCCTCTGCCCTCGACCGCAGGCTCTTGGTTCAGCCACGCCTGCTGTGCACTCTTCGCAACTGACTCGTCATTGCCAGCGTCCTGGACCGATAGCAACCGTAAGTCTTTTTTCCACAGCCCATGACCTGATTCTCAAACCTCATTGCGACGAGTAGGCCACTCAACTATGATGTGATATCGCCACCTCATAGTCTCGACTGCCGCGGCCTTTCCGCGAAGCCCCCCAACGCCATGCCAAGTTCCTGTCAAAGCGTCACATTGTCACTCGATTGCTACATGCGAACTTTTGGCTATCAATATATTCTGGGATCTTATAGTAGTGCTACTAAACCTCCCACTGCCACGAGAGGCCATTACGCTGATGAAACTTGATTTGATATCTACTTGGGATGCTACTACTTTGTGATGGAGGCTTTTCAGCATCCTGTGCCTTTTTTTTTTTTTTTAACGCCGACCAACTTTTGAGACCCCTTGCCACTCTCTTGAAAGGAAAAAGGAAAAATAAAACATGAAACGACCGTTTTGTGCGTTGAGATGACGAAATGTCGAGAAAGCTCGGGGATGAATAGAGCACTCTTTGATGTAGTGGGGCACAGCGGCCCCACTAGAAGCACCCTTGATGAAGGAATCAAAACCGGAGTGGTGAAAAAGAAGCACAACTCTCAGCCGCAAATGCCAGGACAATCCAGGATATGGGGCGCTCGTATATGTGCCTTGTGGGGGGCTCGGAGAGACCCTGGTCCAAATACGCCTCCAAACCCAGGCGAACATTTCCCTGTCCCCTCTTGCCCAATACCAGATGGATGAATCTGGAGCCTGGCCTGTGCACGACGAGGTCATACGGTCCGTAGATGCACTTAGATTTTGGTAGTGTGGCAGCCTTGCGGCCGTACCTCACTTCGCCGGAAACAACTCCCAGAAAGGCACCGGGATGGACATCCACGACAGGGCAGCAAACTGGCCCTTCTGGTGTATCCATACTGTCGATGGCCCATGCAAAATCCTGGGAACGGCCATGGCCACGGTAGCCACCCATGGCTGCTGAGACTGACATGTTGCCAGTAGATGGCCGAATGCGTGCGCTCGGAGAGTGGCAGCTGTCTCGAATATGCTCATGGTGGTCGTGGTACCACTTTGCAACTTCCGCCAGGGATACCCACGGCGAACACCAGTCTTGGAATGCTGCGGATTCATCGAGGTTGGGATGGAAGGGCTCCCTATGGGTAGTTTCCATGTTGCCAGTCCTCTCCCGAGTCGTCCACAGAAATATCCTGTCGAAAGACGGCGTCATGAACCGCGCCCACTGCTCAAGGTGTGAGTTGGTGAACTCCAACGTCATCTCTCTTAGAAATTTGTTCATGGTTGGCGTGCGGTAAAGAACGATCCAGTAAAACCCAGGGTACTCCACTGGAGGGAGCAACCTGTCGAGGTTCAAAGCGGCCGATCTCTGCCAGAGCGCCACCACCAGGTTCTCTGCCGCCTCGACTTGTTCCTTCCGCCCACGTGCGCGCAGGCTGGGCAGCTCGCGGGCCCGGACGCACGGGCTTCTCGTTTTTGGCCGGCTTCCAGAAACGATGACACGTCTTGATAACGTAGTCATCGACGGACCTAAGGAAATCAAGCCTCACCAACAGTCTTCTGTGACGAGAAAGTGAGTTGTCGTTGGGAGGATGTCCGAAGCGTATCCCGAGGTAGTCACGGAGTTTTGTTGACTCTTCCCTACGTCTCAACCAGGATCCCTCTGGCGAAGAGCACTTCTTCTGGATGAGTGACCACACTATGCTCTCCTCCCAGTTCAGGTCAGCGGCATGATGATGCTGGGAACTTCGCTGCCTTTGCGCAATTCCTTCGAGGACGTCCGAAGTAACCGTTCCTTCTCGTATGCTGGCTTCGAGTTGGAGCCTCGCCTGCATGTTCCTAGCTTCACCCAGTGGGCGTGGACCAACGTCGTTCGTCGTACTGGACCATGTGGCCTCTTGTTCACCGCATGCGTTTGCGATTTTGTGCAAGGTGCTGAAAATGTCTTTGAAACGCTCCGGAGGTCTTACTTGTTTCAGTGCACTGGGGAAGGAGGCCAATGCAGGTGCAACTTCGAGATTCCGACTCTTCCTTCGCAATGCAGCTTCGAAGACGACATCTGTCCAAACGATGGTTGAACGCGGCACTGCTGGTTGGATCTCGGCGTCGGCATCGTCGTTGGTTGTTGCGATCCCGGGGATTTCACTTCCTTCCCTCTTGATCATGGCGCTGATCCATCCTCGTCAAAAGTCTGCAATGAATCGATCCTCGTCCTCGTTATTGTTGGCGATAATCTGCTCCAGGCAAAGGTAAGGTTCAAGTGTCAGGTGAAGGGCAGCGGGAAACGACTTACGGTTGTGACTGGACCGGCTGGCCAGTTGCGGGCTTCACGACGCTGTGGCCGCCTCAAGTGAAGCATGAACTATAGGCGAAATCTTTATATCGAATTTTCTGGATCCTGGCGGGTGTTGCTTGCGTCAGTGACGTAGAGCGGATCCAGGGCGCCAGAGTGACTTACCTCGAGGAACTTTGAGCGGATGATCGTGGCGGGTGATGCGACGCAGTGACTGCCTCAGCTGGATCGCGGGCTGCACAACCGGCGAGTTGCGGTGGCTTTCGGGGCTTTGGCAGTAGCTGCTTGCGTCAGTGACGTAGAATTGGTTCAGAGCGCAAGAGTGGCTTACCTTGAGGAACTGTGAGCGGAGGGCCGTCGCACACCCGCGGCAATGGTTTGCTTTGAGTTTCGAGGCGCGGGTCTGAACAAGAAAGTAGTGAAGCGGGTGGAGCAGGGTTGCGAAGCGAGTGGCTGTCGCAAACCTCTTTATAGGGAGCTGAAGCATCCGTCCGGACATAGAGGTACATGTGTATATATTTAGAAGCCATCCGGACGGCTACTTCAACTCCCTATGCAAGCAGCTTCCTAGAGGTTAGAGTTGGAATCCAAAGAGAACGGGGTGGGGGGTTGCCAATATTTCGGAGTAGGTAGTTTGTCGCATCCATCCCAACGCGTCGGTTGCGTCATCGTCGCAGCGCAGGTGCTTGCCATTGCGCCCACCGCCCTACTCTATTCTCTCACCTGAGCCCCTTCTTCACTTCCTTTCAACTCTCGATCTCTTCAACACACTCCCAACCTCCTCCTTCGTGCACTTCAGCGTACTTTCATTTGGAGCTCTTCGAACGTATTGTGTCATTCAGTCAGCTTGACTAGAGGTTTCAAACCACTGTACGTCGGTCGAGGCGGCCAGGACCAAGTCCCCTTTTCGGTTACATGGCTGACTACGCTGAAGCCGTCATCGCACCGACTGCTTTGGCACCACGCCGCTGTCGCGTCTTTGACCTTTCACTGTGTCTATCCGCACGCCCCAGTTTTGATCTCAGCCGAGAAGCAAGTATCAGTCGTCACTCCGAAAGATTTCCTGCAACTGGCCACCGCGCTGGCTACAACCACCAGCGTCACTACCGCTGAAGCACCTCAATCCCGAGCCAGCTGCGACGACCCAAGTCAAGATGGAATATCTTGGCGGTTTTGCCGGTGCAGAGGAAAGCTATGACAACATGCTCAGTGCCCGCGCGAGGCAGCTGAGGCTTGGCTTCCTCGCCCTCATCGACGGCGTCTTGCATGGTGGTTCTGGCGGTAGCCTTGGAGATATTACGGAATCCTCGTACATCGGAGGCCAGCAGAGACTCACATTGGATTTTGAGCCGGCCATTGAGCCCAGTAAGTTGCCACGTCCTCATCACTTGGAGGTCATTCTCTAACGACCTTTTAGTTCTGCTACGCTATGATTTTGCAACCACGATCTTTCCACATCGCATCCTTGAGCAGTGAAGGCATTTCCGGAGGGTACTGGAAGCCTGTGAAAGCGAGATGGCAGTGGCATCAGCCATAATGACGCCGATTCCGGACTGGGACTCGACACCACCGGATTCACCAGCGAGCGCTGATCCCGCCGAAGACCTTATCGACCTTGAAAGTCATTCTGGAAGCCACTCCGACGCAGCCGAGTCACCATCGCCCAGGGCTTCGGGATTGGGCATCTTCCAGCTTCCGAGCCAAAAGGGCACTGCCATTTTGGGTGCCATCGCCTCAAGTGGCATTGGCAATTGGAACCCATCTCGCGCCCTGCATTTACTTGGCCAAAACGGTCCCGGTGACGTGAATGACCGCATGGATCTCGACGACAACTTAGCGGGGTTGGACCTGGGCTCTGGAGATATTCCCATGACTGACGCACCCTTGCCCACCCCACCGGAGGTCCATGACGGGCCTCAGCCACCCAAGGACCCAGTGGGCAAGCAGGACAGCCCAGCTGTCCCAACCCCACAGCCCACCAGCCCAATCCCCGACCCTGAAGACGATGGACAAGGCAAGAAGGACAGTCCTGTGGGTGCAACCCCACCGCCAACCAACCCAGTCCCAACTCCTGCAGCCCCAACTCCAGCAGTAACCTCCATCGAGACTCGCCCTGCTGACGTCTCTGACACAAACCGCATATTTCACGTAGTTTTTCACCGGGAAAGCAAGGATGACTTCCGCGTCGCCTTGAACGACGGACAAACGGAGAGATGGATGACCGCTGATCAAATTGTCGAAGTTGGGGATGGCCATTTGCTCAAGCCCTATCTTAACAGGTCCAGTGAGAAGTTCACGCCGTCGAGGAGAGTGGAGCATGACACAATAAGCGACGCAGCGGCCGTTGAGCCCGTATCCCAGTCGATGACTGACTGGCCAGTGTGCGTGCAGGCCAAAAAACTGAAGATGGTGACTTGGAAGACGGTGCAGTGGAAGAAGAACAGCAAACGCACATCATAATTCTGGCTTTGCTAGTGCAGGATTCAGAAACTTTTCCATTCATTTCGGTTTGTCTGCCACTGGTGTGGTTTGGCGATATTGCTTGTACCTTACCTTTAAGCTAAGGGCGTGGCAGGCCTTTCTACTTCTTCTTCTTCTTCTTCTTTCTATAGTCCACACAATGAGAATCCGTACACCGCATATTTATGCCCTCTTTGACGCCTTTGTTATGACCGATCATTCGGAGTAGCGCTCAGGATCATTCCCCCCTTCTTCAGTGTTTGCTGGTCAACGCAATTCTGAACTGGAAAGTTGCAATCAAACACGGGGCCTTCCGCTTACATGACAATAGAATAAGAGGTGTCTTGGTCTGGCTCTCGTTAATGGACTTCTCCACCGCCCCGAGACCTTGACAGGGGGGCTAACTTCTAGCTTTGGCTCACCACTCTTACCAATAGGGAGTTGAAGCACTCGTCCGGATGTACAAGTATTTTCTCTGTATATAGTAGCCATGCGGATGGCGATTTCAACTCCCTACGGGAGCTTCTTGGGTTTTACACTAGTAGCCATCTGGACGGCTACTTCAACTCCCTATGGAAGCTTCTTAGATTTTACGCTAACAACCATCCGGATATTTCCGTTCCCTTCTAAACATCCTCCGATGGCTTCTCTATACTCACAGCCTTTCCACTCTCCTTTTCATTCTCATTGCACTGCCATCCTCCAGAAGTATTTGTCCACTGTATCTCTTTCGGATTCCCATTTCATTCATCCAGTTGCTTTCAAGACAGCAAATGTTTCAAGACGGTCACTATAGAAGAAAATGGTGATTGGATTGATTCATGATATGTCTAGTCTCCGAATGAAGCTCCTACTACATTACCGGATACAGCAACGCTGTAGATGACAGGTCGCTCTTGCTTTTGGCGTTGATTCTCTTCAGCCCCAAATCATGACCGATAGCACTTCTTCACTGCCTTCGCCACCGACTGCACGATGGCCTCCCGCAGCTGGATGCAATGCTGCTCGTTGAGTGTCATGAAAGGTCTGGATCACTGAATCCTTCATGGTAGCTACCAATTCCTTGGGTGGCTGCATGTCTTGGAACACCTGCTCATACACTCCAAGACTCCGGATTCGAACTCTGGAGTGGGTTGCTGGAGGTTCCCATCCTTGACGACCTTGGTGATGGTGTTGACAATGGTCTCTGACACCAGGTTATCCAAACCTTTCGGAAGTTCCTGCGGAGGTAGGTTGATCGAGAGAGGAAGAGCGTCTCTCGTGATCCTCGGCACAGCAAGGGCAACTGCATCGGAAATGCAGTCTTTCATGCCATCGGGCGTGAGGTGGGGAGTGAGCGCCACAGCTACAGACACCGCGGCCTGGACTTCGTTGGCGGACAGATTCGGGTTGGCGGTAAACACGCCCGAGAGAGTGTTCCGGACCTCGTCGGCAGTGAGACGCGGGCTGGCATCCAATGCGCTGCAAACAGCGGCTTGGACTTGATCGGCCGTGAGATGCGGGTTGGCGGTAAATACGCCCGACACCGCGGCCTGGACTTCGTTGGTGTCAGGTTCGGGTTGGCGGTAAATACGCCCGAGACAACTGCCTGGATTTCTTTGACCGTACGATGCGGAATGGCCGCCACAGCGTCAGAAAAGGCGACCTCGTCGGCCGTGAGGTGCGGAAAGGTTTCCATTGCGCTCGAAAGCGCTGTTCGAACATCGTGGATAGTGAGCGGGGGAACAACTGCGGCTCTGACTTCATCTCGTGTGAGACGCCTGAAGTTCTCAGTGACGAGTTGCTGGAACCGCTGGAACTCTGTTCCCAGAATATCTGCAAACGCATTTCGGAAATCCGCCAGCTGTGCTTGGTTGTCGCGGAACTGTTGGGTTTCGAACTTGACGTCGCGCAAGTCTTGTTGGATCCCCGGGAATCTCTGGAGCCTTGGGTCGATGACCCGCTCAACGACCCGCTGAACGTCTTCCAGCGATGGCTGCGTGTTAACAAACTGCTCCAAGGATTGTGAGATGATCCACTTCGCCTGCTGCTCATCGAGCTTGTCGCGGGCTTGTATCGATTTTTCGAGTTTTGAAATGGCGCCTTGGACATTGTCTGCAGTCAATTGGGATTTCTTCAAGTCATGGAAGCCCCTCGAGAGAATGTTCTGGACCTGCGCGGCAGTCGCAGCAGCGGGAGTGTTCTTCCTTTCGATCTCCAGCTCGCTGACACGCTCTGAGAGCGTGGTACACCTTTCTCGAAGCTCGGCAACCTCAGTCTCAGCTTTGTTCCTCGCGTCCCGTTGCTGCTTGATTTCTGACTCCAGTGCCGTCCGGTCGGCAGCCAGGATAGATTGAATCTGGTTCTCAATCGATTCTCGTTCCAGAAGTCTCTTCTTCGGCTGCGTGACCTCGCCTGCTGTAGGCGTGACGTGGTGACTTGGCGGTACCAATCGTGGCGGCGGCAGGCCTGCGGTAACGGCCTCACCGGGAAAAAAGTGAGCTTGAGGCGCACGCCTGGAATCCAAGCAGGCGGAAGCGCACAAAAGAAGAGTGCGGGGAGCGCAGATGGTAACGAAGAGGTCGGGGGGTTGAAGAAGAGGTCGAGGGGGTGAAGAGAGTGAAGACGGACAGGTGGTGTCATGTGGGAGGAGAGGTTGGGCAGAAAGGCGGGTTTGGCAAGCACCCGCGCACCCGCGCTAGTGCCTGTGCGGATGCGATAAAAAATTGGCGACCCCCACCCACGCCTTGTGTATGGATTCTAACCCCTAAAAGCTGCTTTCATAGGGAGCTGAGGTAGCCAACCGGATGGCTTCTATATATAGTGATTATATCTCTATCCGGACGAATGCTTCAACTCCCTATCGAGTCACTAAGCCTTTTCTGGCCCACGTGTGGTACAGTGCACAAAAGAAGTCTGCAACAGCCACGCTTCGCGACCCTCCTCCACCTCTGTGGGACTCCCACAAGAGTAGTGTCCGTCTACGGTTCGATCTTGACCAAGCCGCAGTCTTCGAAGATTGATATTCAGCTTGGAAACACGCACGTGAAGCACATGACACCACAGCCAGCACGAAGCCATTTCATTCACTTGAGCACCCATTACTCCGCCACAAACCTCTTGTCATGACTGCCAACACACCAGTATCAGCACTGCATTTTGTTCAGAGTCTGGAAATGCTATTAGTTCCATCATTATTGGCTGCTACCACAGCTGTTAACTATCTTAAGTGCATGGCAGCCTCGAAAACAATCAGAGCATATCATGGCGTTCCCCTGCACCACTATTCGCTACCTCGCCTGCATTAATGATATCGCTTACGTATTCCGAAAAAGCCTGCCTGATGTTGAGACGCTCCATGAAGCCAGTCGCTCAGAGAGCGCTGCTCAGTGAGCAGCGCTGAGAAGGCCTCATGACCAGATTCAAGCCTTCTGAAGCAACGCCGACTCTGAAGATTAGTCCTGATGGTCTCGACGCGTCCAGTTCATTCACTCTCGTCCTCACCGCTGGAAACCACATATGTAGCGGCATCTGCTACTTGTCCCACAACGACGACGTGGTTATCGTCAATGAAGTAGATGCACTGCTTCTTGTCCTTCTCACAACTCTCGCATTTCCCTCGCTTGTTCGGCCAGTTGCTCCGGATCTTGACTTTCATCTGGATGCGCAGACATTTCGTGGGCTCTTCGTGGTTGAAGTTGACACTGGACCGGCGTTGCGCTTCAGTGCTGTCCGCCACCAGCACCTTGCTCAGGTCGTCCAGCTGTGAAACCGAACGGACAACTTCTCTCTGGCCTACTCGGCCAACGTACAGTGGTTCAGAACGTGGAGCCACGTTGGACGCCGAAGCGAGCTCAGTGCGAATCCTTTTGCGATTCGTGTCTTCGTAGACTCCATGATGCCGTTTGGCGCCAGATCTCTGGTGGAGGGTATCAAGGTCGTTGAACCGAGGATGGGTAGCTTCATCGCTGGGGTCGAGTAGCGTGGAGGTGCTACGGGCCATGGAACGGTAGGAGAGAACGGGCTCAAATCTCCTGGGCTCCTTTTCAGAAATAAGGCGCTCTGGGGGGAAATCAGTGTTTCCTGATGCCGCAAACCTCAGCTGTTCACCGAGGTTAACTTGTTCTCCGAGAGGCCTGGCGGGAAAATTGACCAGAGGACGGTGGCTGAAGGGAGGTGCCATTGTGTCCTTGGGAACATTGCTCTGGTGATCAGACGGAATATTGAAAAACCGCTGGGCAGCCCTGTGGTCATCGGCCACAAGTTGTGGCCGATAGGTGGTTTTCGCCGTCTTTTTCGCATTCTCGCCTCGTGCAGCCTTGGGAGCCATGTGGTACTTCGCATTGTTTTCTCTGATGGCAGCTTCGAATCCTTCGGATGGCTGCTGCCGTGTACCTGCCTGGATATTCGTCGACGCTAGCAAAGGGGCCACTGCTTGAGTAACGACGTCCTTGATCTCGGCCAGTGATGGGTGGGGTTTTCCAGCTTCCAGCTCTCGGACACGCTCTAGAAGGACGTCGCCCCTCTGCCGGTACGCAAGAGCCTCGCCTTCGGCCTTGTTCTTTGCATCCATGAGGGTTTTGTTCTCGGTCTCCAAGGCGGCATTCCTCCTCGACAAATCCAGGATCAGCTGGTCCATGACGAGAGCGGGGAGAGCAGTGTCGGTGAGCTTCTAGAATATTTTGCGGCTCAGTGGCCTGTCTTTGAAGGTGAGGAGGCTGACCAACCTTGAAGTTGTGGGGGTGACGGGTCACCGCGGGGCTTGACGTAAGAGTCGGCACAATGGCCAACCCTGCTGGACTGTGTCGGGTTAGTGACCTGTCTTGAAGGTGAGGAGGCTGACCAACCTTGAAGTTGTGGGGGTGACGGGTCACCGCGGGGCTTGACGAATCGGCACAGTGGCCGACTCTGCTGGACTGTGTCGAAGTGACCTGGCTTGTACCAATCGTTGCGGTGGACTACGGTGACGGCCTCAGCGGGAAAATTGAAGCACGCCGAAGTGCCCAAGGGGAGTGCTCGGGAGTGAAGTTGAGATGCACGGCTGAAATTCAAGCACGCGGGAGTGCGGGAAATACGAGTACTGGAGTGCACGAAAGAAGAGTGCGGGAGTGCAGATGGTGAGGAAGAGGTCGGGAGCGGGAAGAGAGTGAAGACGGTGAGGTGGTGTCAAGTGGGAGGAGGGCGTTGGGCAGAAAGGCAGTTTTGACGAGCACGCCGCGACGATGACGTAACCGGCGCGTTGCCAGTTGCCCCCGCGAAAGGCGCAGCTTAACCCTGGCGGGACTGGCAGGCATATGTGAATCAAGCAAATTTGCTCAGCGAGCAGTCATCAGTGTTTAGCAGATGCGCGATGTCGACTTGCGGGAGTAGAGCTATGCTGGCAGATGGTAGTGAAGCAATGACACTCAGGAAGTGCTCAGCTCCTGGTACTAACGAGATTAATCACTGCATCCGTGCAGCTGGGGCGTAGAGTTGCCGTACCCAAACCTGTGGGGAGAGAGTTGTTCGGGCCCTTTGACAACGATCAACAACATCAAACACCACGCGACACCCTTGGTTTACCGACCATTATATACATTCCCAAGCTAAATACTGCTTGCCAGAAGCTCGGGCTAGGCGCGTTTCCCTCGCGATCGCTCCGCTGCTCGTTGATCTCGATTCGTCGACCGCCGATGTCACCGAACCTTCTGACAACCCACCAACGACGTCGAACATCGCCCTGCACCCATGGCTTATCAGATGTTATATATGTTTCCAAGCTAATCACTGCTTCTAGGAAGCTTGCGCCGAGCGGAATTCCCTTGCGACCCCTTCGCTGCTCGTGGATGTCAATATGTCGACCTGCGCCCACCATCATCCACCCCTCCATCCAGAACTCATGGCCTATCGTTCACTACATACGTTCCCAAGATAGCCAATACATCTACCAAGCCTGCGCCGAGTGCGTTTCCTTTGGAATCGCTTGGTTGCCCATCGAGATCAGTTTGTCGGCCCCCGTCCACCAACATCTACCCCTACACCCAGAATTCATGGCCTATTGGGCACTACGTACGTTCCCAAGCCAATTAGGACCTTCGTAAAATTTGTGCCGGGTGTATTCCCTTCGCGATCCATCCGCTGCCCGTCGAGGTCAGTTTGTCGACCCCAACCTACCAACATCCACCCCTCCATCCAACACCGATGGCGTACCAGCTATTGTATGCATTCCCAAGCCAATTACTGCTCCCAAGAAGCCTGGGCCGAGCATGTTCCCTTTACAACCTCTTGGTTGTCTGCCAACACGAATTCGTCGACCTGCACCCACCGACATTCGCTCATACATTCAACATCCATGGCTGAACGGCAACTACATATGTCCCCAAGCGAAATACCGTCCCCATGATACTTGTCTCGAGCGCATTCGTCTTGAAATTGCTCTGCTACCTGTCCAGCGCTGTTCGTCGGCTCGCGACACCCACCGACATGAACGAAGTCGAGTACTACGCCACATCCGCGGATTCCCGGCATTTACATACGTCTCCAAGCGACTTAACGTCCCCATGAAGCTTTACACAAGCGCATTTGTCTTGAAATCGCTCTGCTGGCTTCCAGGCGCTGTTCGTCGGCTTGCGACACTCACCAACATAGACCAGGTCGAGTACCACACCACACCCGCGGATTCTCGGCCATTGCGCATGGGTCCAAGCGAATTACCGTCATCATAAAGCTTGCCTCAAGTGTATTTGTCTTGCAATTGCTCCGCTACCTGTCCAGCGCTGTTCGTCGGTTCGCGACACCCACCAAACATGAACGAAGTCAATTACCACACCACACCTGCGGATTCCCGGCCATCACGCATGGGTCCAGGTAAACTACCGCTTCCAAGAAGCCTGGGCCGAAGGGCGTTTCTCTCGTAGTTGCTCCGCTACCTGTTAAATGCTGTTCGTCGGCTCGCGACACCAGGCTACATGAATCAGGTCAATTACCACACCACATCCACGGATTGTCGTCCAATGCGCATGGTCCCAAGCTAACTCTCTCTCCAGTGAACCTTGTCCTTGATGCTTTCCTTCCGCAATTGCCCTGTTGGCTGTCAATCTCCGTTTGTCGAACCGCGCCACGGATCGGGCCAACAATTCCAAACGCTACCCGGTATACATGATTTACCAGCCATTACACACCGATCCAAGCTGATTCTCACGCTGATAAACCTTGCTCCAAATGCTTGCCCTCCAGAATCCCTTTGCCGGCTGCCAATCTCCCTTTGTCGGCCCCGCGCGACCCTCCGGAAACAACAACGTCAGAAATTATGCAATATGTCTGGTTTACTGGTCATTACACACCGGTCCAGGCTGATTCTTGCTTTGACAAACGTTGCTCCAAACCTTTGCCCTCCAGAATCCCGCTGCCGGTTGCCAATTTCCCTTCGTCGACCCGCGCGGCCCTCTGAGATCAACAACGTCAAAAATCACGCAATATGTCTGTTTTACTGGTCAATACACACCGACCCAAGCTGGTTCTCTCATCAATGAACCTTTCTCCGAAAGCTTACCCGCCGGAATCCTGTTGCTGGCTATCAATCTTCCTTGGTCGACCCGAGGTGTCCACCAAAACCAACAACGTCAAAAACCCCGCAATATATTTGGTTTCCTGGCCAGTATGCATTCATCCAAGCTGACTACCGTCTATTAACACCTTGCAACAAGCGCATTCCCTTTGCAACCCATTTCCGGGTTGCCAAACCACCATCGTCGACCCGAGGTTCCCACCAAAACCAACAATGTCAAATACATCGCAATAAGTTCAGTTTGCTGGCCATTGCACACCAGCCCAAGCTACTTACCGCCTATTTGCATCTTGCGCCGAGAGAAATCCCTTTGCAGCCCCTCCGCTGCCCGTAAACCTTCGTCCGTCGACCTGCGCTCGTCCCCGACATCCACCCACCGATTGATCGCTCCATACCACCACTCCGGGGTTATAGAAACATAAGGCAAGAGAGGTGGATGCACTGGAGGTATTCTGGGCCTGGCAGAGAGATCTGGAGGTCAGGTTCTGCATGAATCAGGAAGTGGGATGTTGGTGATATGTCGGTGGAAATTCTCGGCAGGGTTAAGATCAGGAAACATGCATCGGCTAGGGTGCGATCCTGGATTGGATGTATCGGTTTGGCCCATGCCAAGGAGCCAGCAGGCTCATTGGAAGAGCAAGTTCTTGTCCAAACGGCTGGTTGCAGGTGGGATGGATGAATGTGGAGCTGATGATTTCAGGTCTGTTTTGACCGCTAATACATCCAAATCTACATCTGGAATTCACGGCCGTTACAGCCAGTGCTGTTATAATATCTCAATAAGCGTTGGCCCGCGAATAGGTTGGACGGTGGTAAGTATGTCAAAGATTCCGGGTATTTGCGGCGTGCGGGAGTTCTGATTGGTCAATATGAATTTCATTTACATTCTAACCTGCAAATCAGCAGACGACGAGTAAACTACCATCGCATAACTACCCTGCGTTTTAGAATACCAAATTTGCAATCCAGACCCACGCCCTTTCATCCTGAAATTCAGGGGATGTCTTCCGGCATGTCTCACAACGGCGATACTGTTTATTCACTCAGTTTCCTCATGCGAAGTTGCACGTTCTATTTGGTGTCTTCAGCTTTGGATCGTCTCCCAAGCGGTGGTGGATCGAGCAGTCTCAATATGGGAAGACACCAGGGGTGGTCGAGCTTGAATCCAAGACATGTCAATGTGCAAAACAATGCCGAAAGACATTGACTCAGTTTTGAATGTTCGCTGGGCTTTTGTCCTTTTTCCGGCCGATGGAACTCAGCCGCATGAGTATTCCATTCGATTCGTATATAACCTTGCAATTGTCCCCTTTCTCTGCGGGTCAGTTTCCTTCGCTTCACATCCATATAAACAACACAATACATACAATCAAACGAATCCGTCTCTACCGAGTTTTCCTTGAATCTTCCAGCCACGGCCGAATATCCACCAAACGAATCCGTCTCTATCGAATCTTCCTTGATTTTTCCAGCCACAGCCACATTTGCACCAAACGAATCCTTCTTTACTGGATTTTCCTCGAATCTTCCACATCCGAAAGCATCGAAATGATCCCAGCCACCACGTTCCAAGGACCGGCGGGCGGAGTGGCGTCGAACAGCCGTTTATGGCCCGAGAACAAGGAGGTGTTGGTGGTGCACTTCCTAAACGGCAACCCTGAGGAAAAGTACCTCGTGTGGCGCGTCGTTTCAGAACAATACAACTCTATCCCTATGCACCTAAAGTTCGTCTTCCCCGGCGACTGGAACGCTCGCCATTGTTCCGATATCCGCATTCTCTTCACGAACGGAGACTCAAGCAGCTGCGTCGGGCGCGACGCTGAGAACTGCCACCCCAGTGAACCGACCATGAGGCTCGACAGAGATAAAAGGGGACAAGAAATGGTTCCCATCATCTTGCACGAGTTTGGCCATGCCTTGGGTATGGGGCACGAACACCAGCACCCTTATTACGCTGCCGAATGGAACTACGGAGCCCTTCAGATCAGTCGTAGGCGGAGCTATCAGCACCTGCGCAGGAACTATGAAAGGGTCGATCTTCGAACCGCCATACTTACCGCCTATGACCCATGCTCCATCATGCATTACGAAATCCTCCCGGGAGAAACCCTCAATTACATGCCGCGTGTTTATCCTAACACTGAGCTTTCCAACGGCGACAGGGAGTTGCTGATAGCTCTTTATCCTTGGTAATCTTCCAAAGCGATGGCGGAGTCCGACGGTTACGAATCAATGAAAAAATGGATTTTTCTTTTGTAGTACGTTGTTGTAACATGTCGTATCTGGATCGTTGCCTAAAAAGGGAGAAGGAGAATAGCATTTCGAAGGGGCAACATACTGTCGGCGCGTGTGGCCACAGCAGACAGAAGTGCTAGGCGACAGCTGCTAGGTTATCTGACGTTTAGGTGAAGTCTCCCAAGCTATACGCTCGCGCTTCGACTGACCCATTTCCCCGTAGTAGAATAAGAGATAGATTTCTTCCGCCACCGTGCACCTCATTCACTGGTCTTGATGTCGCGCTTACTGTCTTGCTATAGCCCTGGGTTCAGTTGCCCATCAGTGCCTATGCACCATCTTAGTCAACAGTTTGTTACATGACTGCGGAAGCCTTGGAGAGACCGGACACTTCGTTCTGCTAGACACAGATTTCGGTAGTATCCCTTATGACTTAGAGGGAATAATTCGATCCGGAATTGCAGGAGCCTTCGTCTTTACGGAAGATGGAGTAACGCCATCAGTCATGGAGAACGGACTACGTACCCACTGCCCTGCAACCGAATTTACAAGACACATTGAGGTAGACTGGGAAGGGAAACCAGCAAATCTAGTTCTTTGTACCCGTTACGATGGGCGAAAGATCGGTCTTGTCACCCCCACTGCCGCGCAGATGTTGCCTTCTGCAGAGGTCTGATCCCTCCCGCTTCCGCACCTCATACCGCGGACTCAGTCAGTTCATTCTGCGAATGCACAATTCACAAGTTCATCTCATCCGAAGAACAGGTTACGCCCAGAGAGGAATCGGATATCCCTAATGTTGTGCAAGCCAAGGACCAAACGTGTATGCGATGTGCTGATGCAGGCTAGTATGCTGAATATGTTGAAGTCATAACGGACCATGACGTCCTCGTAGATCAGTCGCGGCGTCTACTGCACTGTTGAGGACTTGTTGAACAGTGAGGGAATTGAGCTCACTGCTGCTACAGTGACGATATTAAAGCTATTGGATATATATATGCTGAGGGCCATGTATGACGTGCAATAACTTGAGATGATGATCGACAATGACAAGAATATGGGCGGGTAATAGCGGTAAATAGTGGTGCTGGTTAACAGGACTGTACCGCTGTTCTGCGGGATATCCAGCCTTCGCCGAAACTGCTCGAGAAGGATACAGTAGATACGATGGTTTGCCCCCCAGCTAAATTCAGGACAAAACAACTTGAATGCTTCGTTCCTGGCCGTGAGCCAATAAGATACCTCGCCATGTTCGGCAACACAACCACATACCGGCAGGGAGACTAGGAGCTCCTTAGCTCGACACTGTGAGCTCTTTCGGCAGGATTATTAGGTGGCTCTGGCTGTAAAACACGTAAAACAGTATGATACCATTGGATATGACTGACTCGGTGGGTCCCTGCTGGTGTGCCAAAGTGCGCGTTAGCAAATGATATTTTTAGAAATTTAACAACTGGGCTACACATGAGACGGAGGATTGTGAAACTGTGATGATCTCTGGAGCACTCTTCCCCGCTCCGTCGTTTGAAGTTGTGGCAAACATACAATTTCCACACAGCCACAACAGCGCAATGGCTTGCTTGATCGGCTTTGGGCTGCGACTGTCTTGGATCGTGGTTTTCATGTACAAAGGGCTCCGGGTCATTGCGGCGTGTGGAGGTTTTGATTGGTCAGAGTAAACTTTTCCTCCCTATCTTGCCATGGTCGAAGGCCGAGTGCTCTAAGGAACAGAATAACATCCCGTATAACATTCCCTGCGTTTCCCCGACCTCAAATATAGATAGCTCGTACTATTCTATCCCAAGTCCCTCCATCTATTCCAAGGGATGTCTCTCAGCATGTCGCACAGTACTGGACTACGAACAGTCAACTCGAGGCTGACCTCCTAGTCCGATTCACTGAGAAGCCTCACGGCCCCAATTAAAGCTCTCGCTTAGACATATCAATGTGGAAAACAATGGACAAAGACATTTGCGCGGTCATGGGGTTTGTTCATTGTTGGAGGGTTTCTGTCGCAGATACATGAGCACGGACGGAACCCAACCTATGAGCGTCAGCAGCATGAGCTCCGACAGGATATCAAGGTCCATGAATGCGCTTTTATTTGGAAAGTATATATTCTTGCAGTTTTCTCCTATCTAATATCAAATTGTCATCTTCCCTCCACAAAAACAGCCCCCAACACAACACGCCAAACTCTTCTCTGTCGATTTCCCTTCAAATCCTTATACTTGTCTTATTTCGGCATTCGGAATATTTCGAAATGATCACTGTTCACTCACACACTCGCAATTCACACAATCACTCTCGGGCGACTCGATCAATGTGCTACGACGGGTGCTCGCCACCTGGTGGTGACGGCAACAATCCATCGTCATCCTGGAACCGTACGACCGGCATTGGAAGTCGAGACATCACCTCCGAGAGGCCCTCGGGTGGAGTAGCTTCGATCAAGAGCTTGTGGCCTTCTTGGAAAAAACGACTGAACGTGCACTTCCTGGATGGCACAAAGCGCCAAAGGGACCTCGTGAGGAACATCGTCAACGAACATTACCTCAACATCCCCATGCATCTAAAAATACGTTTCCTCAAGCACGAGACGTACCATGATTCCGATATCCGCATTACCTTTCAGACGACGTCCTCAGAGAGCTACCTTGGGCGTGACGCCGAGAAACACCTGAAGCACTTTGTAGTTCCAAACAGCAAGGTAGTTGCGATGCTGGTGTTCATGCCGCAGGCCAAAGGCATGACCAAACTCGTGCAAGATGGTGGCCTGCATGTCCAAACGGCTTTGCTGCCGGGTCCGTCCACTCGATCTCAGGTCAAGCCACATGGTCGGCTGCCCACGCACAAGCATGGATGGGACCCTGCAACGGTAAGCGAGAACTATGACAAGCTCAATCCTAAAGGGATTCAGTATGATGCCTACGATCCGGACTCCATCATGCACTATCCCATCGAACGTCGAGACACTCGCAATGGGATGTCGCCTGTTTTCCAGAACTGTGTGCTTTCGGAGGGTGATGAGGAGCTTCTGATGGATCTTTATCCGCTCCCAGGGTACTGAAGAGTATACGAGAAACTAGGGGGGAAGAGAGGCTGCAGCATAGATGGTACAAGGAATCAGATCACGGCGATTGCTTGGTGATCTGCGGCAGCGGTGCTGTAGCCTCCAAAATGCACCCGCATCGTGGCCAGGGATAGGGTGAAGAAGTTGGCAAACGGCGGCGGTTGGATAAAGCTTATGGCAGTTGGGAAGTTTTTGTCTACGGGTAGGGCGTTGTGATTTTATAGAAGTGTCCTTGCATGTGGTGGTGTGCTGTACATACATACGAACTCCGTTAAACACTATATCATTTTGTCTTATGGATTACCACTTTACGGACGACAGGTAAAGACAGGAGATCTGCGAAAGGAGCACTCTGACATCGAAAGGACGCGAAGAGTCCAGCACGTAGACCTCGCTTACAGATTTATTCCTTTCCCAACGAAAACAATCTTCAAAAGAGCGGCGTACTCTGCAAGAAGGTTCGGATGATTGAAACAGCAACCTCCAAGCTCTTCAAACACACAGTTCAGCTCAGAATCTGTTCGGTCCATCTTCCCGAGGTTTCGCTCTGGTGCCCCACTCAAAACCCCTCGGCCCTCTTCATCACACTCTCCACCCCGTGCGGAGTCTTGCCCCACTGCCCCTTCTCATCCAGAAACTCCGCCCTATCCTTCTCCCACAGCTCCTCGGCCAGCTTCGACCTCTCCGCACTCCTCGGCTTCAATTCCGCCTCAAAATTCTCCAACTTGGACACAATGCCGGGCTCATACGCTTCCACGTCTATGACCCTCCCATCCCCCTCGATGTCAAACGCCCACAACAACCTCGCCACGGCCAAAAACAGGCCTTGCTCGGCGAGGTGCTGCCCCGGGCACACGCGCCTCCCGGCCCCAAACGCGTACAGCGCCTCGGAGCGCGCGCCGACGCGATCGTCGGCCAGCTCCGATGCGGCCTCGAGCTTGCCGGCCCAGCGGTCCGGGTCGAAGGTGCGCGGGGAGGGGTAGAGGGAAGGGTCGCGATGGATGGCGTAGGCGTTGAGCACGAGCGGCGTGCCGGCGGGGATGACGTACGGACCCCACGCTACGGGCTCTGTCGTCGCGTGGATGAGGCCGAGCGGGAGGACCGTCAGCCAGCGGTGGACTCTGTGAAGTGTCAGTTTGGAGGGGGGGCGAGTGGGTTGGGGGAGACGCACTCTTGGATGACCTGGCGCACATATGGCAGCCTCGCCGCGTCCGTCTCGTCGGGCAAGCGGTCCGGCCCGACGACGCTATCGATTTCCTCCTGGGCCTTCCTCTGCACTTCCGGATACAGCGTCATGGCGGCGATCCAGTTCTTCAGGGTGCTGGTGGTGGTTTCAGTGGCGGCAGTGATGAGAAGCTCGCCAATCTCAGCCGCCTCGCTCTCCGACACTCGCCCGGAGAGGTCGCTCTGCTTAAGCCGCTCCATGATGGACCGGTTGAAGCACGGCAACGACAGCCCCGCCGCCATCCGCTGCTTGGTCGCATCCCAGTGCCGCAAAATCAGCTCCCGATGGCTCGCCGCGATGCGCGCCGCCGTCCGTCGCGCCGGCACCGTCCACTCGGGCAGCTCCCAGAACCCCGGCAGCTTGTCCAGCCACGCCGTGCGGTTGTAGTGCTCCATGAAGTCGACCAGATCCGCGAAAATCTCATCGACCGCCTCGTCCTTGCTCTTCGGCACCCGCTGCCCGTTCATCAGCGTCATCGCCAACGACCCCGCGTACCGCTCCACGTGCTTCCGCCACCCCTTGCCGTCGCCCCCCACGTCCACCACCAGCTGCTTCGCCTCGAGCTCTTGGAGGGGTCGGTACTGCCGCGACGCCCCGACGTTGAGCACCGCGTGCCACAGCTTCCGCGCCACGCGCCACTTCGGCCCGTGCATGAATTGCGGCCAGTACCCGGACCGCATCGCCAGCTCCATCCGGCTGCTCGGCCGCCCGGCGGTCGCCTGCCCTTGCTTGTGGAAAAGGTCGTGCGCCTCGTTGGCGCCGCAGACGATCACCCACGGCTGCGCGCCTTTCATCACCGTGTAGACGGGCCCGTAGGTCTTGGCCCACTCGGTGTAGATGCGCTCCGGGTACAGGTCGCCGGCTAACTGTGAACGGTCAGCGGTGAGTCGGGATGAGAGGAGAGGGGGGAGAGGAGGTGTACCTGGCGCAGGTTGCCCCAGAAGGGTATTGTTGGGGGTCCTGGCGGCATGTGGGCCGGCCGCGACCCGATCTTCAACAAAACACTGACGAGGTAGGCGGCGAGGGCGAAGAGGGCGGCGCCGAGGACCAGCGGGGGCGCCGGCGAGGCGGTTTGGAAGAGAGATGTCAAGGCCATGGTGAGCGGGAGGGGATGGGGATGCCTGGGCGGGCGTGTTTGTGGAGAGTTGGTTCTTGCCCGGATGTGGACGGGCTTATATATGTACAGAAGCCGGGCTGTGTTTCCTAATCTTCACGTTAGGCCGGTTTCCACCCGCAGCCCTATGATTCCTGTGTTGGTACCACATGGTAATTAATCAACAGTGGGGTTTAGATTAAATGCATGTACTTGGTAGGGAAGTCTGCGGAGGAGGGTGTGCAAATGGAGATGCTGCCGCGTCACTTGCGCGCGCTGGGGGTGTTGTGGACTGGCATTAGGCGTTCGCCCCATGTCGATGTGGCAGTGTGACAGGCGGGCCTTCGTGGGCCCTCGTGGGCCTTCTTCGTGCCCTCGCCGGTGCTAGCTCGTTGAGATGGTAGATTGGCGCACGCCATTGCCCCATCAGTTGATGGATAAGCATGCAGCAAGGCCTGCTCTCCGAAGACGAGCATGTTCGCGTGTCCGATCCTGCAGTGCAGCGTCAAGTGCGACGAACCGCCACCTTTGCTGTGGGTGGTGACAGGGGTTGGGGGAATATTTCTAGTCGTCACGTTTTTGCGCCACGGTGTGCTTCTATTTGCTCGTGCCCTTCGCTTACGGGAGCGGGACGGCGGGACGGCGCGACCAAAGGAACGATAAGCTCCATTCCTGCAAGTGACAGGGGTCTGGTTATGGATGCTTAGTAGCCACACTTCTGTTGCTTCCAGTGAGTATTCCGGCTGTGGCTGCTGATGCCTTCTGCTTGGTTGTCAGCTGTCCAGAGGGTAGATGATCAGTTCTCACGTCAACTGGCAAGAAAGTTGTTGAAGTGTGTAGGACATGCACAGACGCTGGGATCTGCGGGGAAGATATGTGGGGGTTTTTATCCGGAGCGGTGGGAGAGCCGAGAAATCTGGCAACATCTCGTGGTCACAGAGGCTGGTTATGTAATTCATGGGTGGGGATTGGTGCAGATGCGGAGACAAGTAATGAAGACAAAAGAACGGAAGATTCTGTCACTAGAGAAGAGCTAAGCATTCAATCATGTCATGTGGCTTCTATTTTCTTCCGAGCACAATAAATAAGCGTAGGATCCACTCCCTGCCTGTCTTCCTTTTGGTACCTTCCTTTCTGGCCCACCTGACGGTCAGAATCACCTACTAAGCATTCCTTCATAATCAGCCTCATGAGTGCTGACGAGTTGTACCCCGTCCTGAGTCGGTGTCTTAGTAGTTGGGAGACCCGGCCATGATTATGCATCACGGCAATAACGCGCCAATTTCGCTGGGCTCTGATCGTCAGAAATTTTCCCGTTTTACTCGAGTACCGAGGCCCCATGACGTCTGCGGGTGAGTGGGTAGGGCGCACCCTTGTCCATCACCGGCCCATCATATCTCCCGGCCGGCGGAAGTGGGGGAAGCCTTGACTTTCGAAACTGAGTAAGTACAATGGCTGCTATATTGTTGGATGGAGAAAAAGAACGAACGTTCGCCCAATTACCCCAACTGGACTGGGGGGCCTATATACCCCCCTCCCTGCTTCCCGGTGTGGCAGCCAGAAGGGTAGAAATGGTGCAATTATCCAACATATACATATTGTGTCATTCCTGTGAGTTTGTCGGCTTCTTAGTGGAGTTTCTTGGGGGCCAATTATTTAGTGGGGTGCTGCAGATCCTGTGCCTATACTGATCTCTCTTACAGCGAGGTGGAGAGTGCGCTCGAATGATCCACAGAGGATGGACAGTACTTAATCAAATATGCACCTGGTACTCCGCTCCTTGATGGCCTGCATAAGTGCCTTTGTTTTGAATCCGGGCCAGCCGTGATGGCTCTAGAAAGTTCAGTCTTGTGGTTTATTTTTGCTTCCCTTCTCTTTTATGTTATCATCACGACCCGCGCGGCTTACAAAGATGCTCTTCTTCTCGAACATGAGCCTTTAGTAAACAGGGCTTTTGAAACCTGATCTTTGGTAATTGCAACGGATGCTGTATGTATAGGGCAGAGACTGAGCTCGTAAAGACTTCGGCTGGAATCCAATCAACGATGAACAAACTCAAGAGCAGCGTCACACGATACAGTTCCGATGCTGTCATTTCAATCCAAAAGCTCTCTACTATCCTCTATAACTGTGCTATAAAAGGAAATGTTAGGGTCTTCCCATGCAGCTACATAACGACGTCTCTGGTCTTCCCGCTTGTGAAAGTCTGAATTTGCTGCTGATGGTAGCGTCCATAGACTCTTAAGCATTGGATGCGAAAGGCCGATATTTCTTTTGGCGAAGTCAGCCAGCCTATCAAATGCAGTTGAGCCGAACCTCTGGTCCGAGCACGCTCCGCTCATCAGGCCACCACCGGACATTCGCCTCTCTTGATCGACGACTGGATTCTGCCATCGGCTCTCGCATGGCGCAATGCGTGATATTTCACATTATATTAAGTAGGACGCCAGATATCTGCCAACTTCCTCGCACTATTCTGACGAAGAGTGGCAAATATTCCTCTATCCCCAGCTCTCCGCCATGATGAGGCGAATACTCCTCTGTCTGCAAAAAACTTGGCTTGCCGTTGGGACCACCTATGCGAAGAAGGGGTGCAAGCCACCAAACCAGCAACCAACACGAGGAAGTAGCCGACAAACAATACGCAGAGTACCAGCATGCATGAGGACCGAGGTACGCTGACCCTCCGCATCTCCATCGGCCTGGAGGAATGAGAGACGGGAAAGGGATACCACCAAACGCTACCTGGTCTGGAAAACAAACTCGAAAACCATCTTCACGGCCAAGCTCTGTCTCTCTCTGTCTCGTCCGAAGACCAGCCCGCCTGCCAGTCCTCTCCACGCAGGCCCAAGTCCCTCATCCTCCACATAGCCGCCACCCTGGCCGCGCGCACTTCGACATGCCGCTCTTACCGGCCTACTGCACGTCGTCCAAGTCTGGCGCGAGGGGGTAGTTCAAGCATGCCATCAGACTGGGTCTTTGCGAGTTGTTGGTGGACTCAGGGTCAGAATTTGACCGCGCCGTGGATTCTTCCTACCGGCATGACGGTGAAGTGGGGTGGGCGGCAGGCGACGTGCGTTGCCCGTCTTGGTCAATGGTGAGTTGCCGCCCCGTTGGTGTTTGATCCAAGCGGAAAAGGAGGAACTTTTGCTCGGAATGTGTCGTTGCTGACTGTTCACCCCGAGGGCGGGTTTTCTGTATTGGTCCTCACCGCGTGCTGGATCTTTGGGACGATCTGGAGGGTCGGGGTGCGGGGAAGGCTACGCATGAGTTTCATGGTAGCGATATTGTCAGCTGGTCGGAGTATGAAGGGAACTGCTGCATATTCGAAAGGTTCTCTTCGTGGGGAGAGCGGAAAGAAAAAGGGGTATTATTATCGGATGGAATGAATCTACGCGGACAGCTTGGCTTATTTCGATTGTATTCTAGGCCTAGGAGCGCGCTTCTGGATAGTAGCTGTGAGCGGCGAAGGTCCAGGCACGGGAACAACGTGCAACTGGATTGTTTATTGCCATCGCAATCTCCCAACCTTACTTCCCCGCGACTCCGCGAGACACGGATATGTTGCTCCATCTCTGTTTTCCATATCGAGCGTAGTTTAACAGCCTCCGAGTCAGATGTTTGGCGATCCCAGAGGCAATCATGCCCAATGCTAGCGTGAACCAAGCGGAGGGATCTCCTGGACCAAAACGCCGGGCCAGCGGAAACTTGGCTAGGTTGGTGCATTGGTTTAGAGATGATGCTTTCAGCACCGCCTGCAATTATGCCCAACTGTGGGTACTATGTGGCGTTCCAATTGAAACAGCCGGGCTCTCGTGTTGGAGCTTATAGAGAGAGGTCGTAAAGGCGAGCGGGCTAGCTTGGGATCGGCACGAACCGCCTGAGGCTAACGATGTGGCTGCAGTTTTGCACCTGAAGCAGTTCGCTTTGGTATCTACCCCTGAGGACCAATGCAAGCCGACCGGGAACCAGATGCATAAGCTTTGGTGGACGGGGTTAGAAAGTCTTGAGTAATTATTATTGGGGATGCGTAGGCAGTAGTTGTGATGGATTGCGGCGTGATGGATGATCGACAGGCAACTGCTGCTAGCTCGAATATAATTACGGATCCGTGAAAACAAGGGTTCTGCGGCGTAGGTAGGAAAGACAACTTCACGCCCGCATTCCGCTGCAAGACGCCTCGATTCCCAAAACCTAGGATCGACGCGAAGAATAGTCAGGCATAAAGGTTCCAGCAGCCGGCGGACCGGAGACGAAGGGCTGAGAGACGCAGGGGGGGTCGGCAATTGACTCGGATGGTTGGAGTGGCACAGACCAACCCCACAGCGGCACAGCGGGTCGACTGTTCAGAAAGCTCTGATCCGCGCCTCTCCCGCCATCGATCCACGCGACTACTAACCGTTCCGGAGGGCTCAGCCCTCGTTTCATCAACACGCCATCCCACCTTCCTCGTTCCTGGGTGACGAATTCCTCTGGATCATGCAAACCATGGCCCACTTTGGGCACTATTCTTATGCTACTCCAGGCGATCATGAGCAACATGTGACGAGCGTTGCCTGTTCGGACATTGTCGCTTCGCCGGACCCATCAGCCGCATGTCCCGACAACTTGCGGGTCCCAGTTACCACGCAGCGTGACAGAGGATTGGGTACTCGTCGGAATGGGATAGTCTACCGCTACGCTACTGCTCGGCCTTCCCTTCCTGTCCAACAGCCCGCGTCGGTTGGCTGGTCTCTTACTAGCTCGGTACCATCGCAAAAACAAACTGCCAACCGAGCAGTAATCCGTGGATATTACTTCTCCATGGGCCCTCGAATGCCAGCCTTCTCGGGACTCCCACTTTAACACTCACTCCCTTTTGAAGCGCCCAATGGGCAACAATTTCTCAACCAACAAAGGCTTGAAGTTCGAATACCCCGCCTCTGCGGAGCCGAATTGATCATGATGCGCCTCGAGGGCCGCGCGCCCGTGCTATTCACCGTCCTTATGGTGATGCTACCACTTGCTGTCGTGTCCATGGCCTTGCGTATCTTCGTAAGACTAAGACTCGTCAAAGCATTTGGTATCGATGACTACCTCATGCTCCTTGCAACTGTGAGCACCTGTATACCCCAAACCTTTCCAGGGGACACACTGACGGAATTGTAGCTCGCCTTCATCATGTTCACCACATGCTCATCGGGTGGTATTCGATACGGCACAGGTAGACACATGGCTGACCTCACGCCTGAAGACACGATGAAAGCCCTGCGGGTAAGTCGAGACGACACACGCCGCTGCATTCCCGTATCCTGACAGGCAGTCCAGTATTGGTGGCTTTGCTACATCGCCTACGCCAGCACCATGCTGTTCGCAAAAATGTCAATCGGCTTCTTCCTCCTCCGAGTAACCGTCTACCGCGCCCACGTATGGATCATCAGATCCGCCATGGCCATCACCGCCGTCACCGGCATCATGTTCCTCCTCGCAACCCTGTTCCAGTGCAGCCCCGTCTCCTTTTTCTGGACCAAGGCCGTCGGCGCCCAGGGCAAATGCCTCGACATCGAAGTCATCATCGCCCTGACCTACTTCTACTCGGCCGTCAGCGCCCTCTGCGACTTCACATTCGGCATCCTCCCCGTCTTCATGCTCTGGAACCTCAACATGAGCCGCAAGACCAAAATCGCCGTCGCCCCCATCCTGAGCATGGCCTGCATCGCCTCGGCCGGCCTCCTCGTCCGAACCGCCTACGTCAAGGACTTTAGGGATGCGGATTTCCTCTGTACGTCACACCCAGCCTTTTCCGCTACATTTGCTAACAGAGAACACAGACGCAACCGTCTACATCGCCATCTGGTCCGACGTCGAAGAGGGCCTCGCCATCACCGCCGGCTCCCTCGCCTGCCTCCGCCCCCTCTTCCGCCTCATCACCACCAAAGTCGCCTCCTACGGCTTCGGCACCAAAGACCGCTCCGGCTCGTCGCACCCCAGTGCCAGCAACCTCCCCGAACACAAGTGGCCGGCCAGCCAGGAAAACAAGCAGAGGCCGCCGAACCTCGACTCCCAGTGGAGCATCCTGCACACGGAGAACCCGCCCGATGATCGGGGGTTGTTTGAGATGCAGGCGAAGGTGCCGGCGGTGGATGCGAGAAGCGTGGAGTCGAAGGCGTCGGATGCGCATTCGGCGAGTCGGATTTGGGTTTGAGAGGAGGAGTAGAGAGAGATATACCCCCGTTATGAGTTTTTGATTTATTGTATGATCTTAATGAACTATTGGACCATTGCATTGTTTGGTGGCTATCGCAGAGAGGAAGATTGATCCAGTGAGCTGTGGCGAGAGATTTCATGGACGGGAGCGTCGCAGCGGATTTTTTTTTTGGACGATGACCGGGATGAATGGCAGGGATGCGTGTACGTCAATGGCGAGGACTACTGCAGGAAGGCAGCGCGACAAGTTGTGGCAGAGTCACCGGGGAAGGACAGTGTGGCGGAGCATGAGGTACGCAATGGGAACGATCGCGCGGCGGAGATTATTGGCCTGCCCTTGTCATTCCCGTAGCCTTGGAATTGGGGGCCGCAGTGACGGAGCCGGAGGAAGAGAGGACCGCGGCTTCCAATGGCAAACTGGTGGTCGATCATCTCACACTGGCGCGGGGTGTTCAGCAGGCGGCGAAGATGTCCGCTTTTGGAGCAGTCACTCTCGGTCCCAACCCGCTTCGATGGAACTAACTCCTAAGCTTCTACTTGTTCAGATCAACTTGGATCACATTGGTGAGAGGCGTCACAACGCCGGTTGTCGACACTTCTCGCCAGCGGAACCGTCATTGTGGCCAACGAGGTGGTGGTGCAGCTCGTTCACACGTGTGCGAAGGACTTCCATGTGCTGCAAAGCTCTTCTCTGCAAAGGATCCTTCTGTTGACCATTTGAATTCGCAGAGAAGCCTCTTTCTATGCAGCTCAATCTCCCGGGAGTGTGCGTCAATGGAACTCTTTATGGATATCCATTGTTTGACGCATCAAAGGTCATGTTCCAGAACCTTGCATTCCCAAACGAGAAGAGTGAAGGTATCGCGTAGTCTCTGCTCCTGCCATGGCATGAATTCCTGAGACAGCAATCAAAAATCAGCTGGGAAACTCTCAAGAGGACATCACGAATTTCAATTCTTCGATCAAGGGATGTAGCCTAGGTAGCAAATTGGAGATCCAGCCCATCTCTAACGACGATGAGCTATTCCCTCGGTGTGAATCGAAGCATAAGAGGCGGCAGGGTGGTGGTGAAGGTATCCAGCGCATCCTCGTCAAACTTCTTCCCATCCTCGCCGGGCGCAAACGACACATCAAACCGCAACGCAATCTTGCTGATGGCTATCCGGAGCGTCGTGATCGCCAGGACCTTCCCTGGGCAGGAGTTAGGACCTTTGATTTTTGGTCAGTCTTTTGCATCATTTTCGAAGAAACACGGGCTGCAACTCACCGATGCTGAAAGGAATGAACGGCTCCTGATCCGTCCCCATCTCGACCCTGCGCTCGCCAAACCTCTCCGGGATAAATTCTTTCGCCTGCTTGTGGTACCGCGGGTCCGTCTGGATGCGCTGCACGGGCACGAAGACGTTGGTGTTGCCGGGGATGTGCACGCCGTCGACGATGATGCCGTTCGGCGGCGTGGTGCGGTAGCCGCCCGTGAGCAGCGCCGGTTTCAGGCGCAGCGTCTCGTTCATGATGTCGTCGATGTAGCGGACGGACTTGGCGCGCTGGTACGTCCATTCGCGGCGCGGCATGGCCTGGTCCAGCCGCGTCTGGAGTTTCTGCAGGACGTGCGGGTTGCGCGCGAGGAAGAAGAGGACTTCGGCGAGGGTGGCGGCGGTGGTGTCGCTGCCGGCGATGATCAGGGCGCGCGAGTCTTCGTGGAGGGCGGCTTCGGATGGCGCTGCTGTCACGTCTTTTTCGATGAACGCCTTGAGGAGCCAGGACATGACGTCTTGCGGGTCCTTTTCTCCGTCCCATTTCTGCTTTGGTTAGCACATGCGGTGCTGGCTGGGCGAGGTAGACTTGCCTGGATTTTCGTATTGAGTTCATTGGAACACCAGCTGAAGAAACCAGCATAGCCGGCCGCCGCGCCAGGAATGCGTGACAGCAGATTCAGCATCCAGGGGACGGTGGACATTATGCCGAGAAGCGCCATGTGGTCGTGGATGCCTTTGATGGCTGGATGCTCCGTGCCCGCCTCCAACCCGCCAAAGTCCTTTCCAAACCCGACGTCGCCCATGATGTCGAAGGAGAGGAGGTTGGACCACTTGGTGGCGTCGAGAGGCTTGTCAGGCGCAAAGCGTGTCTTGATTTGCTCGAGGAAGAGCTCCACTTTCGAGGCAATCTTTGGCTCGTATATGTGGAATGCTGCCATACGCACGTCAGCACAGTCCCATCGTCAGGCTTGGCGACTCACCTTTGACGGAGAAACTCCGATCCCAACCCCTGCGGCGGTTCTTGTGGTCGTTCAAGTTGCGCGTCATGTGGATCGAGCATTTGGTATGGTCCGAGGAGACTTGGGTGTACCATGTCGATTTGGGACATTCAGAACTCGGCCCGTAGATTGTCAGAATGGCTGACTTCCGGAGGATTGCGAGCTCGCGGGGCCCTGGCATGACGATTGAGCGCAAGTCTACTGTATTGGACAAAGGTGTGCTTACCAGTGCGGATAAAGTCCCCGTACTTGTCGTGCCATTTCCCGATTTCCTTGTGGTACTTGACCTCCTTCGCCGACGCGGCTGTGGCGTAGAAGCGGGAGAGCTTTGCGCCCCACGGCCCGGGAAACTGTCGGAGAGGGTGGAAGAAGAGCCGGTAAAGAGCCATGCTGAAGAAGATGCCGACGTTGAATGAACCGAAGACGAGAACCGCTCTTGTCAGGCCTTCGCGAATGCTGAACAACGACAGACATGTCGATAGAAGGCCCCCTGCCGCGAGAACGAATGAGCCGAGGAAGGGGTACAGGTATTCCTCCACTCTCAGGTTCCGGACAACCACGGCGTGAAATAGAATCCCAATGTACGCAGTGGATGCGGCAAGCGGAAACAAATTCGCCTTGAGAGCGGACTCGACTCCACTCCACACCGGCGAGAGAATGGTAGCCATGCTGAGTCGTTGGACGAGAAGGATGGGATGAAAGTTGGAGATGATTTCTGCGCACTCAAAACTTCCAGCGAGCCATATATGTGAACAGTTCGACGCCAATCAGAGACTTGCTTATCTGAAACAGCGACAACAACCGTGGGGTCGGAAAGAAAGTGCAAGCTTACTCACGTTCATGCAGTGCACCAATGCACCGAAGTGGGTTGTTTGTGATCAATCAGCGCCGATCGGCTCTGTGTTTGTCGTCTTTGGGGGCCGCAACAAAGTATTGGCTAACGTGGCCCGTCCCGTTCCCATGCATGATCTCCCAATCACTCGTCCAATGGGTACGCAGTACGTCCAGTTCTGCCGCTGCTGCTGGTCCTTCTCGTGCATATTTTCATCCTTGTGCGTGGGGTCCTCGGAGGGTGCAGAGCGTATTTGGCAATGGCAGCAGTCCATCTTCCCCACTTTCAGGGCACTTTGACCGCGTATATCGGCAGCTACTTATATACTAAGCTGTATCCCGCCTGACTGCACGCTGCTGCCTAAACGTGCTGTCTGAATCGCGACATTCAGCATTCTGGCATCATCACACGCTGCAGATACCCGGAGTGTGTGTTTCTGGAACTGTAGCTTTGGATGCAAAGCCAGCACGCTTGGTGCCTCCGAATAACGTCGGCATCTGAACGAGTCAATTGAGGGTCGAGTGATGCAGCGGAAGATGGAGGGTGCGGAGAAGAGAATGACGACTGAGAGCTGTGTTGGGGCATGCGTCATCCTGGGAGCGACATATTGTATGTACATAAAACCGGAGATCGTTGCAAGCAATCATCAAGCCCGTGAGAGAGACGACTGTTTTTGAGATGTGCATGGGGGGTCAGATATGTCGAGACCGTTAAACGACTTGGCCTATTTGCTCGGAAGCTGAAGACCTGCCATGGAATTCAAAGGATTACGATGGGAGGGGAGTTGAAGTACCTGTCCAGATGAGTTCATCATGACTGATCGACTTACATTCTCATTCGGACGAGTGCTCCAACTCCCCATGTCATGTGTGAGAGCAATATTGAAACGGAATTTCTACCACGAGGATATGCGCTAATGGGAACTATAGCTGGTTAACATCCACTACTCCGTAGCCATGGCCATCCATCGAGACCACCATACATGCAAAGAAACGTTGCGAAAAACCCACCACCCTGCCCTCAAGCTTTTCTGAACTCCGCCTCCACCTGCTCCGCTCTGACATCCTTGTGGAAATTCCAAAGGTACTTTTCAATCGCTGCGCATCCACCTTTCGACCCGCTGCGCCAGACACAAACCCCATCCATCACATCCAGGCTTGCAACCAAAACACCATTGACAAACTCGATGCGAGGATGCTTGTTGGTAAAGTGGGCTCCATCCCCACCCTCAAGAAACCAACTTTCTCGGTCGCCTTGGCGGATAACAGTGACTGTTCTGCCATCGAGTTCCGTCACGAGGAGCTGGCCTCCAGACTCTTGCATAAGAGTAAGGGAGTGGCCACTCTTTATTGACGCGAGAGAAACGGCGGCGTCGTCAAACGTGCTCAGATCGATAACGAACTCCTGCAGGCTGGTGAAGAACGAGGCTGATTTTATGATCTCCGCCAAGGTGGGGCAACCGGGGAGCATGAAATCGAGCATACTCGGCGGTTGTTGAGGTGTTTTTTGGAGGGCAGGGCCCTCCGAATGGGTGTTCAGCTCCGTCCGGAGCCTGGTGTTCTCTGCCTCTGAAGACTCCACCCGCGCTCGTAGCAGGCCAGCGTCATCGGTGGCGATCTGGAGGCGATGAGCGGACTCCATTTGGGCGGCCTCATACTTTGTTGCTTGCACCGAATGAGTGTTCAGCTCCGTCCGGAGCCTGGCGTTCTCTGCCTCCGAGGATTCCACTCGCGCTCGTAGCAGGCCACATTCGTCCGAGGCGTTCTGGAGGTCTTTGGCGAGCTCTCGTTGTGCAGCCTCTTTCTCTGATGTTTGGAGGGCGGTGTCCTCCAAATGGGTAGCCAGCTGGGCGTGATCCATCGCTTTCTCCGCCTCCAACGAATAAACCCGCGCTCGTAGCAGGGAAGCTTCGTCTTTGGCGTCCTGGAGGGCTTGGGCGAGCTCTCGGTGTGCGGCCTCATGCCACGATGCTTGCACGGACTGGGTGTTCTCTGCCTCCAAAGACTCCACCTGCTCTCGTAGCAGGGCAGCTTCGTCCTTGGCGTCCTGAAGGTTTTCCGCGGACTCTCTTTGCGCGGCCTCGTGTCCCGATTTTTGGAGGGCACTGCCCTAATAGGATCTGAGGTCAGCGCGGACTTGCCGGTTCTCTTGCTCCAGGGATTGAACACGCTTCTGCAGCACGATCACCTCATTCTCAGCGAACTCCACAGCGGTGCTGGCGTCGAAACTGTCAATCTCTATGGCTTGCATCTGAAGTCGAGCTTCAATCCGATCGTCGTCTCGCTCCTTCATGCGGATACGCAGCCTCCTTGCCAGACTTGGGATTTGTCTGCTCAGTCGTGCCTCCGCCTGGAGGAGCTGCGCAGAGATTCTTGCCAGACTCCCCTGTCTTGGGCTGCGAGTGCTTTTGTTCTTTGCAGTTCTGAGGTCGTATCTGCCGGAGTCTTCTGCGTTTGGTCTGCGAGTGACTCCGCTGCTCGGAGTTCTTCCATGGCGTTGTCCAGAGCAAGTGTCCGTTCGTCGGCGAGATTGTTCGATTCTCGTAGTTCGGCGCGAGTGTTCCGAAGCTCCACTAGAATGTGTTCGAGATCGAACAATGGACGTCTCTGCCCTTTTTCTTCTCGCGAAGTGATGGTACGGTCTGCCAGTTGGAGTTTCTCGTCGTCGAGAATCCAGTTGGGGAGATTGAAGTCACGGACGAAGTTGCGTTTGATGTTGGCAACCAACTTCTTGTGTTCTCTGATCCGATTTCCGAGGCCTAGGAAGGTGTCGTCTGCCTGCATTCGGATTATGATCGCCGTGGTGTCTCGTTGAGGCGGGATTCTGTGAATTCTGATGTCGTGGTTTTCAGAGCTCGTCGAGTTTCATCCGCTGACTGGTTCGCCTCTCTGAGTCTTGCACTAGCGTCCCGGAGCTCCACCCGGACGAAATCAATCTCGAACACGGGAAGTCTATGCTTGATCTCGTCGTCTGAAGTGACTGCTCGGTCTGCTCGTTGGAGCTTCGCCGTAGACTCGGCGGTCCTTTCGGCGTACTCCGCTGGAGGGAGTAGCCTGTCGAGGTTCAAAGCGGCCGATCTCTACCAGAGCGCCACCGCCAGGTTCTCCGCCGCCTCGACTTGTTCCTCCCCTCTTGCGCGCAGGCTGGGCAGCTCGTGGGCCTAGAGCCAGTCGCCCGTCGCTCGTCGTCAAGGATCCACTCTGGAGATTGAAGTTCTGAACAAAGGTTTGTTTGATATTGAAAGTGATCCTTGCCACTTCTCTGATGCGGTTCTTGAGGCCCAGTGAGCTATTGTCCGCTTCCATTCGGATTCGAAGTATCATGGTGTTGTGCAACTTCGCCGTTAACTGGTTACGTTTTACTGCCTCTCTTGCAAGGCTCAGTTCGAGGGTTCTGGGTCGCTCCTCTGATCGGCGTATCTCCGACGGTGGCAGTGAGAGCGACTCGAATAGTTTGGACAGCAGCCACAGAGCAACCCTCGGAGGAGCGACGATGACGCCCTTGGCGAGGATGACGTCGTGAACCAGGATGGCGACAGGAAGAAGAAGCGGAAGCAGCGCCGCAGGACGGCAGCCGAGGCGATTAACTTTGTACAACTCAGTGGCATTGAGGTCAGGCGTGTGGACCTCCTGGACTCCGGCCTCTAACTTGCCGGCCCCAACCTCGCCTTTGCGCATGACTGCTTCGAGAAAGGGTTGTCGGTCTCCCAGAGTCCGGCTTTGGACTTACCTGCACCTGCGTGGCCTTGGAGGGAGACTACGCTCTTCGGATGCTCTTGGTAAAGGATGGCGTCGAAGAAAGCTTGCTGGTGCAGGTCTAGCCGATCATGCAGTTCCGTATTGTGACTGCGTCAAGAAAGGGCTGTCGGTCTCCAGAGTCTGGTCTCGGACTTGCCAGCACCTGCGTAACCTTAGAGAGAGACTGCGCTCTTGGGGTGTTCCTCGCGAAGGGCGGAAGAAGGTTGCTGGTGCAAGTCCAGCCGATTGCGCAGTTCCGTGTTCCGTTCGTCGTCGCCAGGTACTTTGGTCACCTGGCCAATCGATGAAGAGGCATCACATTGGGTACCTCTGACGATATTGTTGAAGGAGAAGAACCTGTACTGCTCGAACTGGATGGTACCGTTAGTTACTGCCGTCATGGCGTCGTACTCGTCGTTCAGAACGCGCGAATCTTTGGTGAAGTTCCGTAATGCGATCGTCGCCGCCTGCTACTTCAGTTGATCAATGCTAGCATACACCCTCAGCGGTGCGTCCTGCTTGGGGAGGGTTTTGATGTATTCTTCGCAGTTGCTAGTTGTCATCAGCATGGAAGTGATGCCGACTTTTGGAAGACCGAGAATCTTGGGCGTTTTGGCGGTCTCGGTGGGTGGAAGTGGTTCTTCGACAGCGGAGGAATGGATTGAGCCGAAGGGATTGACGGGGCGATGGTTCGTCAAAGCTGATCAAAGCTTCTTGGGCTTCCTTTGGGCTGAGAGGCTGGGAGGAGTGGAAGGTTAGGAGGAGTGGGTTCTCCGGGCTCTCCTTTGGACTGGAAGGCTTGGAGGGGTATGTTGTGCGGGCTGTGCATAATCCTCAAGTAATACAAGGCACTCCAGACAGGGCTGCCGAAGAGGAGTGGATTGTGCTGGAACAGTGCACTTGACGCTTTCTGACCAGCTGCACTTCTCCCCAGAGCAGGCGGAACGAGTCAAACGCCATAGTGGTATAGGGTTTTCGTGTCCATCAAAGCTGATCAAAGCCCTTTGGGCTTCGGCCCTTTGGACTGGGAGGGCACGAGGAGGGTTGCTCCTTCTTCTTTTGGCCGATGACTTGGCCGAAGACTTATAATCCTCTAAGTTGGTGTGTTGATGCTGCTGTTGGGGAGGGTACTAGTGCTGAGGTATCGCCGGGCCTAAGATAGGCACAGGGTCCTCTAGGGCTTCCGCTGTTTTCATGTACTCTTCGCAGTTCCTAGGAGGCTTGGAGGAATATGTTGTGCAGGCTGTGCATAACCCCAAAGTCGGCTCACTTGGAGATCTGACTGGCGAGGTTTCATCAAAGCTGGTCAAAGCCTCTTGGGCTTCCTTTGGGCTGGTCGAGTTCATCCGAGAAGTGGGATGAGATTGCGGATGTCGTTGGAGCCAAAGTCGGCCGACAAGGAAACCTGACGGGGCCAGGGTGTATCAAGGCTGAACAAAGCCTCTTGGGCTTCCTTTGGGCTGGTCGAGCTCATCCGAGAAGTCGGATGAGATTGTGGATGTCGATGGAGCTCATGTGTGCGTGGTATTCTGGGGATGGGCTGCCGTCTCATCGCTCCGAGCGTACCGTCCGAACTCTTGACTGCACCTGTGACGCGCCTCTGGATGACTCTTGGCCAGGAGAGGCAAGGAGCCCGAAGTAATGACTGAAAGAGACGACAAAGTCGGCTGCAGGTGAGGCGATTCGAGTGAAGTGGCGCGAACAGTTCGAAGTAGTAATTGAATGAGACGCCAAAGTCGGCAGCCAGGTGAGCTGCTTTGAGCGAAGGAAGGAGGTCAGGTTCGTGGCGCGAAGAGCCAGAAACAATAACTGAAAGAGGCGCCATAAAGTCAGCTGCCAGGTAAGGTGGTTTGTTTGAGCAAAGGGAAGCGGTCAAATTCGAGTGGAGCTGGCTTATCGTACTTTGACTCTGAGAAGAATGAGACGGCAAGATACGTCAATGCGAGGCCGTGAGCGAGGGCGCACGACGGCGTTCCTGGAAAATCTGGGGTTTGTGGTGGAGGAAGCAGAGTAGAGGAAGCTGCGACTGCAACGCTATGCCTCAATCGGACTAGCGGCCTTTTCCCTCCATCTACGATTCCCTCGGAGATTCTCACTGGACGAGCAGCCAATGACGTCGCCTTTGGCGCCCCACAACGTTTCCCCTACGCACCCGCCGATGCCGAAGCATCGACATCACATCCAAGCCTGACCTGCCGAATCGATTGCTCAGCATCAAAGCATGCCGAAGCGCGCCCACCCAACAGAAGATGAGGTGAAAAGGGTGCTCGATGCAAAGAAGCGACACCGCGGGAAGGGCGCATGCTATCCCTGCAACCAGCGCAAGGTCAAGTGCAACATGAAGTGGGTGCTGACCATTGTCTGATGCCTGTAGCTAATGGCTCTACCCAGAAAGCCGTGTGCCACATGTCTGAAAAGAAATCATCCGGACATCTGCATCTACAGCCATGAGCCTGCGCCACGTTTGTCCTCGAATGCTGAGTCGACGCATCAGTCTGAACGACACCAAGGCCTTTCATCAACCCAAGACGCTGCATCGGAAGCACATGGGAATCCTACATCGTTCCTGGGGGAGAATTCAGCGGCATCCTACCTGCGTCAGATGGGCGGAGCCGAAAGCCCCATTGCACGGGAGATCGTCCCAGTCCTTGGCCTGCGCAACACCCAAGGCCAATACCCCTTCATCAATGCCGAAACAGAAGACGAAAAAGGTCGGGAGCTGGCGAAATTGCTTCCCACACACCAGGAGACCCTCAACTTCTACCACTTTTATCGGACCGTCTCATTCCCCCTCAGCCCGCTCATTGTCGACGTAGAGGAATTCGAAGACTACCTCGGAGATTTTCTCGAAGCTAGCGTCGGATGTGACCCAGCAGCTCCAAGGCTGGCGTCTGAGCGGGAAGACGCAGCTCGGATCGCACTAATCTTGGCTACGCTGGCAGCAGGTGCGCAATACTCGGACAGAGCTTCCCCGGACAGGCGGAGGATCTCAAGAAACTTTGCCAAACGCTCGTTCCATGCACTACGCCTCGCCAACTTCCTCCTCAGGCCGCTGTTGACGAGCCTCCAAGCCCTGCTCATACTCGGTACTTTTCTGCAAAACGATGGCAACTCAGACGCAGCATGGGCATTGCTAGGGACAACTTTGAGGCTGGCACAAAGCCTGGGTCTCCACTCAGAGTACGGCGTGGCGGAAAATGTGTCTCGTGAAGACAAGGCCACAAGGCGAAGGTTGTGGATGACGATTGTTCAGCAGGACTGCATTCTGTCTCTTTGCTACGACAGGCCCACAGCACTGGCCTACATGCCGATTGCAGTCTCTGGCAATCACGAACAGGCTACGCTGCTCAGCTATCAGGAAATAATGTGGGAAGTCTCCAGGCTTGGACTCAACCTCTTGGCAAGACGAACAGGAGAAGCCAACGTGGACAGCATGCAACAGCAACTTCGGGAAGTCGAGCAAGTCATGCTCCGAGCAGCGATGCATCTTCGAGGCAGAGAGCACTGCAAAGGACTACAGCAGCGTGTTCAATTCTACTGCGTAACGCTACACCGATCGTTTTTGACTTCTGCCATCTGTCGGCCAACCTTTAGGAAGTCACAACGGACAAGTACCAATCCACAGCACTTGAATGTCTCGGCAATAGGAAAGGATGCTCTTGCGGAAGCCGTAAAGGCTTTTCTCGACCTTCATTCTCTCAGCATGTACCCTACACGATCCTGGGTTTGCCTCCACGAAGCCTTGAGCTCAGCGCTTCTGCTCACAATCCTGGGCGAAACGAGGAAATCTCCCACCCTCAACAACATGCAGAAAAGATTGATAGAGGTGTTGTTATCATCTGCCCTTGACGAATCCCCCCAGAACAGCAGCTATGCTCTTACTTCCTCCCATCTAAAGGCCTTGAAGACTCTGCAAAGTCTCACGCTGGCGACTGCCGAGACCGATCCCGCCATTCCTTCTGACCGCCTACAAAGCCCTGCGTTCGAACAGTTCGGCGGATTTGACAGCGCAGGTGACGCCATGTTCGACTTGCTGCAAACCGACCTCTCCCCGATGGCATTCCTGGACTCCATCATCTGGGGTGAGTCCGAGCAGTCCGCACTCGACTCGCAAGCCAAACTGACAAGCCTGCAGACAAATCCCTCCCGGAGGACGACACGGCCTTTCTGGGTTTCGAGTTCGGCGAATGATCCACTGCCACCACAAGTAGCCTCGGCTCTCCACCTGATCAATACCATCCGGAGTTGACGCCCTCGTACCCATGACAACGCATCCGGAGTTGACGTCTTCATACCCATGAACTCAGCACCAGTCCTCCCTCACTCTCTCCGCATCCCCTCCCACCGCTCGAACCCCTCGACATGAATCCCCAACGAATCCAGCATTCTCCCCACGCTCTGATCGATAATATCCTCAATCGACTTCGGCCTCGTATAAAACGCTGGCACGGGCGGGAAGATGGTTGCGCCCGCCCGCTGAAGGAACGCCATATTGTCCAGATGCACGGCACTCAGCGGCGTCTCCCGCACCACCAGCACCAAGCGCCACCGCTCCTTGAGGCACACGTCGGCGCTTCGCGAGATCAGGTCGTCGCAGTAGCCGGCGCGCACGGCGGCGAGGGTCTTCATGGAACAGGGGACGATGATCATGCCGTCGTGCAGGAAGCTGCCGGATGAGGGCGGCGCGGCCATGTCTTTCATCACGTAGGACCGGGTGGCGAGGGAGTGGAGGTACTCGGGCGGGTGGTCCGTTTCGTATTTCATGGTCGCGACGGCCCATTTGGAGAGGATGAGGTGGGTTTCGATGTCGAGGGTGCGGAGGAGCTCGAGGAGGCGGATGGCGAAGACGGCGCCGGTTGCACCGGTCACGCCGACGACGATGCGCTTGTTTCTTTGTACGACCGGGAAGTGGGAGGCCCCTGGGCTGATGTGGTTGTTGCAGACGGCGGTGACGTGGATGCCAGCTCGCCGGGTTGCTGTACGTGCGGATGCGTATGAAGGATGCTGGGCGCGGGCGAGGAAGCGTGCGAGATTTCCTGTAAGTGGAAGCATCTTGAAGTGAAAAGCAATTTCCTTGGTTTGAGTTGGGAGAGAAGAATGGAAACTAATCGATGTCCAGAGCAGAGCAGAACGTTCGGGGGTTTGCAAGAGGCTGGAAAGTGAGTGGCCACTGGTTAGTGACTATGAAAGATGCAGGCTCGGCCTCCTTATGTAAAGGACGAAGGCTACCTTTGAGGCGCCCTACGTCCAACATATCCCTCACCGATGCCGATGCCGATCCCGAAGCCGAAGGGGCCGAGAGCCTCACAATGTGTCCGAGCACTTGCCAGCAACCAATCATCTGAACCACACCGCTTCATGATAGTGGTTCATGTCGTTCGATCCGCCGTTTGGATGGAATCCACTCTCTTGGATATAAAGAGCGGCTGTACTGCCAAAGAATGCCCGTCAATCCCCGTCATTATCGAAGATGCTATCCCGCCTTGCCAGAAACGCCTCCAGATGCCCGACTAAGCCATTACCCGTGGCCTACTCGTCTGTTCGATTCCAACATGGCTCACCTCAGGACCTCCCCCATATGAACTTCCGCTCTTTCGTTGACGCACTCAAAGCAGACGGAGACATCGCCGAGATCAACACCGAGAAGGACCCCAACCTGGAGGTTGCCGCAATCATCCGCCGCTCAAACGAAACCGACGACAAGGCGCCACTCTTCAACAACGTCAAAGGAGCCAAGAACGGCCTCTTTCGGATCCTCGGTGGCCCCGGCTCCCTCCGCAGCCAGTCCAAGGGCAGATATGGAAGGCTCGCACGGCACTTGGCCCTCCCCCCGGACGCCGGCATGAAGCAAATCCTCGACAAGATGCTGTCGGCCAAGGGCGCACAGCCGATCCCTCCTCGCGTGGTGTCGACCGGGTCCTGCAAAGAGAATAAGATCATGGGCGACGACATCGACCTCGAAGCACTGCCCTCCCCCTTGATCCACCAGAGTGATGGCGGCAAGTACATCCAAACCTACGGAATGCACATCGTCCAGTCCCCCGATGGCAAGTGGACGAATTGGTCTATTGCAAGAGCTATGGTCCACGACAAGCGTCACCTGGTGGGCCTGGTCATCGAGCCTCAACACATCTGGCAAATCCACCAGATGTGGAAGAAGGAAGGCAAAGACGTGCCGTGGGCGTTAGCCTTCGGCGTCCCCCCGGCCGCCATCATGGCCTCCAGCATGCCGCTGCCCGACGGCGTCACCGAAGCCGAGTACATCGGCGCCATGACGGGCACCGCGCTCGATGTCGTCAAATGCGAGACAAACGACCTGCTGGTCCCCGCGAACTCTGAAATCGTGCTCGAAGGCACGCTCTCCATCTCCGAAACCGCGCCCGAGGGCCCCTTTGGCGAGATGCACGGCTACGTCTTCCCCGGCGACGCGCACATGGCCCCGACCTACCACGTCTCGTGCATCACGCACCGCAACGACGCCATCATGCCCGTCTCGGCGTGCGGCCGCCTCACCGACGAAACCCACACCATGATCGGCTCCCTCGCCGCCGCCGAGATCCGCAACCTCTGCCAGCACCACGGCCTCCCCGTCACCGACGCCTTCGCCCCCTTTGAATCCCAAGTCACCTGGGTCGCCCTCCGCATCGACACGGCCGCCCTGCGCGCCATGCAAACCTCGCCAGCCGCCTTCCGCAAGGCCGTCGGCGACGTCGTCTTCAACCACAAGGCCGGCTACACCATCCACCGCCTCGTCCTCGTCGGCGACGACGTCGACGTCTACGACGGCCGCGACGTCTTGTGGGCCTTTAGCACCCGCTGCCGCCCCGGCGACGACGAGACGTTTTTTTCGGATGTGAGGGCGTTCCCCCTCATTCCGTACAATGGACATGGCGCGCACAACCCGGTTAAGGGGGGGAAGGTGGTGAGCGATGCGCTGTTGCCGGTGGAGTATGAGACGGGCAGGGATTGGGAGGCGGCGAGCTTTGAAGAGAGTTATCCGGAGGAGTTGAGGAGGAGGGTTGTTGGGGAGTGGGGGGAGATGGGGTTTGAGGGGAGAGGGGAGTGATGGGGGTTTGGCTTTGGGGTTGGTTAGTTGGTGGGTCTTGAGACGAGCGAGGTGCTGGGTTTGGACTGATACTTGTTGGAGAAGTCGCGGGCGATCGGAATATATCAGATGTTTGTGTTTGAGCAGTGAGTGGCGTTTCATTCGATTGTGAAGAGCACGGGGACGTGGTTTGGGATGCTGCAGTTGTATCCGCTGCGAGGGCTTTCGCGGGGGAAAGAGTGAGATGGCGAGGTGGGTTGGTGGCGAGGGTGCCAGCGTGGAACAACCTAGTAAGCTCCCTCTGGCATTCCTCGCCACGGATCGCGTCGAGGTCACATCTCTCTCAAGAAGAAGTCCTTCTGGTCACAATTCGTCGGGATCGAATGTGGTGGAAGTAACCAAAGCCCTTCTTTCTGTCTTGCGGCGGTCCCCGTTGACTCTGTCCTTTTTGGACTTTTCCGCGCCTGGACTGGGTTTGGGTTCATAACTTGAAGGTGTAGCCGCCGTGTGTCGTCGCGTACCTGTGGGTCCACGTTCTTCATCGGGCCTTCTTTTGTGTCGGAATTTCCGGGCCACGATTTGTACGGCTGACCGATGTGTAGTTGTATTGGCTGCGAGGGCTTTTGCAGAGAAGGGTGTGAGGTTGCGAGGTGGATTTTGATACGGCGTGAGTAGTGGAGTGTGATTCGTGGCGTTCTCACGTCATGCGATGGATTTTGGTGCCGGGGTGTACGGTCGAATAGGGACTTGAAGATTTGCGTGGCTTGTTGGAACTGCGCCGCACTCGCCTTTCCGCTCGGTTTCTGCACCTGGATGCACCTCCATCGGATGGGTGCTTCAACTGCCACTACCCCATCTCAACCCAAGCTTCCAATAGTTGAAGCAGTCATCCGTACGGCTTCTACATACATATACATACCCTAGGTCCGGATGGAGGCTTCAACCCCCTGGGCGGGTAGCTGGTAAAGCTTTTTGTGCACCAAGTGTAGCCAACTAACACTGCGCTAAAGGCTGTCCGGAGGATGTCTGTCCGGTGTCAGCAGAAATCCAATTCGCAGATAGGCACCAGCGGTTTCGAAGTTGGACAGGGTTGACGTTGGATGGCCCAGTGAAACGGGTTTCAGGGGATAGTGCTTACGGGAATAAGACGGGTTGCTGGTGCGGGGCATGCTACATCAAATGTCAGCATGCTTATTCCAACCGTACTTTAAAGCAGCGCTGTCGTGGAACTTTAGATTCGAGCTTCATCACCACCGCTCTGAACGACGACATGAACAGCAGCACTGTACACGTAATGCAGGCGCCTGCTGCACCACTGTGGCTGGTCTCGGCCATTGCAGGTCTACTCTTCCACCTTTCCATCCAATCATGGGAGCTCCTCGACCTGCTCGTGTGCCAGCTTCTCGGTGTCTTCACCGCAATCGGCCTCCTGCTCGTCTACGTCGACGTCCAGGTCTACCATTCAACCCCGTCGGATGCTTTTCGCGACCTCGCCATCTCCGCATCAAGCTTCTTTCTCACCCTGACGGCTTCGATCCTGACGTACCGGGCATTCTTCCACCGGCTGCGGCACTTCCCAGGACCGTTCCTGGCGAAGTTGTCCAAGCTTTGGGCCGTCTTCCAGTCAGCAAAAAGACTGCAGTACCACCAGAAGCTGGAAGAATTACACAAGCAGTACGGCGACGTGGTTCGAACAGGTAAGAAGGGGTGATTGGGTTACCAGATGGGTGCTGAAGGGAAAACAGGTCCTCGTGAGTTGTCCATCGCGCGCTTGTCGACTGTGGCGCCGCTTGCAGCATGCCGCAAAACAACCTTCTACGCGCAGGCCGACTGGAAGCAAGAGAGGCTGGGTATGATTGAGACCAGGGACCTGGAAGACCACCGAAAGAGGAGGAAGCCTTGGGAAATGGGCTTGAGCTTGAAGGGTAAGTGCGTCGCTGAGATGCACGGCACTTTGGCTCATGGATTTGTACAGAAGTCGCGAAATATGACCAGGACATGCAGCGGATAATCGGCCTGTTCCTCGACCAGATTGCAACCGACCGTGGCCAGCGCGTCAACATCACCGACTGGACCGCCTGGCTCGCCTACGATCTGATGGGCAAGGTCGCTTTCGGAAGAGACTTTGGCAGCCTTGAGCGGGCCCGCGAGAATCCAACCGTGACACGAGTACGCGGAGCGATGAAGTACCTGGGGATCCTCTTCCCTGTTCCGTGGCTGATCAACGTCCTGGGACACATTCCTGGCGCTTCGGGAGAGATGGCACCTTTCTTCGAATACTGCAAGCAGTTGGTCAAGGACAAGCAGAAGGCAGGTCACTCCCAGACCCGGCTGCGTGAACTCCCAATAACGTCGAACACAGACTATCGCGGCGGGCGAGTCGGACCAACCCAAAGACGTCATCTCCTGGCTCATCAAAGCCTTCAACGACGGCGGACCCTCGGCAGCACCCACCCAGTCAGCACTGGACGAAGACACTCGCTCCCTCGTCCTCGCCGGAGCGTACGCCCTCCCCCTCCCTCCCCCTTCTCTCCCCACTAACCCCATCCCCAGCGACACCACCTACGAAGCCCTCGTCAGCGCCATCTACTTCCTCGCCGCCAACCCCGCCACCTACACCACCCTCCAAGCCGACCTCGACGCCCTCTTCCCCGCCGGCGACGCCTCCTTCTCCCACGCCCTCGCCGCCAAGCACGCCCCCTTCCTCGACGCCGTCATCAACGAGACTCTCCGCCTCCTCCCCCCCGTCCCAAACGGCCAGCCCCGCCTCACGCCCCCCGCCGGCCTGCGCATCGATCCCGACCTCTTCATCCCCGGCGACACAGACGTCTACGTCCCCCAGTGGCTCGTCCAGCGCGACGAGCGCTACTTTGAACGCGCCCGCGACTTCCTCCCCGAGCGCTGGGTCGCGGGCAGCCCGTTGATCAAGGAAAGGAACGCCTACTTTCCCTTCCAAATCGGTAAGTTGGCCCGGCGTACCCCCCATTTGTGCAACTGGCTCGCTGACCGGAGGTGGCAAACAGGCACCTTCCAGTGCGCTGGCAAGCAGCTCGCCATGTGGGAGATGCGCAGCGTCCTGGCGCGCTTGGCGCTGCGGTACGATATCCGCTTCGCGACGCCGGAGGAGGGGAAGAGGTTTGAGAAGGGGATTTTGAATACGGTGACGTTGTCGCCGCCGGCGTTGCGCATGTGTTTTCGGGAGAGGGGGAAGGGGAGGGGGTGAGCAGCTGGGCTGTGGAGGCGATGGGGGTGACGGATAGTGTTCATTTTAAAAATGAAGTTGTCAAGCCGCTCGAATGTTTGGACCGGTGTTTGTGTGGTGCGGCATCAAGTCATCATGGTGACACGAATGCATGCCCGCATACGTAATGATTACACCTTCCCCCGCGCCCTCGCCCAACTGTCAGCCACATCAGCCAGCAAATTCAGCCAAGATGCTTCGATGTCATCGTGATAACTGCAGGTGCGACTGCCAAAATGGAGCTGTCAAACAAGTACGCTGCGATTGGACAATGGCAGTCATGCGGGGGAGGAAGGGGCCCCGCGGAGCTCTATCCACACGTCATTAACCTCCTCCGCTGCAGCTATATCTTTCACCCTGCAGAAACGACAAAGCATGGCCTCTACCATCAATTCTCTTCGCTTCCTACGAACATACACACTCCGAACCCTCTGCGCTCCAAGACACTCGACTCTTGCAAGAAACCACCGACACCTCCCATTCCAACCTCACTCCCTCCGCACCCCAACCAAAAACCTCACCCGCTCTCTGACATCCACCATGGCCACTCCATCCAGCCCCTACACCAGCACCGGTGAAACGGTCCCCGTCTGGCAACACGCCCTCCCCTCGTCCTCCTACCCGACCTTCTCCCAACTCCAACAAGACACCACCACCGACATCTGCATCGTCGGCTCGGGCATCGCCGGCCTGTCCATCGCCTACGAACTCGTCTCCCGCGGCCGCAACGTCGTCGTCCTCGAAGCCGCCGCCACCCCCATCGCCGGCGAGACGGGCCGCACGAGCGGCCACCTCACCAACGCCCTCGACGACGGCTACATCGCCATCGCGAAGAAACACGGTGATGATGGTGCGCGAACCGCGGCCGACAGCCACGCCTGGGCCCTGCAGCACGTCGGCGACGTGGCGCACAAACTGGGGATCGAGTGCGAGTACCGCCAGCTCCCCGTGTACGAGGTGTCGCAGTACGCGCGCGGCGAGAAGAAGCACGCGGATGAGGTCGAGGACCTCAAGGCCGAGGTCGACAAGGTGCGCAGCTTGGGCGTCGACGCCGAGTTCAGGGAGGGGTTTGCGGTCAAGGGCTGGGATGGCGCGGTCGATCAGCGCGACGCGGCGGTGCTGCCCGGCAATGCGACGTTCCATCCGACAAAGTACCTGGTTGGCGTGCTGAAGTGGTTGGTGGAGCAGCCGGGGTTCAAGTGCTATACCCGCACGCGCATGATTGATGTCAAGGAGGAGGGCATCGAGGTCCTGGGGATTGGCAGCAAGACGGTCAAGGTCGAGACGCTGGACGGGCACACGGTGACGTGTGAGCATGCGGTCGAGGCAACGGCTGTGCCGCTGCAGAAGCTGAGCATCGTCGCGGAGATGGAGTACCACCGCACCTACTGCATCGCCATCCGCATCCCGAAGGGCAAGATGGAGGACTGCCTGCTCTACGACCAAGCCGAGGAGTACAAGTACGTGCGCCTGACCGCCTGCGACGAAAGGGACGATTATGCCGTCGTGGGCGGCTGCGACCACAAGGTTGGACAGGAGAACACGGGTGGCCGATTCGAGGAGCTGGAGAAATGGTTCCGCGAGCGCTTCACCGCCGCGGGCACCGTCGACTACCGCTGGAGCGGCCAGATTTGGGAGCCCGTCGACTACATGGGCTTCATCGGCAAGAACCCGCACCAGAAGCGCACCTACATCGTGACGGGCGACAGCGGCGACGGCCTGACGCACGGCGTGCTGGCCGGCCGCCTCATCGCCGACGAGATCGAAGGAAAAGAGAATCCATGGAGCAAGTTGTATGACCCCTCGCGCACTGCCAGCATCGTGAAGGCCCTGCCGGCAATGCTGGCGCACGACATCCAGATCAACACGCAGTACAAGCGCTTCCTGCAGTCGGACATCCAGGACATGGAGGACTTGGGCAGGGGCGAGGGCGGCGTGCTCAACCCGACACTGGGCAAGCCCGTCGCCGTCTACAAGGACGAGAACGGCCAGACGCACCAGCTCAGCGCCCTGTGCCCCCACCTGAAGGGAGTCGTGTGCTGGAACGGCACGGAGAAGAGCTGGGACTGTCCGGTGCATGGGAGCAGGTTCAGCAAGGAGGGTGTCTGTCTCACCGGACCGGCGAAGATGGGCTTGCAGCCGGCGGATGAGAAGGGCGAGGCGGTGCAGCAGGAGGCGTTGAAGACGTAGGGTCTTGGACCTTGTCGTGTTGTCGTTGTGGCGTTGGCTTTTTCGCTCTCGTAGTTGCGTCTCGAGATCTCAGAATCGAACAGGTGAAGAAGAGTGCATCGTACAGGAAACTGCCGGTCAAGGCACCGACGAAGGGCATGAGCAGTGGATCCAGATCCAGAAGTCTAGACCTCTGTCGTGTTGCGGTCGTGGCGCTGCCTCTTCCGCTCTTCGTGGTTGCGTCTCTTGGTCTCGGAGTCGAACAGGCGCTTGAAGCCGAGCCAGGGGCTGTTGACGGGGCTGGGCCCAGTGAAGACGAGGGCGTCGTACAGAAAGCTGCCGGCCAGGGCGCCGACGAAGGGCATGAGCAGCGGGACCCAGAAGTAGTAGCCGCCCGCCGACCACACCTCGCGGGGGTAGCCGACGGCGTTGGAGAGGAGGCGGCCGGAGAAATCCAAGGCTGGGTTCACCGCACCACCAGTCTCCCACCCAAACGCAACGCCAATGCCGTAGAACAGGAAAAACATGGCCAGCGGGAAGAAGTTGCCTCCAGCCTTGGAAATACCGTTGTTGTAATCATCCTTCAGCGCCGACACCACAACCGTCACCAACCCGCTCGGAATAATGACGGAAAACACCTGCGACGCCCTCGGCACAAACGTCTGCGGATACGTCGCCAGTATAGCCGCCGTCGCCTTGTCCGCCGGCGGCACGAACCGATGATGCCCCCCCGAGTAATAGTCAATCGCAGAGATGTAGTTCCCATACACCAACGCCGCCCCCACAAACGCCCCGAGAAACTGCGCCGTCAAGATCGCCGGCACCGACCGCCACGGCAACCCCCGAAACACGCAATTCGCAAGCGTAATCGCCGGGTTCAAATACGACCCCGAATCGCCGGACACGTAGATCCCAAGCATCACCCCGATCCCCGTCCCCCACGGCACCGACATGAACGTCCCGTACCCGTACCCGCCCGGCGCGGTCGGCTCCCCGGCGCTGAGCAGAGACTGCGCGATGCTGCCGCTGTAGAAGCAGGTCAGCAGCAGCACTCCCAGGAACTCGGAGAAGGGTTCTTGGAGGGTGGTCCGGATCCGCGACCAGAGCAGCTGCTCCGCGCCCGTGTGGTGGCGTTTTAGGGGCCGGTTTTCGTCGAGGCCGACGAGGGCGCGGGCGCTGCGGCGGCGGGCGCGGCGGGGGCCGAAGGCTGGGTCGGGGGAGGAGTGGTCGTCGGGGGAGGGGGAGAGGGAGGAGGAGGGTTTTGAGCGGGGGGGTGGGGAGGCGAGGGTGTCGGGGGAGTCGGCGTCCCAGGTCATTGTGCTTGTTGTTGCCATGGGATTATTTTTTTGGGTGTGCTTTTTTGTTGGTGGTGGATTGGTGGTGGAAGTGAAAGCTGCGAGTATGGAAAAGCAGCAAAATGGGAGGGCTGCGATTATAGGAGAGCTGCGATATGAGTGAGCTGCGATAATGGGAGAGCAGATAATGGGAAAGAAGCAATAATGGGAAAGCTGGGAATGCCGTGTTTATAAGTCCAATTTTTTTCAATGGGACATTTTTATATGGAGAAGTTTGAGAAAAAACTCGGCCTGCAGAAAAACGACAATGCGATGGCGTTATGACGACATTGGACAAGATATCAGTTGCCAGTTCCTGGTTGATGAAGCCGTTGGTGCTTTGCTGTCGGGCCTACTTTTGCCGCGTGCTTTGCGAGATAACCCATCTGGGACCCACTTCTGATGCGACGCAACCCTGCAAGGTGGACGGAAGTACGGCTAATGGGTGGGAGGGGGAAAATTGTGTCTTACTTTTGGAGGCGAATCTTTTCTTTGTTTCTCTCTCTCACGCTCTCTCCCGCTTCTTTTTTTTTTTGTTGGTTTCCTGATCAGGGCTCTTCGATCTTCGGCTGTGGCACCGGCAGATCACTATGGTGGCGTTTCACAGTGTACCTATAGATGATATCAAAGCCTCGACACATCGAAACCTGAGAGTTTAGCGACGTGATTGGCGTTGAATGACCAGTTGCCACTTGGCGGGAATAACATGATGAATGCATCTCCTGAGCGTTGGATGATGAGTTTGCCGCAGAATGATCGACGCAAAGTCGATCTTGGAGATCGCAGTGTCAGCCGGGATCGAAAAGTGCTGTCCAAGGCATGGGAAAGTTGAAACGCACGCTGGGTGGGTCATGTTTGTTGTGCTGGCGCTTCTCCGGGAGGACTAGCCAGTGACTAACGACGGCCCGTATGCGACCATGCAAACTGATGCAAGCGGTGGAACATGTTAAAACTGTCGTCAGGTGGGCAAGTATCGTGGCAATTGACATACCCTCTACTACTGAAACCACTCGTTGCGTCGGTTCCTGATACCTCGGGGATATGCCTGCCGTCCAGCAACTTGTTCCAGGCCTCGTCACTGTCTCCATCTGGTTCCCGGGCATCAACACGTTCCCGGACGCATCGACCAAGGCCGGTTGTAAAGTCTAGACCGCCACTGAATTTCTCACGCTCGATCTCGATCATAGTTCTGGTACTATGCACGATGAGGTCAGCTCCATTGAGGTTTTTTTGCCTTCAAGGTGCCGCCACTTACAGACAACCCTCTCCTTCTTGTCCACACAACTTTGAATGCGAGGTGAGGCCAGCTTAGTGACCAGCCACTGGAAGGAGGGTCTGGCATAGACAACCAATGTTACCCGCTTCTTCCACTGACTTCTGCCGATGCCATCGTCTACGTCGACTTGTTGAGCGTCGACGGACCGTGAGTGAGCAGCTACGCTGTACGTGATGCCATCGTCTACGTCCACTGCGCCTCAGCCTGTCTGTAAGCCAGTGTAACCCGAAGTGACCTTCCTGGTCGGCCGTTTGAAGACTCTCGTTACTCATTACGCGGAATAACGCTACGTATGTCTGGCCGCTCCCCGATTCCCCTGCACTTCTCATGGGAGTGATGACGCTCGGAAAGCGAGGAGAGAAAACAAGAACTAGACTCTAGCTGATAGTTTCCTCCTTGATATGGGCGGATTCGCAAAGTTCAAGGCACAATGACCATCCGATCTCCCCCTTTCCGGCCCCACGCCGCCTCGATATCCTCCAGCTTCACCTCCTGAAACTTGTGCGGCGCAACCTTCCCACCCGCAATCGCCTCAATCATCCTCGAACTCTGCTCCGCAAACTGCTCCATCCGCCACGCCCCCGGCCCCGTCCCCCGAATGGTGATATCCTTGCTCCTCAGCAAGTCCCCCGGCACCTCCATCGCCCGCTCCACCACCGTCCCAATCTGCACATACTGCACCGGCTTCCCCGCCTTGAGCGCCCGAAACAGCCCCAACATCGGCGGCCCGTACAAAAAGTCCAAGATCACATCCGCATCCAGCGCCGCCGTATAGTCCGTCTCCCCCGCATCCTCCCCCCGCAGCTCAACCATTCCATCCAACCCCAACCCCTCCATCTTCCCCGCGCTCCGCCCCACCCCAACCACCCTCCCAGCACCGAATATGCGCGCCACCGACACTGCCGCCCCGCCCGACAGCGACGTCACCCCCACAATCACCGCCGTAAACCCCGCCGCCAACCCGGCCGTCCGCGTCGCCAACCCCATCCAACTCGCCATCACCGGATTCAGCAGCCCAGCAACCTGCACCGCATCCGCCCCCTCCGGCACCGGCGTGGTCGCAGCAGCAGGCACGTTGATCACCTCAGTGAAGGAGCCCCCCGTCGGCGTCATGGCCGAGAAGTAGACGAGATCGCCGTCCGAAGTCCTGCCCACCCCGTCGCTGCCGGCGATGTGCGGCAGCCCGCGCGCGCTGTAGTGCTTCCCGGATGCGCGCCCGCGGACGAAGTTGTGCAGGCCGGCCGCCAGCACTTTGATTTGGACCTGGCCGCTGTCGGCGGCGGGCAGGTCGGGTGTTGGGACGGAGACGCACTTCGGTGGTGAGCCCCAGGCGGCGACTTGGGCTTGTTTCATGGTGAGTTGCTTGTGGTGGATGGTGGTTGGAGTGTCTGGCGAATATGAAGATGAGCCGGATGTGTGTGTATCTGGGATTTCACGATGGAGCGGTGTCACGACGTGCGAGCCGTGTGAGATGGGTGGGTGTTCTGGGGTCTTTATACTGGGAGTGCTGTCTCGCTTCGAACTGACTGTTTTGTGCTCGTGAGGTGTTTGGTGGGGCCCATTGCTTGATAAGTTGCTGACTCACCGCTTGCGGCTGCAGGTGTAAGCACTAGGTAGGTATGGGCCCGCTCATGGACATTGCGGGGCAAGGGATCCATCCCCAAAGAGCTTTGCAAGCCGTGTGCCCCGGAGAGCGGTGTTCGTCATTTCTGCGCCTTGGGATGATCCGGCGACGGAATAATAAGAGTCGATGAATTTACATGGTGCCAAAGACGACTTGGTTCTATGGAGGACGGTTTCGGCCTATAGCGGTTGCTCTAGAAAAATGAAAACGCCAGCTGCGCCGTTAGAAGATTTACGATAATCTCCAGATGTCGAAAGTAGATCGTATTTGGTGATATCTGAAGCGGTCGTGCCAGAAACGCGCAGCCAGAAGGCTAGACAGAACGGTATGATGGAACTAAGGAGCTAGTGAAAGGAAAACGACGCTTTTTGCACGGGAATTAAGCCAGCTCATACAGCCTTTGAAGGACTAAGGAATTTCAGTTGGGGGTACCGGTCGTGTCCTCCTGAAATGACCCCTGACATATTGAACATTGAAGCGCGAAATTACAAAAGCCACCAACCGTCGAATGACAGAATAGGATCCGAGAGAAAAGGCTAAGCACAACAACAAAACGGTTATGATGACCTTTAGTCCAAGGGCGATGTTCGATTTCGTCCATATTAAGGTAAGGACGGGGACGAGAACAATGGTTGTGCCAAACAGGACATAGGGCATCCAGCGTCCGCCAGTACCCCCTTTCGACAAGAGGTCTTTCATGGCCTCATAGACCCTCCAGCGCCTGCTGTGAAGCTTCCCGAGCAGGAGCCTTCTCGCGGTCCAGGACAGGAACACGTGCGTTGGTATCTGCTTGCTGGCCAGGGCTTCCTCGGTTCTGATGCGCAGGAATAGATCTCTCTTGCGGTCGATGACGACGGGACTGCGAACCGCCAGTCTGACGCCGTATGACAGACAAAGGAACAGCACGCAAACCCCGACGAAGACTGAAAGCGTTGGCATGCTGTCGTTCAACTCTTTGACCTGCATACTGAAGAGGCTGGAGTCGAAGGTGAGAGGGATGAAGACGAATGCGAGCTCGGTCAGCTTGGCCACCCCTTCAGCCTCGGAAATGCCCCTCCTACTTTCCAAGATTGATAGTTCAGCTCTTAGTGCTTGGTGTGCCTTTTCTACCTGTCCGATCAGTTTGTCGATTTGACCGGCCAAGTCGTCAAGTTTTCCTACCACATAGCCTGGAACTGCATCTGGAAAGCACCAGCCCACAAACTCGTGCAACGACTGCCTCATGAGTGGCATGTCCGCTTGGTAGCTGCGAATCAATGTCTGCCACAGTGCCAGCCGATCTTGCTCCTGCGAATCGTCCATGGACCCGAGTGATATCTTGCTCAACGCATCCGCAAGTAGAGATAGCGTTGCGGTGATGTCTCCGCTCACAATCTCCAAGATTGTGATGAAAACATGATTCGAATCTTGAGGAAGATTGTGGTTAGGGTATTCTGTCAACCACGCCTCGATATTCTGAAACATCCCTGTTGGTCTTTCGAAGAAATGACCGCGGTCGTTGATATTTTCCCCTATGAGAAACTCATCGACCGATGAGACCGGTGGAGGGGACCTTGGGTGAACTGGGCGAACTTCGAGCTCTGGTATTCTCTCGACAATGACTTCTAAATGCTCCCCGAAGGACGTTTCGGTGGTATGTAGAACATATGGCAAAGGATCCACCAGAGCTATGACTGTATAGGTGTGAGATTTTGTCGTAAAACCAATTTTCACGGCACTTACTCAATTCGTGACCATTGCGTTGCACTTTGTGTAGGGTGATACGCTCCTCAATCGTGGCCAGGGTTTTCTCAAGGACTTTGTCTGGGGAAGATGTCACTGAAGCCGGAGGAGTTCTTTGCTGACGTAAAATGTTGGTGTGTCTTTCGAGGGGTTTGTCTGGAGAAGGTGTCACTAAGGCCGAAAGAGGTCTTTGCTTGCGTAAAATATTGGTGAGTCTCTCGAGAATGTGCGTAATTTTTGCTCTCCGTGGTTGCTCACCGGCGTCGGTGGATGTCAGCTTTTTCTCTTTCCACTCTGTGAATTTTGATCTTTCGAAGTTGACGCGAGCTGCTGTCGGCATATCTGCCCTCTCAGACTTGTAGACGGCTCGAAACCATCGGAGAGAAACATAGGTCTTCGAGACACTGCGAAAGCTCCAAGTAGAAGGGTCGGGATCCTCGTATGTTGACGTGCCGTAGCCGGATCTAGTCAGGTGGTCGGCAAAGATCTCCGGTCCGAGGCCAAAAGCAGCATACAGGCCAATTATGACTTGCGGGCTTAGGTCCTCTACCAGGATGATGCGATTGGTGTTTCTCTCGAGGGGTTCTCTTAAGAAATGGTCGCGAATATGCTCCCACTTGGGCTCGTTCCCCAACGTGACATCGTTGAGGTTTCCTAGGAATGTTCCATCCTGAGCGATGCAGCATGTCTTGATGCGTCCGAAAGCAGCTGGGTTCGGGCCGTGACGAGAGAACAAAATCCTAAGGTGCGGCAACCACTTTGACATTTTCTCGATTTTCTCCATAAGTTGAGCGGCCGCGTGCCGGTGATCGCCGTTCCAGAGATCTTCGACTATGAACTGGTCGCTATTGTTTGGTTCCAAAGGTGGATTGGAAGCAAGTTGAGTGCTTGGCGTGTCTGTATCTCGAGTTGGAGATCTTACATCCGACGCCGATAGGGCGGTGTCGGGCGCCACATCAAACGATGATATCTGGCTGTCTGCCACGGATACTGGAGGCGAGGAGCTCGTGGCGAGTCTTGAAGGGCTCTCGAGCAACTTGTTTCCTGGGCTCGTTGGCTCACGAGAGGCCGGTAGCGATGTTCTGAGGGCCGCATCGAATAATGGCGTTCTGTGGCCTGCTGCCGATGTCGGAGAGGATGATCTTGCAGTCCCTTGCAGACCGGGTTCTTGCTCCTCGTCGTATGCACTGTTGTTTTCGGAAGGGAGCGGTATATCGACTGGAGCGGGGGTTCTGTCTGTGACATCTCGATCAGAGATTTCACCTTCGCTCCTGCTTGGCGCTGTCATCACCGACAGAGGTTCCGTGTCCATTCCCTCAACGCTCTAGTGTGTTCTGATAGGCTGGAGGGCAGGCTGCGGTAAAGTTAGATAGGATTAAGCCGGTGTGTGGCTATAAAGCCAATGTATTAAGGCAGGAATTCAAGTGGATCGTGGCGCTTTCAAGTCGACGTTGGTAACCGAGCAGCGTTGAAGAAGACTTTACCAACTCATATATATATAGCCCACGCATGGACAGTGAGACTAATTACACATTGCATTAGGCTGCATCATGCAAGAGCCGCTTTGGAGCCAAACCAACTATACTACAGATAACGCAGCCGAGGTAAATATTGGCTCATGCCCAATCAACACACACCACCCCCTACCGAAGTCAGGGGCCGAAATTGTACGAATGAACTCATGGACAAAAAGACTCCTCGAAAAACTAATGTGAATGTCAAGTCAATGCCACAGCATTTTTTCCCATCAGAACTTTAGTCGCCTGAACGTGTACGAGAAGCCCCCCGCAGACCACCACTACGAAGAAGAACGAAGTCCAGATCAACCCGGCTGCGACAGACCCAACAGAAGCGCTCACAAGTCGAAATACTGTGAGCTCCAAAGTGGTTGCAGCTGCACTGGCGGAGTAGTGTTGCCAAAACGATGAGATTAGAAGAAAGATGGCTGACACGATACTCAGGGCCAATGCTCCATGAGAAACAACACGGTCAGGAAAAGGCTTTGTGTCCACAACAGAGCCTCGGGTCGCATCGTATCGCTTGGACCAACCGGGGAAAGCTGCCAGAAAGCAACATGCCGCAAATTCCAAGGCTATTGAGATAATTCTAGAACCATACAAGTCAGCGCCAGTGAGTTTTCTGGGGGCATCTGTAGAGAAGTCTTTACATGAGATACGGGAAGACGACATCGTCCTTGAAGTGGGAGCCGTTGGTTATGAGATCGAGCGGATCCACCGACTCGTGGAAAGTCTTTCTCAGATCATCCACAAAATTTGAGCAAATCCATGCTACATTGCCTGGATCTGAAACGCAGATGCCGAAATATGCAACCCGAACCTCGAGGCGACTGTCGCGAACAACGTCGGCCAGAAACGCGCGGACGGTGGAATTTTGATCAGATGCATCATCGCTCCGGGGATCATAACGGAAGGATACTATGTAAATGTTCCTCATGGATTCCGTCGCGGATGAACATCCTGCGAGCAGTATAGCTTTTACGAAACCAAAAGTCAGCGGTGAGCCAAATTCGCTCGAGAGGTTGGACTGACACTGAAAGATTATTGCCACCACGAGCAATATCATGAGAATACGGTGGAATACCAGATGGGCCACGTAGCGTCGCAACTTCAAGCCCAGATTTATGATGTGCTTGAAGAAAAAGACTTCTGATATCGACATTGAAGCGGAAGGCTGCTGCCGGATTTACGCAAGAGCTGCAGGGTGAGGAGTTCTTAAAATGAAGGTTTACGCGTCATGAACATATATGCAGGACTTTGTTTTTTTCGGGATTATGTATTGGACAGGTAAACAGGTCGTAATGGCGTGGTAATGCATGCATACTCGCTTCACACCACTTGGCACCGCACTTCGACGTGGCGATGCATGTCAGCTGCGTGCATTCCGTCGCAGTGGAATCTGTAGGGATGCTACGACTCATCCATTCGTTCCACCCTGCAGTCAGCACCTATCAATTCAAGGAAATCAGACGCTTTGGATGCAACTCATATCCTTCTTCCGCGAGCGTAATTTCCAGCCTTGGGATTGGACAGCCTAGGATTTGTGGTGAGTAGCTTTATATGCATCCCGCTTACACATGCAAAGCAACATACGTGGACACGCATACCGGGAGCATGTGAATTCACCCGTTTAATGTCTACACCCAACCGTATCTGCAGCCAGAGCGCTTGAAGGCGTTCTGTGCGGGGTCATTTAACGCCACACGGAACATGCCCATGGCCAGATAACTTTTGAAGCGTGAGAGTCGGGCACGAAGCGGGGAGTGGGGAAGGGACCGACATGTCCGTGATCTTCTCATCGAGTACCCCTTTTGAAGTTTGCTGTGACATTAAGCACACCTTGAGCGTAGATAATTCGAGAATAGGAAAGGACACTGCTTTGAACCTCGTTGATCAAGTCGATGACGGGTTCAATAAGACAGGCGTTGTTGATGAGCAGCGAAACAGTCATGGCCCTTCCGGAAAGCGATGAATGAAACCGTCTCACATGCAGCGTTGCGTCTGGCTTCGGAGTAGCCAGCTAGCAAGCAGATCCGAACGTACGTGTTCTTGTCCTGGGCTGCCAAGAAATTGGTTCTTCGGATTCCGTATAGACTAGCTTGTGGCCGTGTGGGGAAAGAGGCTTATATTCCCCCTACTGACTCGTTCACTTTCCTCTTGCCGTTCGGTTTAGCCCCTGGCTGCGCTTCTTGAATCGTGATCCACTACTCGCAACGCCACACGTCCGCCCGGTCTCCGGGGGTTACCGACATGCATATCGTACGAGTGGGGGGCCGCAGACATCATCGGATCGAGCTGGCTTTCGATTGTACTGTTATGTCTCGGAAGCAGACCTCCGGCACCGGTCCAGGTCATCCTATACTATCGTCTGTCTTCACTCGTGCGGAACGCTTGTGCATATGGCATGGTCTGTGATTGCAGCAAAGTAATCGTGAGCTTTTCGGAAATCAACGAATCGCAGGCAATGTTGCTCCTGCCTTGGGAGTAGGCTGTTGTGTGCTTGCAGTCAAACCACGACTGGTTGTCTTGGACCGATGAAGGGTTTGAGTACGCTGTCGTCTTCGAACATGTCACCGAATAGCTGGTGCACCTCCCGAAATCCTTCAACCAATTCTCCAGTTCTGTTCCCTCCCGCAGGTTGCAAATCCGGTAACGTCGTTCCATGAATATTTCAAGAATGGTCGTGACACCTTCCCGCCGGGTAGCCAGCTCAAACCTGGGCACCAAAATATTTTTTTTCCCCCCTTCTGAGCGCTTGAGCGGGACATACAAGACGCGGAAACGGGCCGGAAGAGGAGGTGTGTTTTATATAGGCACCGTGGCACCGTAGAAAATGCCGAGCTCCGACGGCGCGGCTGTTGGTGCCGGCAGATCGCCACGTGGTTACCCAGCGATTAGCTCCCCTGGAAATGCCTCCGCTGACGGTTGATTTTGACCGTTCGTGGCTTCAGCCACGCGCAGAATTTGCCGTTGGACTAATCAAAGTTCGTATATATTTGGTTTGGAGTAGCCTATGAAAGCGGACGCCACCTTTAAAACCCACGTGAATCTTTAGCGCGTCAAGGCTTGAGGTGACGTTGAATGCTGTTGCGTCAGTTAGCTACAAGGTGGTTCGCAGCACTTATAGCCGGTACAGACGTCGTATCTCCGAGGCCATGGTCGGGTTGCCGAGATCGGATCTGCCATAGGCTGCAATACGCATAGCCGAGCCGATTGCGATTTTTAGCCGCCACCCCGAGTCAAACGCTGCCCAAAGCTCTCAGCTTAACCGGGGTTGCATGTCCATCGTCACACCGGACATTACACAAGTACCAGCATGTGGAGGTGTCTCTATAACTAGTGGCTCACACTCTTCTGCAGGTGGATTCGATCAAATAATACAAGCTTTCGTCGCCTGCCACGCGGCCGGCTCTTGTACTTCGCTACGACCACATACGCTGTAGCTCTCCATACCACATCTGCACTAATTACGCCATCAATTAGCGACACTAGACTAGCATCCTCCATGGAGCTATAGCTCGCGTAACCATCGCGTGAGCAAGGTACCGGGCGTAACGGCGGATCCGGAAACAAAAGCTTGTCATCGGGCCATTGAAAGCGTCCCCGCCCCAGCTGTTATACATAGCACCCTGTCCATGTATCTGCGCTGATCTCGAATCCCACACTCCTCCCCGCACCTCCTCGTATACTTGGTCGCGCAACATGCCAGGCGGCCTGGTCCCCCCTCCCGAGATGATCGCCGAATGGGCCACGAATCGAGAAAAGTATCCATTGGGCGAACGGAGAGGCCCTTTTCTGATCGTCCTCATCTCAATTCTTCTTGTCTTGACGTTTGTTATTGTCGGTGCAAGGCTGTGGGCCCGCTGCAGAGTTCGACGCAATGCCGGCCTGGATGACTTGCTGATCGTCGTGGCACTGGTAAGTCGGACCCCAAGCATCTACCTGGCCACACTGCTAACCATGCCAGCCCTTCCTAGTCGGCTATGACGCTTGTCAAGTTCTGGGTATGCGCCTCGAGCCCACTCCCACCTACCATGCTCTTCCTGACCACTGATGCAGGCTTCTATTACTACGCCATCGACCGCCACAGCTGGGAGGCCACCTACGACCAAGCTGTCAACGTCCGCATCGTCACCTTGGTCATCTCCTTTTGCTACATCCTGGTCACTTCCCTGGTCAAAATCTCCATCCTCCGTTTCTACCGAAGACTGGGCGACGGCGCCATGACCACAACTTGGCTCTGGACCCTCCGTGTCTCCATCATCTTCGTCACCCTCTACGCCTTCGTCTTCATCCTCATGGGCTTCGTCGCCTGCACTCCCATGGACGCCTTTTGGAACAAAATGGACCCGAATTGGATGCGGTCCCACGACTTCACCTGCTTCGACGAGGGAGCAGACTTCATCTCCTCGACTTCCATCAGCGTCGTCGAGGACACGGTCGTCTGCATCCTTCCCCTGCTGGTAGTCAGCCGCCTCCAGATGCCGAGGAAGCAGAAGCTGGCCCTGGCCGCCATCTTCGGCGTCGGATTCTTGTAAGCCTCCCTCACGCCACCCGCGCCGAAAACACCACTGACAAATTCATCCCAGCCTCTGCTTCTGCGGCATCATGCGCGTCTACTACATGTACAGGGTCTACTACCAGACCTACGACAGCACCTGGGAAGCCCTCCCCGTCTGGTACTGGACCACCGTCGAGGCCCACTTCGCCATCATCTGCGCCTCCGCCCCGGCCCTCAAAATGTTCTTCCGCCGCGCCCTCCAGCCCGACACCGACGACGACAGCTACAACACCCGCCGCCAGCGCCACGGCTACGACAACTTTGGCAGCGCCGGCCGTCGCACCCAGTCGACAAAGGACGATACGGATATCTCCATGGAGGACATGCTGGCGTATGAGGAGGCGAGAGTGGGGTCTGCCACCGGGCAGGGGGAAGGGGGTAAGCCGCCGGCTTGCATTACGGTTACGAGGGGCGTGGATGTGACGTTTTCGAGGGAGAGTGGCGTGGTGGGGAGTGCTGCGAATACTTGTCGGGAGGATGCGGCGAGTAAGAAGAGTATTGGGCCCAAGGCGAGTAGTGAGAGTTTGTTGGAGAACCCGTTTTCGGGGAAGAAATCTAGTTTTTGATTGATTTGCGCCTATGCTGTTGGATACCCTCATGTTTGAATATAATACCAACTCATTACGAGGAGTTGCTTGCAAGAAAACCGAGCACTTGGATGTGGCTTGGGAGACATGAAAATACCTATACTTGACGCGGGGAATTTTTTGGCAATCCGCTGGCGACATCTACTATAAATCGGCTTACCGCGAGCGCGATCATCGCCAGTATTTACTGCGACACGCTTCTCTCTTAGTAATGTCCAGTACTCCTGGCTTATCTATCCACGATATTTTCGAGAGCTGAAAGATGATGCGTTGTGATATTTATAGAACTGCCCTGCGTTCGGCCCCCAATCCATGACGTCGTTTCTACCAGCATCTTTATCGATTATCCGCCAATTGATGCCTTGATCTGGCGAACCGTCAGCAGTGCAGCCTTGTTCCGCGCGTGAAATTTCCATGCGGGAGAGTGGTTTACTGCGCTCTGGTGGTCCGATAGGTCAACACTATCTAGTTGCGGAGTAAATATAAACCGCTGACTGCTCAACCCTCCTATAGCATGCATTATGATAGCCATACCTTCATGCGCAATGACGCATCGCTCGTTCCCGCCCCGAGACCCATCCAGATAAGGTTTTTCGTCAATGTGAATATAGAATGCAAGCAACCCTGAAGGAACATCTCAAGCGCCTTCCCACCTCCCGCCTTTCCGCAGCGGCCAAGCCCGGATGAACGTCGCACGATATGAACAGCAACACCGGTTACTCGTCGATTGACATGGACCGAGACAGCACCGGTTACGGGACCGACCCAAGTGAGCAGCGATCAATCAAAAATGAGGTGTACCCACACGTTGAGGAGTCATCTCCCCGGCCGACAAGGTCGCAAAAGCTGAAATATGATTGGACGTGGGAGATATCAAGCTTGGCGCTCAGCCTGATGACTTTGATCGCAATCACTATCGTTCTACGCATCCTGGATGGAAAGCCGTTGTCTTGGTGGAAGTCGTCCATCAGTCCAAACTCCCTCGTGTCCATCTTTGCCGCGGTCTCGAAGTCGGCCATGCTCCTATCAGTAACGGAATGCATCAGTCAGGCCAAATGGCTGCACTTTTCTCAGGACCGACGCCGATTGTACAACTTGCAACTGTTTGACAACGCGAGTCGAGGGCCGTTGGGCTCACTGATATTCCTCTGGCGCTCGATGTTCAATTTCAAGGATGTTATTGCTTCAGTGGCTACTATCGTCATGATCGCCGCACTTGCTGTTGATCCGTTCATGCAGCAAATAATCGACTATCACCTCCGTCCCGTTCCCACTCCGGAGACCAATGGAGCAACAACTTACTCCACGCAGATGTATGACTCTGGCATTCTAATGAATGCCGCAGAGGCCAAATGTACGTCGTGAGGAACACCTTCCCACACCACAGAGACTAACTAGGGACAGCAATATTCGCTGGCGTCGACATGCAGTCGGCCATCGTAAACGGGCTTTTAGGCATATCCCTGACCCCAGCCTTCCACTGCTCCACGGGCAACTGCACATGGCCAGCCATCACCAAACTCGGCATCTGCAGCAGCTGCACCAACGTCACCGCCCAGTCCCCCAAAACCTGCAGCGCCAGAAACTCCTCCACCTCCACCCAAACCTGCATCTACAAAACCCCCGCCAACATCCCCCTCACCGCCACCAACGGCCTCGGCGCCAACGGCACCTACACCTACCTCAACACCACCGTCGACCCCACCTACACCGAAGACCACCAACCCCTCCTCAGCTTCGCCATCCTCCGCTCCCCCCCAACCGCCCACCTCACCACCGACGGCGTCCTCCCCCCCGACATCTTCGAATGCACCTTCCAATGGTGCGCCCAGCGCACCTCCAACTTCCGCGTCCACAACGCCGTCCTCCACCCCGGCACCACCGCCACCACGCCCCTCAAGATCCCCTTCACGAACGGCACCTGGACGCCCACCTACCTAAACGGCCGCGTCTACGCGACCCTGGTAGCCGCGGCGGACGCTTGGGACGGGAACGGCAGCCGCACTTTCTACGTGCACTCTGCTGACTACAGCAGCACGCGGCAGGTTCTCGCCAGCCTGCTGGTCACGCAGCTGGCGTCGTTTAATGCGGACACCGGCGGGTTCCTGGTCGCGCCTGTGCTGCTGTTCGCGGACGACCTCCCGCAGAAAATGTCCGCGATCGCGGCGACCATGACGGATTTGATACAGCGGTGTGGCAACGGCTCAGCCGTCGTGGGCCAGGCGTTTCAGGAGCGGACGTTTGTGAGGGTGCGGTGGGCGTGGTTGGTGCTGCCGGCCGTGTTGGTGGTGGCGGCGGCGGGGGTGCTGCAGGCGGAGGTGGTGGTGAATCGGCGGCGGGGGGGTTTGTTGTGGAAGTCGTCGGTATTGCCGTTGTTGTTTTATGGGTTTGAGAGACCGGTGGATGCGCCGGTGGGAGAGAAGCTGTCGGGCGTGGAGGCGAGGGCGTGGGCTGTGGAGGCGAGGTTGGGGGAGGGGCGGGGTGGGGAGTGGAGGTTTTTTGTGGACTGACGTGGGGGGACACAGGGTTGCGCGGGATGTTCAGGAGGCGGATTGAAGGAGGTTGAGATGGATGGTGCATCTCGTTGCAAAATCCGCGATCGTGTTTAGCCTGATACTGTCTTGGTGGTCAGCAGAATCCTGCTTGATTTGTAATACACATCGTGACCAGATAACTCTCACATTTCCTGGCCCAAGCGGAAGGGCTTTTATCTCTACTTTGACGCTGCGATCAGCATTGCGCACTCGGCTTGTCTGTGGTCTTCGATCAATCATGGCATCGATTGAGAATTCTGCACTGCCTCCGGGTTCAACTGTCCTTGTTACCGGGGTGAATGGACTCATTGGCTCCCACGTAGCTGAACAACTACTTGCTCATGGCTACAAAGTCCGTGGAACGGTTCGAGATACTCAGAAGAGCAGCTGGACGTTGGATTTCTTTGGGAAGAAGTTTGGGCCAGGATTATTCGAATTGATCCAAGTTCGAGATATCACGGAAGACGGTGCGTTCGACGAGGCTTTGAGAGGTACGTCACAGCTCCGCACATGGCCAGGAAATGGTTGAGCCAACACTGGTTTTGTGTAAAAGGAGCCGCAGGCGTCGCGCATGTGGCTTCGCCTGTCAACTTGGATCCAGATCCAAGTACTGTCATCCCAATCGCCGTCAGAGGCACTCTAAACATACTCAAGTCAGCGGCGAAAGAGAAAACCGTCAAGCGCTTCGTCCTGACATCCTCCTCGTCTGCCGTCGCCGTCGCGAAGCCGAACGAGCGTCTGGCCATCACCACGGACACATGGAATGAAGAGGCTGTGCAAATGGCAAGCAGCCTGCCAGACGACCTCTCAGTCTTGCAAAAAGGCTTTGTCGTGTACGCAGCCAGCAAGGTCAAAGCCGAGCAGGCCATGTGGGATTGGGTCAAGGCGAACAAGCCTGACTTGGTGGTCAACTCAGGTAACCCCCTGGCACAACCAGGAAAACCGAATGCTTATTCACTACACAGTAATTCCTGGCGGCAACTTTGGCAAGATCCTCAGCATGGAGAACCAGGGCTTCCCATCGACGACGATGCTGGCGGCAGCCCTGTACAATAGCGACGAGGACCCCATCAAGGAGTTCGTCACGTCCTATCCTCCAGGTAAGCTATGCGACACAGTACAAGACTCTCGACTGATATCCCACACCCAGAATGGTATGTCAATGTCCAAGACAACGCCCGGCTTCACGTCGCCGCTTTAACTCGTTCGGATGTGGCTGCGGAGCGTATCTTCGCGTGTGCTTCTCCATATAACTGGAACAACGTCCTTGGGGCTTTCCGGGAGTTGTTTCCGGGAAGGAAGTTCATCGACGATGTGCCTGGACTGTGGGATGACCTGACCACCTGCGAACCCGCAAAGAGAGCCGAGGCGCTGCTGGTGGATATGGGGCGGCCCGGGTTCACTCCCTTGGCTCAAAGCTTGAGGGAAACGTTTGAGGGCGCCTGATGTTATATCACAACACGCGCTAAACCGAATGAGGCGCATGCCTGCTCCTTATCATCCGTCAGAATCAAATTCAAGCTCTTCGCACCTCACCCCATCTGAGCAACACCCTCCAAGCCCACCTCCCATCCCACCACGCAACAATGTCCCCCAACCCCACTAACCCCGCGCCCCGCAAGCGCCTCCCCATCGCCACATGGCACATCCGCCCAACCACCGACCACGCCGGCGCCGGCGCCCGCACCGTCTGGTTCGGCACCTCCACCTCCCCTCCAACGGCCACTTCCTTCCAGCTCTGCACCACCTTCCCCGCACCCGCCGACCCAGCCGCCGCTCAAGCCGCCGCGCTGTCGCATGCCCGCCTGGTCGTCGGCGGCGCGGGCTTCTTGTCTCAGCACAGCGATGCCTCGCCGCGTTTCGATGTGTACGAGGGCCTACCCGACGTTCTGGCGTGCGTGGAGCATCAGCGCGGGGAGATTCGGGCGCGGCGCGGTGCTGTGGGTGGGGTTCCGCGGTTTGCGGCGTCGGCGTATGAGCGGCCGCGAGGGTTGGTCGTTGTGTTGACGGGGGAGGTTGATGGGGGTAAGGTGAAGAGGGAAGGGCCGGTGTTTGTGTGGATTGAGCGCGATGCGGAATGGGGGAAGGTGCGGGTGCCGTGGGATTTGGAGGGAGAGGAGGGAGGGGAGATGGCGCTGGAGAGGATTGAGGTGCTTGCTGTGAGGGTATGGCCGTGGGGGAGCGTTGAGGGGGAGATGATGAAGGTTCGGATGGAGAGGGATGAAGAGGGGGAGGAAAGGAAGGGGGAGGAAACGGAAGAGGATAAAAGGGACGATGAAAGGGAAGAGAAGAGCCAGGAAACAACTTCACCGACATCCTCGGCAATCTTTCTCCCGCTACCACTGCCCTACTGGGGTTCCACCGCGCACCCACCCTCGCCGCCAGCATCCAACACTTCCGCGACGAGCAGATGGCACGCCCAGATCTCAGCGTCGTCTACCTCGTCAACCCTGTCGATGACAATTTGGGACTGCATCAGCATCATCGCATCTTCCCGTCTAGTCCGCAGGTCGAGGCGGGTGTTGACAGGCAGCGCGCCGCGTCTGCGGGAGCCGGAGCGCAGCAGTCGGGGTTTTGCACGTTTTTTGTTGCGTTGGAGAGTAGGAATTGGGAGCGTGAGGATGTTGTGCTGCTCGTAAGAGCGGACGCAGACGGAAAGACGTTGGGGAGAGTTATAGGCGAGACACCAGATGATGAAGGTGCCCGTACGGGAAGTACGGTGGAGGTCTTGATAGGGAGGCAGCCGGGTTTGAAGGCGGTGGCAAAGCGCTTGGCTGGAGTTTTATGAATGTCTCTTACCCCGCCTTCCTCTACGGCTCTTATTAGAGCTTTCCCATTAAATAGGACACTTGAAAAACTAGCACTTTGAAGTGTTTCCTCGATATCCGAGGTTCGGCTAGAAGAAACCGGGTGGGAGCGACGTTGCACCAGATTTACACGTGGATCAAATCGGCAGAGTCTCATGGCTGAACCGCCACAGAAAGCCACAAACAAAAACAAGTGGTCATGAGAGCCAGATTTTGTAACTTCGAACGCAATAAGATGGCTTAAGGAATTCCCAAGCTTCTGATAGAACCTACCCAGAGCACTTTTCACAGCAGCCGATGATGTACAGTCCTCTTCGTGGCAACGGCTCCTTCAGGCTGCTGGTGCTCTTCCCAGGTACCACCGAAGACAGGGTCCGCTGCCGTCTCGATACCTGCTCTGTGGATGACTGCAAACTTTATGAGGCTTTTCCATATGTCTGGGGCGAACCAAAGTTCCACCATGCCATCAAATGCAAGTGGCAGACGGTCTTCTTGATACAAAATCTGCGATCAGTCTTGGTACAGCTCCGACACGCCGACAAAGAGCGCATCCTATGGATCGATCAGCTGTGCATCAACCAGAACGATCTGGTCAAGCGTGGCCAGCAAGTTTGTTTGATGGGAGATGTTTATAGCCGGGCTTCGTCCGTGCTGGTCTGGTTGGGGTAATCCGATGCGGACACCGAGATAGTCTGGAATCTGCTGGGGATCCTCCAGAAGGTTATGGTGTTCAGGACTGCACAGCTCTACCGTACCGCAGTCGAGTTGCTCGAGATACCAAGGTCATGCGTCAAGATACCCGAGCAACTGGACCATGTCATCGCCTTTTTGTGGAAGCCGTACATCCGGGATCCCCCACCACCGACGATCAGCTCGAGACCGCATTGAGGCACACGTTGTTGGCCGACCTTTTCCCTCGCGTCCACGGCCATTGCGTCGAGGATGGACACTTTCCAGCATACCAGAACTGGGAATATCACTTCTTCCGCAGGAACGATCCGCCGCAGGTGTTGCTGGAACATGACAAGTTCATGGCCAATGCGATGTTCAACCGAGAGTTCTTTATTGCGGACGAAGAGTCGGATGCTTATATGGGGATTGCGCTGGGTACCGTTAGAGAAGGTGATTGGACATGCGTTTTGGCCGGCGGCGACACACCATTCGTTCTTCGGCCCCTGGCTCAAAGGTCCGGTCAGGATGCTGCAGAAGTTGAAGAGTGGGAGTTTGTTGCGGACTGTTACCTTCACGGAATCATGGATGGAGAAGCGATGGCACGTACAAAGGAACCCGGCTTCGTGTCCCAACAATTTACTTTGATATAACTTGGTGTCATCGACCGCGAGCATTAAAACGACCTATTCCTCCAGTCATTACCGCTCGGCACCTCTGTAATCAAGTCATAAGAATTGATGAGACCAAATAAATCCCTTCGCTACATAACACAGCAGCAATTGTACCCGTCGTTCTCCACGTCGTCATCCACACAAGAGGTGAACAATTTTGTAGAAATACACCATGGACAACAGCCATCTTCATCAATGAAACAACAACAGCAACCTTCGCAGCAACTGTCACCATCGTCATCTTCATGGCCGTCGTCACCACAACAGCCACAATGATTCAGACACATGCGTGAACCCCTTGGGTGGGCTCGCAGAACTGGAGCCATAACAGAATCTTTCGTAGATAGGAATTTCATCTCGATTGAACGCTGTGGAAGTCCTTGCAGGTTTCGAACATCGTGTCCATCTTCTTGCAGCCGAGACATGCACAGAGGTAGGTACTTCAGACCGGTGGATGATATGAGACCATCATTTCGGATGAACAGGTCAAGCGTCGATGCAGGTGCTTCAAGCCGGGAATGGTCTCTATGTTTACCATATGTCCGAATGGCAACGTCCAGTGGTGTCATTCCTCGAGGGCCTTTGGCATTTACGTTTGCATGCCTTTCCAGCAGCATTTGTGCCATTGGGCCACTCGAAAAATGAAGGGGTTTCCACGGTTCTTTGCCTTTGCGCGTTTTGGCGTTTTCACAGAAGCCCAAGTTTGGATCTTCCCCAGCGTCGATAAGGGCTTGCACAACGTGGACGACGGAATCGCCGAGGTGGCCCGGGCGTGGATAGTAGCGAAACAGGTGTGGATGGTAGCGAAACCTCGTTTGCCGTGTCAAAAGCCATTCGAACGGAGTGACGCCTTGAATGAGTGCTTTTTGGTCAACACCTTTGTCGATCAGCAGCCTGGCCAATGAGCCGTAGTCGAACCGCTTGTTTACATCCCTCGGCTTATCATCCATGCCGAAATACATTGCGGCCCTACATAGATGTGGAAAAAGGCGATTCTCCGCATTCGAGTCAACTAGTGATGTGTCTTCAGTGGTTTGAAACTTGCGCTGCATGTAGAGTAGGAGATTAGAGACCACGGCGAAATGGGTTCCAGAAGTTTCCGGAGCAAGAAACCATGATGAAGTTTTTCCGTCTCTGGGTTGTCTGGGTTCCACTGGGTTGAAGCTTTCAATCATCTCGTACTGACAGACTCCAGTAGTCGTTTCGGAAAGGAAGCAGTATTTAGCAGCTTCTTCACCAAGCTTTTGATAGAGGTCTGGAGTTTCTGCAATTCTTTTTTCATCGAGGTCTTTGTTCATTCTTATCAGAAAGCTTGAAAGGTCGATGTGGTCAAAATACTGAACCCGGGCAAGGAAGAACTTCGCAAGCTCCGTGTAACCGTTTTGAGGGCGAAAAATTGCAGTTTGGCCAAGGATGAGCTGCCTGAAGGCTGGTTTGCAGAGAAAAGCTCGGACAGTCTCGTGCATAAGTCGCATGCGCCCTTCATCTTCGTCGATTTCGAGTAGCCCGCCACAATTGTCTTTGAGCTCCTGAAGGAAGCGTGTGGTGTTTTTGTGATTGCGCGGTGGACTTGATTTCGAACTTGCCAGTAACCGTTGTCTCTGCTCATAGCATCCTTGCAGAGTTCTGCACGGCCAGCATGTAATGATCTCATAGAGTTCTATGAGTCCAAGGCGTTCGTCGGCACGGAGAAGTACGTCCAAGGCGAGGTATGCCTCCCATCTGAAGTCCTGAGGAATCCGCTCGGTGATCGATCTGTAGAATTCGTCCAGCTCGGGAGGAATATTTTGCAGTAGTGTTTCCAACTCGTCAGCGGACGCAATTTGTCGTTGAGACAGGGCCTTGGTAATGTCATCCAATGCAAGCCTCACCCAGAGGAAAACACCGTCGGATTGGTCGATTATCTTATCTGCAACGCGGTCGACCTTCTCTCTTTCTTCTCTAGAAGCACTCATAGCTTCCGCGAGATCGGAGGACTCTAACAGTCGCCCCTCGGTGTACGTCCGAATATCCTTTTTGGTGTAGTCGTGGATCCTGAAGTTGGGAAACTGTTGAAAATGGTCTTGGATTATCTCCCGAGGTCGGCTCGAAAAGCAAATCTTGCAGTGGACAACGGCTTGCTCGGTTTCATGGCCAATCAAACTCGCCATGAATTCGGAGATGAGCTCAAGGTGGCCGTCGAACTCATCAAGAGCATCGATGAACAAGCAGATATAGAGCTCGAATTTTCGTTGGTTCAGAATCCATGAGAGTGTCCGTCGCAAGCCGGCTAGGTCCCAGGTATAGCGATTCAAGTTGCTTTTCCTCGGAAGGGCCGACGCGGGGATGCGTTGGCAAAGCTCTGGTGCACTCTGGAGAATTTGACGGAGGATGCTCTGTAACAACCCGTCGAAGGACTTCTGAGCAGTTGCGCCTCGATGATGAAAGAAGAAGCTGCACTGGATAAGCTGTCCTGACCGAGCCCATTGTTGTAAGATCTCTGCCGTCTGCTGATTTCGGTAGATGTACTTCATAAGGGTAGACTTTCCGGCTCCAGGTTTGCCTTCAATCCAGTACGCTCCGCTCCCTTTCAGCAACCAGGAAACAAATTGAAGAGAATGTTCGCTGAATATCCATCTGAAAGTGGAGGAATACTGAGAAGTTATGTCTTCTAACCGGCGATCGAGAACGTCTAGCCGTAGCGATTCTAGTATCGCTAAATTGCAGCATTAGTTAGTTGCGTCTCCATAGTAGGCTCAGAGGTACACACCTTCTGTTCGTTTCTTAAACCACGTTGCTCTGACTTTTTGTTGGACGGCTGATGTGTGTATCTCTCCTTCTTGATGTTGAACATCAGATTCCTCACTCCTGAAACTTATATCCGTCGTTTGTCTGCGGAAGCCGAGTGAAAAAGCCTCTTCCTGGTTCAAAACTCTCAGTAGAGAGTCTAAAACGCGGGTGTAGCTAACGTCGCCACGAGAAAACTTCACCATCGTAGAATGATCGCTGTCGATGGAGTGTACCTCGTCTGGATCACGAGAACACTTTTGGACGGCCGATTCTTTCTCAACCATCACAACCTCCGGTCCATTCCGGGACCAACGACCGCCTGATAGCTGTTTAAGCGCCCAGGAATCAGCTGCCGAATTCTACTTCAGTGGTCAAAACTTACCTGCACAGTCTTGGTGGTCTCGGTCTCGTAAAAGGACACCACCCGAAAGTTTCTGGTGGCCTGATGTCCGCTGAACAACGAGTCTAAACGAAAAAGACGAGGGGACTTGGAAGAGAGACCTTCGATCAACTGCTCAGTTGGGTCTCCTTTGACCATTGTCCTCAATTGAGTTGTCTCCATGCCTTTATTTGGAACACCGAAGAATAGTGTTGCTCGGAGCTTCTCTAGGAAGGACGGCTCCTGACCCGAAGTTGATGCCAGTATCACCACCGCTTCTTTGAAGATGATTCCCCCTAGGCTGTGGCAAAGGAAGATTGTCGGTTTGGCTGAAGGCCACCCGAAACCAACAGAAGTCAGGCGATTCGCGAGCGTGAGTGCAATATCGTAAGTGGACTTGAAAGACTTGCTCTCGGTCAAGTGGGTATCGTAACCGTAGATGATTGTCCTGATGCCGTGTAGGTCTTTTGGGAGTTCATCTCTGAGCCACATGAAATTTTCTGGATCACCACTACGCTGCTGCCAAGATCCAAAAGGATGGCTACCAAGACCGCTGATTGCGATGCAACTGTTAAAGTTTCAGAATTTGTTGTTTCGGTAAGCTGGGTGAACCACTCACTCAAGAATATGCTCATCATCAGGTACCTCACTGAGGACAGTGAAATCCAGGAAGTGCCTGTCGACGATGATATGATACTCGACATCATGGTAAAGAGTCATCAGAGACCACTCCTCTCTCCCTTGGAACTGGCTCGGAAGAGCGCTGAAGGTGGCCGTTGCCACTTTGGCCCGAGTAGTTTCGGGAGAATCCAGGCTTCGGGTAAGGGAGGAAACATGGATCGTCGGAACACAGTCTTCTGTTGTCAGCCTTTGCTGCAGAAGCTCAATAACGCCGAGTTCATCGATATCCGACGGCAGGCGCCGAACACGATATGTCAAGGTCTTTTGGTCTCTTGCCATCGTGGTCGTGAAGCCACAGTGTCATTGCATACTCATCGCGCATGCGTCAGACTGTCTTGAAGTGAGGATATTTCCAGGGCTGCGTGGTGGGTCCGAGATTGCTTTAAGAAAACCGCGGCCTGTTCCGTTCGGGCTCTGGGCATTGGCCTTGACAGGAAAGTGGCGGGGAAGGCAAGGCTGACAGTGCAAGAATATTTTTTTGATTGGCGCCGGGAATCCGGATGGCGCGCGTGCTCAGACGTGGCTTGCTTATGGTTGCATATCAGAACTTGCAAAATTAAGCCAAATCGGGAGGAGGCTGCATGACATCCAAGATCTGCCAAATCAGGACCTTAGTCCATCATTACGTAGGCCGTTGTGGGCAGCACAAGACAGACACACCGCCGGCCAAGTCCCCCAGCTAAATACATATGTCGAACTTCCAACCCTCGCTAAAGCGTCGGAAATGAAGATTTAGTTTTCACCACGGAATTGCTAGGCAGCCACATCTCACAGACACCAACTCAATAAATGAATGCAGGCTCCGATACTGCAGGGTTTGTTAGCGCTGGGGCTGTAAGCCCGCCGCCATCCAGCCTCGCCGGAAGTTGCTGATAAAGGAGCCAAGATCCGACATCCAAAACGTATGCTGATTCTCAACGTCCAAAACAACGAAAATATTAGCTGCTCTCTTCTACTACCCGGCTTCATCTTCCGCAACACACTGGCCAGAGAGGGCGATAGCGAATACTGGATATTCTTACACGAGTATCTAAATCAGCGGCTCGGCAAGTGTCATGCAACGAAACTACATTGCTGCTGAATAAAAAAAAAAAAACCACAAGTCGGTTTGTGGCGAAGGTGTTAACTCATCCAAACTCACATGGCTTCAGCTTCCAGACATGACGGCCTAAGTCTCGCCCAAAACCCCTGTCAAATCGATTTGACGACCTGTCGCTTTTCTCCGACCCATCACTCTGGGTGTGCCGCCCTTGGCAGCCTAGGTAGCCTCCTGCGTAAGTTCAAGGTCGCCATTCTACCCCACCAGCTTCCTGTCTCTCTACATCTTATCATCAGCGGCTATTTTATAGAGCTTAAGCAGCCATGCCGACATCAGAATTTGGGATGCCTTTGACAAGAATCGGTTGGAAGGCGCTCTCTTTAGATGGCGGGTTGCGTCAGCAGACCTTCTTACGGCCTTAGTAGCATGTCGATGAACTGTCGCTAAAGGTATCGGTCATCAGCATAATATTACTATCATCTTGACTCTTACTGTTCGTGAACGTGTTGTCGGCGCAGTCGTTCTTGCCCACCTAGTGGTTGTTGGTAAAGTTCTTGGATTTGCGTAACAGTAGTTCTGGAATCCTTTCTCGGGCGGCGAGAAGGGCGAGACCTGGTCTATTACGGTTCAGATAGAACGACCACACGCCGCAGTCACCCGGCAAGAGTTGCCAATAGGAAATCTCTTCTCCCTCAAACACCCGCTCCCGTAGTAGCACTACCTCACATCCTCCAGCCCCATGAACTGCCAGCATGACCAACCCGATCGGTCTCGAGACTTGGAAGGCGTAGACACAATTTCTGAGGGGTGGTGAGCACGCATGATGAAAGGGCAAGGCTGACGCAAAAAAGATGTGTTTAAACTCCGCCTACAGATTCCATAGGAAATGCACAAGTAACTCAAGGAGAATCCACCACCACCACCGCACCCACCGCCTCACCCAGCCAAAACGCCCACTCCTCCCAAAACCCCACTTTTCCCCGCATCCGGCCCATCCATCTCCACAAATGGCTCCCCCCACAAGTCATCCCCTTGATGCGAAACGGCTCCAGTACCTGTGGAAAAAGCAGCGGCTCGGTGTCAACCCGGTTCGGTTCCCACGCTGGGATGAGGAGGCGGAACACGAAGTCAGGCGAGTTGGTCGGGGTTTGAGGAGGCAGGATTGCTGGTTCGAGGCCCTGACCGCTCAGATTCCAAAAATTACCCCGTCATCAAGTGCGTCGAGCGCGTTCAGTGGATTCGAAGAAGCATTCGAGGATTTGTTAAAATGCGCAAGCGTCTCTGTAGAGTAGTAGGAGTAGGTCCGGAGTGGAGGCATGATGTCCGTCTTTTTGAGGATGTAGTCGTATATCTCGGACGAGAAGCCTACTCGGTGGCCGTCCATGAAATGCATAACCAAGGAATCTGTCCAAGACCAAGATTCAAGTGGCTTGCTAAGGGCCTTTCGATCAGAAGCAAACTGTCGGCATTCTTGAAAGTTGAGGTGATGCAACCTTTCAAAAGGGACAAGCCTTAGCTGCTTGTAGAAGTCTGTCCAGAGATCCTTGTTGTTGGCTAGGGTACACTGCTTTACCTCTAGTGACTTTAGCGTTGAAGCAAGATGAGATAGAGTGCAGAGTAAAGATTCGCTCAGGAACCGAAGCCCTTGCAGTTCAAGCTCCTGAAGCATTGGCCATTGTGAACCGGTATTGATAGCGCCTAGAATGTCAGGATCTGTACAGATGTTGCCTACCCGATTCCACGTTGAGAGTGTAAAGCGAACAAGGTTCTTTGATTTGTTGATAATCCTTGCTAGCTCTCGAAGATTCTTGTTTCCCTCGTCCTCATCGGTCGTAAGTGACAGGTGGAAGTTTGTAAGGTGGATGAAGGCATTTTGGACCAGAACTTGACTTTGGTTTATGATGGCTTGAGGTGCGAGCTTAGGTTCGTCGTTGTCATCAGGTTCAGCGTCGTCGTCCGGTTCGTCGTCCGTCCCGTCGTCGTCCGTTCCGTCGTCGCCCGGTGGCATCCAAGCTTTCCCCAGGTCTTGTAGGCTCCACCAAGGATATGTCTCCTGTAGGTGGAGCTTGAGTGAGACTAGACTACCACTAATGGAGTTGCGCCTTCCAAGAGCTCGTAGGATAAAGGCGAGTTGAGCCACTCGTTCAGGAAGAGCAGTATCGGGATATTCTTCATCATCTATGCCCTCGATATTGCGCCAGGTGTTCCAGTAAGAAGTGAAATCAGCCGTGAAGGACTGTAGGTTTGGCAGTTTCAGAAGCGCGTCTTCAAAGTTAGCACATGCCTGCTGGAACCGCCTCATGTTTCTGGGTGATCGGTTCTCTTCCATGACCTGTCCATTTTGCTTCTGCGACGATGCAACGTGCATACGTTCCATAACGCTCGAGCCGGGGGCGTGCAGGCACTCGTAGAGAGAGGGCTCCTCCAGTAGGGCCAAGTATTCCCGATAGTTCTGTTGTCGTTCGTCAAAAGTATGGAAGCTTTGCCTTGTTCTTGGGCTCTTGGTTGTTACTATGTCGCGACATGTCTTCGTTAACCAGCTCGAATGTGTCCCAATCGCCTATATTTCGTCAAAGTCAGCTCTGAAAGAGACAGTTTTTTAGCTTGACTTACCCCACTCCCCTTCCCACTTTTTGCATCAATCTTGAAAGTTCTTTATTCCTGGGTCCTTGAGTTTTGGAATCTTCTTGAGTTTGAGAGACTTGACGGCGCCGGCGATTTTGTTGTTGCTGTTCGCTATGCGGACTACCCGCTCCATGTCTACAGTGCGCGGCTCAAACGAAATGATAGCGAAAAGGTACCGTGTAGCTTCTTGATCAAGCCATTTACAGCAGAGGCGGATTCGCTTGAGGGTCGTTTGGTCACATTCAGCGACAATCAAGCTCAGGATGTCCAACGGTAGCTCGACCACTCGAGTGACCGGGGCGGAAGGAGGCGGCATTGCGCATTGCTGGGGAGCGCGGGAACGCGGACAAGGGAGAAGTAGATGATTCGGATGGCGGATGATGAGAGGAGTGGGTGATGGTGATGGTTTTGGGAGATGTTGAGTGGCGTGTTATCAAACGACCGGAACAAAGAACGGTAACACAAGACCGGACGCGTCGACGCGTCAAGACCTGACGCGATTGTACCACGTTCGCGCGTTGTTAGATCAAGTCAATCGATTGTACAGTACAATGCTCAAAACACCTGCACCCAGGCTACTCATTTCGATAACGACGCGTCAGGTAAGTTCAAGAAAACCACACACAACCCGACTCGTATTAACTACTACATAGATATGGAAACATAGGTTCTATATGAGGAAAGCCTCGCTCTCCAGGCTCAGCCGCATCCTACGTCAGCCATACCACACCCGTCCGCATTCGAAGGATCAGCGTGGTGCCAGCCGTTTAGTTCGACAGCGAAACGATTGTGGAGCGGATGTACATGGAAACAGGGGGAGACGGCGGTGTAGGATGCGGGCTCCTCGCCAGGTTCATTGGAATCGATGCAGGAGCGGCTTCTCCGACGACGCGGGAGCGGCTTCTCCCCTCAGGGGCTTACCCCTCCGTCTTCGCGTCCACTTCTTCAGCCATGTGAGCCACCTCCCTCTCACTCGGCACGCCAAATCCACTCATCTACCAAGAAGCATTGATCTGTTAAACACATTATGTTTCTTCTTGCGGGAGGAACGGCCTGCTTTTTATATGTTCGGGGGGAGGCCCCCTCTTTTCTGCAGGACAGCACAGAATCGGCCAACGAAAAGAAGCCACTTCCACTCGATAAAATCACCGTGTATGACCCTAAGGCAGACGTTTAGTATTGGCAGACTATATTTAGGTTATAATAGAATGGATAGGCTGCCAAAGGTCTCTTCCACAAAGCCGGCCACCGACGCCTCGCATGACTGCGGAGGCCCGAGGAGACCGCGTCGACCACATGTTTCGAGGCCTAGTGGCGAGAGTAGCCCTTCTCAGCCTCGTCTTCGCCAACCTCGCGACGGGAGTAGCCCTTCTCAGCCTCATCCTCGCCAACATCGCGACGGGAGTAGCCCTTCTCGGCCTCATCCTCGCCAACCTCGCGACGGGAGTAGCCCTTCTCGGCCTCATCCTCGCCAACCTCGCGACGGGAGTAGCCTTTCTCGGCCTCATCCTCGCCAGTCCCACGACGAGAGTAGCCGCTCTGAGCGGCGTTCTCGTCAACTTCCACGCCACGAAGGGCCAAAGCTGTAACGTAAACTGAGTTAGCCTGACATGAGTTCCAAAGAGTTCAGAGTCTGGAGTGCAGGTACCTGAATCAGCCACCGGAACTGTTGGGGCAGCAAGTGCACCAGCAATGAAGGGGAGAAGGAGCAGCAAGTTGCGGTTAACCATTTTGGCGGATGATGAGTGTCTGCTGGAAGATTAGAGAAACAATTTCCGCATGGATTGATGTGGACTCACTCTGGGTCCGTTGTGAACTCTGTGTTTGGGGTACTGAGCTGGATGGCATGCGGAGACCAAAGAACTTAAATATCTTTCAGCTGCTACTGCCTCAATGCCCTTCCAGCTCGAGACATCATTGCTTGCTAATACTCATCCCGGGGCTGAGATCCTTCTCCATGGCAGCCCATACCGGCCCATACGAGAAGACACAATAATCCACCAATTGTGGTCTGTTTACCTATCGGTTGTTACAACTACGTGCTCAAAGGATTTCATTGCAGAATCCGACTTGCGTGTTACGCTACCAGGGTCGACTACATTGCGGATCCTGAAAGTTTCGTGGTCGTGCTCCCACATGTATGCACCGCGCTGACTGAACTGATTGCATGCTTCACATCAGGCCGGATGACGTCATTAGTTGGATTATTTCATGTGAGCTCGCGTCAAGGGAATGTGGGGCTTCGCAGGATCAACGGCCAACTCTGCGTGACTTTTACTTCAGGAAGGTGTAGCTCGTCACAACCTGTACGTTCAGTGCATCCTTGCACCGCAGATACCCTGGTTTCTATGCAGAACAAGGCACAACAGCGCGGTGTCCAATGCGGAGATGGTTGCTGCGGCATTTCCCATTCTGCTAGGTTTATGCTCCTCCGAGCACGAAGCGCTGGCCATCGGTTTGTCTGATAACCGTCGGCCCATCTTCACTTCACTTCAGATTATCCGCCAGTCTTTTTGTTACTTCCTGAACATCTTGTGGCCCATCTCGCTCCGCTCCCATCATGTATTCCAAAGTATCGCAGGATGAATCCTCCTCTTCGGCTCCTTTCCTGAACAATTCCGAGGAAAACGTGGGCATGCACGAGGAGCACGCTCCAAAAAGAAGGGGTCGTGGCTGGTTCAGGTCCTTCATGGTGCATGCAACCATCTTCACGGCATACAGTCTACTCATCTTCTGGATGAACGGGCTACTAAAGGATCAAGACTGTCATCCACAGCAACTGTACTGTAAGTTTTGGCGTCCCTACAGAACCAGGCTTGTGCCAACCATTGGCAGCTCCCGTCAGGCCTGCGATAGTGTACGAGAAGGTGTCCTACGACGGCCAGCTCGACACGGTCAATCCATTCCGAGGAGAGCCGAGGCCGGAGCTTGACGAAGCATGGCAGTCTCTCTTCGACAACAACAACATCCGCCTTACCAAAGAGGAGGTCGACAGGATGAACAAAACATCCATCATGCTAGCAGATGGCTCGGGATACTACGGGCAGATAAGTGCCTACCACCATCTGCACTGTTTGGTAAAGAGGCGCTTCTTTTGCACGGAGCTTGGCTGACCTTTTTCAAGAAATTCCTTCGCGAGGTCCACCATAACGGATACTACCACATAGATGCGCCGGATCGGGAAACTCACGTCGGTAAGTCGTCTGGGAGCGACCGGCCACCTTGGCAAGTTAAAACGCTAAGAAAGAAATGCAGACCACTGTTTCGACGACCTTCGACAAGCGTTGATGTGCCATGCCGACACTTCGGTCGTAACGTGGAACTGGAGGCCCAATTATCGCAAGCCATGGCCCGATTTTGGAATTGACCACGAATGCGTCAACTGGGATACTCTCGACGCTTGGGCTTCGGAAAGATCCTTTTCGCTTTTTGACCAAAAATCGTTGGTCCATCCGGAGCTTGGTCAGTCCTTCAAGCGGCATGAAACCTTTTGTCAATCGTTAACCATTTTCCAGGTCTTTCATATCCGCTCGTGAACGGCTCGATCGAGGACATTTCGCACGGTCCAGGGATGCACATCGTGTGGCCTGACGATCATAGCCATTAGGTGGTGGGAAAAGAGGGGTTTGAAATTCAATAGAAATTGCATGCATCACTTGGTACGAGTCCGTACAATCCACTGCAAAGTGCCGCCGCCATCTCTTTGAAACACTAAAAATGTCCGTTGACGTGTGATGCGGCAATTTTTTTTTTTTTTTTTGTTGACATGCCGGGGACGTATGAACATACTAAGCTTGCAGTCCCCGCGCAAAGCTTAGTCGATGTGTTTCAAGCTTAACCGAGACGTTGCAAAGCTTAGGTAGCGAGCTGTTGCAAGCTTACCGAGATATTGCGAATGCTTAGCGCTTACGGTGGGTCTATTAGTTCGACTGTTGAGACCTGCCTGTTTGGTGTGCATATGCTTGAGTTCAGCCTTCAAGCAACAACGCACGGAGCCGCCGACGCGCATGTATGTGCAGCATGGAAGAGAATCATGCGTGGTGACACCAAACTGGTACATATGCGTCGGTTCTCGCAGCTTCCCCGGCTCCACATACATTACGTAGCCGCCGGCCCCCATTTAGAAATACTAGCCTGTTCTTCGATTTGCGGCATGCTCTGAAATACTCGCAATATCTTCTCCTTCGAGGAGGCTTTGCGGCGGTAACTTTTGACCATGAAATTCTCCAAAGTCTTTGGAAAAAGAGCATCGCACGCGTACACCAGATTATCAGATCCTTTCTCTGTCGAAGACGATCATCCATCAGGACATGGACACCAACTGCCCTTGCACAGCCGAGGCACCAGATGGTTCCAAAGACTGTCAATCCTGTTCATCGGCTTGACCATCTTCCTGAGCGGCGTTCTGATCGGCCATTTTTCCCACCCGTCTTTCAGTGAGCTTTGGGCTCCTGTCCAACAGCCGGAACACGAGACTCCGCAATCGTTCCCGCCCTCCAGTAAGAAGACCCCCAAAGCCTCTTGTTTGGTAAAGATTACCAACTTCTACAGTGCCTGAGAAGACGGTCATATTTGCCGAAATCGAGGAGCTCATGGCGCCCCCGAACGACGAAAACCAGAGATACTGGGATTCACTGACGCCAATCGGCCACGGTTTTGTCAACGTGTCGGACCCGGAGAAGTACAAGTTGCAGCCGGGAATCCCGACCGAGTCTGGCATCGAGCGCTTCTCCGTGGCTATGTTCCACCAGCTCCACTGCTTGGTATGTCTTCACGCTGCACTAGTTGGGCCCGGAGCTGACGCACGGTTATACAGGCACTGCTTCGCAGGCACTACTTTACTCTAATGGACGCCATGGACAGCGCCTGGTCGCAGGAGGCACGGGACGCGGAGCACCGAAAACAGCTTACCGATAAGCACTCCCAACACTGCATAGCTTACCTGGCGCAAAGCATCCTTTGCTCGGCGGATCTGACGCTCGAATGGGCAAATGTGGAGAAGAACGGGAGCAGACGCCAGGTCATGGGGTGGGGCATTCCGCACCAGTGCAAAGATCCAGGGGTAGTGTGGGATTGGGTCGTCCAGAACCACGGGCCCGCAAAAGCACATGGGTCACACATCCACGACTGAAGGGGTGATGTGATTGCAGCCGAGCATACCTGCTGTAGGTAGAGATAATCCACGTCAAACCAAACAAGGGCAATTGATCTGCAAAGTGCTCAAACGACCCCCGCTGCGAATCCTTCTGCAGCGGCAGGAAAAGTGGCGAGATGAACCAGTTGTAGTGGTCTTTGAGCTTTGGTTCTAGGTGTTGCAGCCGGTTGCCGTGTGGGTGTCTGTGCAACACGAGCCTGCCGACTCCAGCTGCAGACCTATGACGCACACCAACATGGCGCCATCAACCACCAGGCCCCCACTTCCTCCGGTCCCGAACTGTCGGGTTCAAGATCCTTCTGCATGTATCCATGTCCATAGTACGGCGCGGGGAAGGGCGTTGTAGCGCCGCTGCACGTAATGCTTACCTACACCATATGTCACAGTACCTACCCTCCCCGGGAACGCCTCCCGCCTCCCCCTTCCCAATGGCGCCGGGACGCGTGATTGAAGGCTTTTCCTTGCCTGTGTACCTTTATCCTGAACCGGATGAGTTGCCACGAGAGTCTGTTGGCCGTGGTAAACGTCATCATGTGGTTCAGCGGCTCCTCCACTCGTCCAACCGCCGCGGCATTTGGGTCGCTACTGCTCTCCCGATGGCCGCCGTGGACAGGTGTGGAGCGCCGTGACGTAGCAGTGAATTTGTCCAGGTGAATGCACGCATCACCATGTTCAACGGCAGCCATACACGATTGCTAGCTCTACTTGGCGTCAGTAGGTCTTGGCTACCGGCCGTACTGGAGCTCCCCACAATCTGTGCTTGAAGTTGCTTCGAGAAAGCATGCCTAACTTGCCTTGCAAGTAAACTCGAAGAGGTCCGCACATATGGCTGTAACCACCAGCCAGAAACAGGCTACAACTGACGACGAAGGTCGGCTTCGGGAAAACAACCCAGACGGTGGGACTAAATCTAATGCGCCGCACATGTTTTGTACACCCTCGTTTCTATTTTTATCTTTCATATGATTGGTTGCCTTGTAGTCGTCATCCTCCTGTCCTCTCACCTCACCGACTTCGGCAATCCTCTGCATTTTCTTTCAGCGAGGACAGAGACAATGTGGGGGGCTCAAATAAGTCATTAGGAGGCTGAGTACGAAGAACATTGAAGTATCCCAGACGGCTTTCATTCTTCCAACTCTTCCTCTTGGTCTTCATCGTCCTTCTCTCCATCGCTATCCTCATCGCCCACTTCGTCTCCCTCATCGTCTTCATCCCCATCATCCTCATCGTCTTCATCCGGGTTCCTCCTTGGGCAGCGGCAGTGGCTGTTTCGTGCGCTTTGTAGTCGAGGCTCCGACGGCCTTCTTCCCAGTTACTGATCTTCTCGCATCGCCATTGACTTCAACACGCCTCGTTGCCCGCTCAACTTTCGCTGTCGCAGAGTCATCCGCATCCACCGTTAGAATGTGTTGCTGGTGAGCCTTCTCATCCGGATCGAGCCCTTCCAGGTCGCGCAGATACTTGAAGTACTGCTGCACAGCCCCGTCCACCTCTTCGAAGTGCCTCTTCAGAAGCTTCGCGGAGCGATACGCTTTCTTTCCCTCCAGCTCCTTGAAGCTCTTGCCTTGCGTCCTTGCGTCCTCCCTCACCTGTCCCTTTGGCTCGTACAAGGCTATGGCTAGGGCGGTCTGGAAAGCATTTCTGATCTGGCGTCCGTTTAATATCTTATTGTCTGGATCATGTTGCCCTTGCCTTTTTCTGGGGCGAGAACACGGACGAGAGGACGGACAGGGACGCCCACCCGCCCGGCCTGGCATTGAACCTGCTGCTCCAGCTCATCGACAAGATGGGCTCGCGCTGGCCCGTGGACTCGGCCCCCCTGCAGAAGAGCATCCGCAACCTGGACTTCGAGGAGGCGGGCAGCACCGCGGCCCTCTTCGCCAAGCTGATCGCGCAGCTGCCGCCAGTGGTCACGCTGTTCGTCGTGGTCGACGCCGTCGGGCTGTACGAAGACGGAAGCCGCAGGCGGGAGATGACGGAGCTGGTGGGGAAATTGCTGAAGCTTGTGGAAAGTAAGGCTGAGCCAGTTGACGCCGGCGGCTACTATAGCCGTTTGCAGCCAGTTCAGGTCCAAGGGGGAGCAGGTGCTCGAGATGCGCCGGGTCTATTCGGCACGGAATGGGTTCAAGGCGCTGGGCTGGCTTACTGCGGAGAAAAGGATTGCTGAGATCGGTGAGGTGAGAGGCAGGAAAGTGACAGCGGCAGGTGAGAGGTTGAGGTGACACTTTCTAGACCCTCTTTGCAGGAACATGTCGCGGCCCGGAGAAAGCGCTGTTTGTATGCCGTCTTGCCTCCCACGTCGATAATCATGGAATTCTTGGACTGAAATGATAGAAGATTGAAGAATAAGGCACTTCTGCATGTAGGATGATTTCTGCTTCATGGAATCAAACCTTCTGTTCCCTGCTGATAATCCGTGAATTCCCGCAGCACTCTTTCATTATACTCACGCCTGACTATCTCACTCCTCAATTGCTCACCGTCTAGGTCTTCCAACCTCGCCTTCCATTCCTCGAGACAGTGGCCACGTGTAGCTCGCACTCGGATACTCATTTTCTCCTCGAAATATGCCGGCCAATGTTTTGCATAGTGTCCGTTGATGGCTAGTTCTTCCAGCCCTTGGATCTCTCCAAAAGCACGCACAAAGTCCAAGTTATCACCCAGCCCCCTTGCGCCAATTGGCTTAATCCACGTGCCCAAAGAAATCTCAATACATCGAAGCCCACTTGCTTCCTTAGCCAATACACTGAGAAGTTGTAGCCATGGGGAGAGTGGTCATGGATGCTACCTTTTACAGTTTAGCGCATTCCTTCAAGAGATTACTCGCGGTGAAACCACAACAACCAATCACGATGGTCCAAGAAAGGCGTCATACCTGATTGGATGACTTCTTAACGCTTACGTGTCCGTCTACTTGCTTACTTCACCCTTTCTTAGACACCTCATTACTTCTAGATTTTCCCGTTGTTTCTTTTCACCAGCAGTCCTCAGTAATCCGAGGTAACAAAAAAGGAAAATGGTCTCTCTCGTCGCCTTCGACCTCGACGGCACCCTCGCCGAGAGCAAGCAGCCCCTCAAAGACAGCATGGGCACAGCCATCGCCTCCCTCCTCTCCGTCGCTCACGTCGCCGTCATCTCCGGCGGCGACTGGGCCCAGTTCGAGAAGCAAGTCGCATCGCGGCTGCCCGCCTCCGCCGACCTGTCCAAGCTCTGGCTGCTGCCCACCACCGGCACCAAGCTCTACACCCACCAGGAATCGGAGTGGCGCCCCGTCTACGCGGAACTCTTCTCCGACGACCAGCGCAAGCACATCGTCGCCGCCTTCGAGCAATCCCTCGACGCCACCGGCTTCCAGCCTGAGCAGACCTGGGGCCCCCGCATCGAGGACCGCGGCAGCCAGATCACCTTCTCTGCCCTTGGCCAGCAGGCCCCTGTCCGCGCAAAGGAGGCATGGGACCCGGACTTTGCTAAGCGACGCGTCATCCAGAAAGATTTGCAGGAGAGGCTGCCTGGCTTGTCCATCAATATGGGCGGCGCGACCAGTATCGACATCACCCGTGAGGGCGTCGATAAGGCGTATGGGTTGAAGAAGCTGCGAGATGCGAGTGGGATTCCGCTTGAGCGGATGATGTTTATTGGCGATGCTATTTTTCCTGGAGGCAACGATTATCCGGCGAAGGAGCTGGGGTTGGAGACGGTGCGCGTGAAGGATCCGGATGGTACGCTTGCTGCTATTGCGGCTATTGTGGCTTGTCTCAGGGTGGCGAAGAGTGTCTCTTGAAGTGTGGGCGGGGGAAAAGAATACGGGGCTGGATCAAGGAGCTGGAGAGAGTCTGGATGACGAGTACCATTGTGATCGGTTGTCACAGTGCCTAGTACGCAGGTCAATAACAGCACTCCTCTTATTTGCATCTCTTTCATCTCCATCCCCGATGAGGAATTCATGAGAAAGACGAGCAACTCGGGCACAGGTTTCATCATCAGCACACCACGTGGATCCTAAAAATGAGAAAAAAGTTGGCAATTTGAAATGCACTGGCAAGACGCAACTTCCTTCGACCAATTCTTTTGCTTTGGTCTCCGCTACTGACCGAGCAGATTGATGCGCCTAGTAAGGTCTAGAGAACCGTTAGCGGCGACACCTTCGCAGTTTAGTTGATACACAGACCGTTAGTCAAATTGCCCCTTGGAGTTAGAAGATCAGTGGAAACAGCGCTAGTGTGACGGAATCTAGTGTGCGACTCTGAAGGTTGAGAGGATGTAGATAGAAAGGAGGTCGAGCAACGAGATGATCCTTTTACCACCACTGGAGGTTTAGTGTCGTCTTGTAATTATATGCATGCTTTCCGTGACTGGTACCTCTACTAGGCTCGTTCGACAACGGACTTGAAGAAAAATGCATTCCCTTGGGGATCATGCGCTAATAAGACATAACACTGAATTTCCTGCCCCATTCAACCGTCCCTACCCTGCTAAAAGCACCATGGAACCCCTCATTTACCCAAGGAACACCTACCTACTTTCGTCTGCGAACTCACACCATGGGTTTTACAGCCTAGGTATTGACAGAGAAAACAAGCTCCCCCTTTTCCTTGGCCTTGTACGGATCGAGATATACCTTCATTCCTCTACCTTCGTTCTCGATGTTATACACCCGCAGAAGAATATAGATATCCGAGCCACGGAAAAAAGGCATAGCCAGTTGCTCCATCTGTAGTATCAGACAGGCGATTATTAGCCCTGTAATCTGGGAGCATTGAAGAATGGCTTACAGGTCTGTATTGGGCGGCACTCAATAAAAATGGCTCGTTGCATTGCCCCGTTCTCGTATTTACCTCCAAGTAGTACGTCGGACTTCCAGAGGGGACAGAGGGAATATAGCCTTTGTTAACGAGGATATTACCAAGAGCCCCTGTGGTATCTTTGTATACAATGTTGGAAGTTTCGACGCCGTTCCAGGGATCGAGGTTGCGGTACTTCTCGCATACGCGGGTTTCCTTGCGGATCGTGCTCTTCCAGTTGGATGTACCGAAGTTGGGGAGAGCCAAACGTTGCAGCATTTCGAAGGCCTAGAGGCTCGGAAAGTTAGCTCCGATTGAAAATAATTTCAAACCCGGGACCCGGATGGCCTTGGTTGAAGTTGATAGCTCCGAGTGTAACACTCACATATAGCTCTCCGGCAGCCCCAACCTTCCTGTCACGATCCGATGAACTGGTCCCAAATATGGAGGTGAACATGGATTGAGCATTGGCTGCTTTAGGAGCTTCGTTTCGGGCAGGGAAATGTGCGGTGCTGGCAGAGGCGATAACACGATCGAGAAGCTCTGCATATTTTTGGTCCTCAGGAGGAACTGCCGCTGTTGAGACTGTGTGGTTCGGTTCAAAACTAGAACAGTTGTCGTATAACCGTAGCCCTTCGAAGGAGAAACCTTGATGGGCTTGTTGAAATGTGATGCTCTGGAAGTGAGCAAATTGGTTCGTGCCGCCATCGTGCTCTTTGTGCGGTTGGAACTCTTCTGGTTTGGTGCCGATAATGCCACGGTCGTGGCAAGCCTGGAGAAAGTTGTCGCGCCAATAGAGTGGTGCAGCTTTCTCGTCAACGCCCACGGAGCTGGTGGAGCTGGTCACCCTTGGCCCATGATTCGCGGTGTGTGCAGCATTGCTGTTGTCGGAAGCGTCCACATGCAAGCCTCTAAAGACGGAGGCTAAGTCGCTAACGCTCTGCGACTGAGCTGGCTCAACCGGGCAAGACGAGCCAACACCAAGAGAGGGATCGGGCGAACGCGGTGACAGTTGTCCACTATCTTGCCTTGCAGGTAGATTTCCCTTGTTCTCAACCACAGGGTAAGTTCCGTCCTGTCTCGTCGTGGATGCCGAAGCGATTACGGTCTGCGTAGTGGCGGGGATGTCCAACTCAATGATACCTGCATCCTCCAGAATGGCGTCGACGATGTCAATACTGCTGCTTCCCAAAACCTTGACAAGTACTGCCTCAGCCGAGATATTCGAAATGGAAAGGAAGTGGAGAAGCCGTTTCGGGAGTTGTTGAAGATAGCACAGTTCTCGATCGCGTCTGACCGACGGAACGTACACCTTCAGCTGGCCATCACACTCTTCGAGATGGACGTTGGCTCGACTGCGCTCACTGGTGAAGACTTGGCGGTTCTGGCGGAGGCTGATGGACTTGGAAATCCCCTCGCTGACGAACACGGTAGCACGATGGAAGAGGTCGAACACGGTCTGGTTGCCCTCCCGCGTCTTAGCTCCGTTGAAATGCACGGAAATCCTACTTGTGATTAGTGAAGTGGCACGGAGTGACACCACCGTGTCTTGTAAAAGAATCGAGCTTACCGCAAAATTGCATGCGCCTTTTCTCTTAACGTATCAGTCAAGTCAAGATTCGGAACACCCTCTTGTACCATTGTTTTCTCTTCAACGGCAGCCGACATAAACCTCCGACCCAAACCTAGAGCCAGTAAGAATGGTTTAAAGCTATGGACTTCGTTGAAAGAAAAGTCCAGAGTCATGACTTTGCCTTTGAAAGCCTCTTTGTATTCCTTACGATCAACAATCGCAAAATCCACGGTCGCATTTGCCATCTTGACATCCCCGTTGGGAAGTCTTACAGGCAAGATGTTTGCGGAGAGTAAGCCTTTTAAGTTGTTTGCGGAGCGTAAGCTTTTGAAGTTGTTTGCGGAAGGGTCCATGCTGCTGATCGATCCAATGCTCTTTTTGATCCGAACCAAGGGCGGTGGCTTTTCTGTCGAGAGCTGCTTCAGAGCTTGGGTATACATCTGTAGGTCGGGCCTCTGGACTTGCACCATTCGGCTGAAAAACTCTCGAAGTGACGCATAGGGTATGCTGATCGGAATCCTTCCGGGGATCGGAATCTGGTCGTCGACCCATAGGCAGGACGACGGCGGAAACCACGCATTTCGAGATGGGACAAAGATCAAACTGTCCTGCTCAAATATCGACCTGGACATGACAGTCATTACCCGTGTCACAATACTGAGAGGCCCACGCAAATGTACGTACCGCAGAAAGTCGAGGTCGCAGTCCTTTTTGAGGTCGCGGCAGAGAGAACGATAGATCTGCAAAATTTTGGGACGATCATTTACTCCCCTTCTTCGCATCGAGCACAACTCAACAACTGAGTCTTTCCAAGTGGCATCACGCATTGCGAGGATAATCTTGAAAAGGCGCTTCAGATAGCGGTACTCGGTGACGTTGCTGAGGCGTGACTTCACCACCAACCAATCTGGGCCATCCCAAACACAGTCTGGCAAAAAGGCCCACCGCTGCGACGAGGGAATGAATATTAATTTTTGCTCGTTGAAATAGGCTCTGAATCCAGTTAGTTATATTCTTTTCTTTTTCTTTTCCCCGGAGATAGAGATATAAATTATATTTACCGTATGATGTAGCGACCGTCTTCCGTGAAGGCCTTGTTCTCAATGCTCCTGTAAACCCTGAAAATGGCTTTTTCGGTTTCTGGGCTGCAACTTTCTTCATTGCTACTCGCGATGGAGACCAATAATTTCAGGTAGAATTCCCAATCGTCCGCGAATCGGACTCCAAATCGGCTCAAGAAATTCCATGATTCCTCGTCCTCGTCTCGGAGGTCTGACGGCGCATGTACGAAGAAGGGGGCGTCGACAACCCCATAGCTCCCGGCCAAGGCTTTCAATCTTGGCAGCGGCATGTAGGAACCCTGAAGCCGTATCGTACCTACCAGACCGGGCAACTCGCTCTCTCTCAGGCGCTTTTCGATCGGGTATGAGAGCACACCGGCATAGTGTGGCCAGTTTTTCTTCAGGAGTCCAAGAACGATTTCGGGGTGGTGGTTGAGAATATAGCCCAGTTCTGCCGATGGCTGATCGTTCGAAGCATGACGGATTTGAGGGATTCGCTTGACGCCCCCACCCTCTTCAAGCCAAACACGGAAAGACATTCCATGGCTTCCAGGCTTGCTTGGTGAAGCCGCAAGGTATTCGGAATGGATGAACTTTGCCGGATAGTGGCTCCCAGATGGATCGCGTGGCTGGAACACGCTTCGCGGATCGTACGCATCATTCGAATCGGGAAAGTAGCTGCGCTCAGTACTTAGGTCAACCAGGCCCCCTCCCTCGGTGGCTAGGTAGAAAGTTCTGTCCAGTCTAGTATCTGCAGGCAGGTTGGAGAACAAGAATTGGAGATGAGGTATCGTTCCGGCAACATTGAGTGCTTTTGCTTTTCCTGAAGCATGTTCTCGATAGATTGCCGATATCACGTCTTTGGGCTCACACTCGAGGACACCTAGCTGCGCGAAAAGTCCCCGGCGGGAGATTTCCTTGATTGCATCAGGATCTACGAGCTGAAATCCCAAATCTGTTGGGATCTTGCTAGGTCCAGACGTAGGGAAGTGGATTGGCGGGTCAAAACCACCCCTGGTAGCAGCAACCCAAGACCTATCAGTCAAGGGAATGAGGGGAATGGATCGCATGCGCGTGGCATGGTGAGGCAAGAATGTGAGAAGTAATTTGGCAATCCTCGAATGCCAATCGTTGTCAGAGAGAGTTGTCTTCATCCTGGAGTCGGGTTTCTGGAGATCGGCTCGTAGTCTGTCGAGAAATTCGGTGACGTGTATTCTCCGGGTTCCGAGAGGTTCGAGAAGCTGGTAGTTAGCGAATGTATAGTGGGGAGCAAGGTAGATCTCGTCCAGGAGGTCAGCGAAAAGTGGTTCTCCGTACTGATCTCGTCCCATCGTGGCTAGAAACCGCAGTCGATCAGGACGGTATAGACGCCCACTCCACGACCTCAGCACAGGTGTGTTTCTGAGAAGGGCATGGATCTGCGGTTTGAGATTCCTCCAAAACTCGTCAGACACGGACTCATCTGGTAGATAGCCCATCCATTGGTACTGCAATTTGTCGGCCTCTTTGCAAAATCCTACCACCGCGTCCCGAAAAGTCTCGGCAACACCGGAAAGCAGAGCCTCGTTCCTGGGAGAGTGCAAAACGTCCTCGCGGCTAGCCTGAGTGATGAAGTCGGATTGAATCAAAAACTAAATGAATTGTTAGTCCAACGACATGTATGTACCAAACAGCCCCTCGATTTCTCACCTTGAAGCCAACTGGTCGAAGAGGCTGGTATGCAAACACATGCTGTTCCTGAAGAACCGGCTTGTCGTCTGTCTCGTTCACAGGGAACGCCAATACAAACTCTGCTTGGCTTGTGTGCTTTCTTGCCTCATCGTAGGGAAGGTCATTGATCATTCGCCTTACGACGCGAAAGTTTCTCCTATCAACAATCCACTCTCCATCGTTGGTCCTCGTTTGTTTCTCAGCAATTTGCAAGTCTCGGATTTTATCTCGACAGTACGAATATATGGTTTCCGTGGCATCTCCACTTGCAGGATAAATGTTGACCTGGATTGAGCGTAGTTTGCTCAGGAAAAGTAGCAGAGTATCGGGTATGCCGCGCAGTTCCTCAGCACGTGCGCAGAAGTCCTGATCGCTCGTCAAAGTCAACGTCATCCTCGTGCGAACGTCCTCGGGCAGATCCTCGTAGGGCTCGTGCAGGGGAGTGACCATGCCAAGGCCCTCGTCGTCGGAGTCGCGCGTGTACTGGAACGAAAAAGAAAAAGGGCCCGATTGGATATGGACTCGCTGTGCGATCTTGAACACCGACTTGAAGCCGATGCCTTTCTCGCCGATGTATCCCTGCGCAACCGTCTTGGTGCTCTCTGCGACGCTGCAGATGGCTTTGACATTTTCGGCGTTGAAACCGTCCTCGTTGGAGTCGAAGACAAGCTGGTCGGGGTAGAGGCTGAAGGAGATGAACGGATCGTCTGAGCTCGCTTCGGCTTGGATGTACTGATTGTCTTCGGCGTTCTGAATGAGCTCGTACAGGAATCGGGTGTCCTTGGAGTAGAGATCCGTCGCGAGCCTGACCACTCATGTTAGCGATACACAAATGTGATTGGGTCCTGCTCTCACGTCTTGGTAGCAGAGCTTAGCTTTCTTCGGACACTTTGCAGTGCTTCCCAAGCTTTCGGATAGTCTCTCTTCAACCCGGCCTCATCTTCTTGGGAGAGACCGCCGTTGTCGCTTCTGACTTGCGCTATCCACTCGTGCGCAGACTCCCGCGTGAGTATTGCCTCTGGCATTTGGGAAATCGACGAGACACAATTGCAGGTGACGAGACGGAAAGCACGAAATGTTCGGAGCGTTCTTATCTGCTTCGTGTGTGCGGCACAGCAGGCGCCAAAGCTGCGACGCTATTGGTTGATCTGTATCAAGGATCAGCGCATACTACTGTGTAGATATCGCGGCGCAGCAAGCGCAGGTGGAGTGCCAGTGTCCCTATTTAGTAAAACTGATCGACGATAATTGGCAGCCCTGCGTCTTTTCGTGATTCCAACGCGTAGCGCGCTAAATGATGGGTTGACAGTGATTTTCGGACCCTCGCCGGTAGCCGGTGCCTGTTGCCAGCGTTTCACGCCGCCGACACCCTTGCAACGGCGCAGTAAGAAGGCCCCGCCGAGTCGTACCAGTTTGATCTCGAGGAGACCGCAGCAAGGCCCTTTTTAAGCTTTACTCTTCTCTATTACATGGACGACTTTACCACTACTAGATTCTATAGATTAAATACTTAACTTTTATATCTAAGCTATTTAGTTGATCTAAATAGCTAGATAGTCTACCTACGTTATTTACCCGGGTAATACTGCCTATGCCCCGACGCCGCTTATAGACGGGGGCGCGTTATTAGCTATTAGTAAGGCGCATGTACTCGCAGGCGAATTAAGTAAGCTAAGGCTTAATACTTACAACATCCTATAAAGGCGCTTAACACGTATAAAAGTATTTTTCAGCCTTTTATTAAGGAGACCTAGTATATCCCATTCCTTTTTCCGGCCATTATACATCCCCAGACCGCATGGAAGCGGCAGCTACTCCACTCGGGCATCATGGCGCTGTCCAAGGCTGCGTCATACCCGTGGTTGGTGAAGAAGTTCGACTATGACAGCAGTGACGAGGGGTTTCCCTTGCCCGAGTACTCGGTATTTGATGACGGCGGAGCACAGGCAGGGCCGGCCGGCTGTGGGCGAATTACGAGTTCTGGGAAAGTGATGGACGGTACCGGCGTGCGTAAAAAGGCGGTCGAGCCGCGAATCCCCAAGCTCTTGCGAGAGTATAGTCGGCGTGGGCGAGGACGGCTTGCAAGATATACCCAAAGGAGAGTCCACTGCAGTCACCCACATATCTTTGCCCAGAAGTGACGTTGCGGGGCATGGAGCCAAGCTCTCAATTCTGGGGGTTTTTTTTTTGCAGTCATCCCTAGTATCCGTGAGATAGGCGAAGGCATATGTGAAGAAGAAGATGAGGAGTGCTGGGTGAACGATAGCAACTCTCCTCGGGCGTCCACAAAACACAATTGTGTTTTCGGGAGGACAAACAACATGCCTGTTACACAGTTTTAAAACGTGCAGTGGCTGAAGCAATACCCCTGCCGCACTCTTACGTGTTCCCTTTGTCCGCGCCTTTGAAAGTTGGCGCAGACCCAATCAGTGTCATGCCCGGACGCGGGGCTGCAAGGATTGCACCTACTTCTCGTCCCGTCCGGGGTTCGGTATGAAGATGAACCGACCAACGCCCCGAAATGTGCATACGAAATTAACCGCCAGCGTAATGGGAGTTTGTCTAGGATGTAAATATAAAGCATACGAAAGGCTGAATGCAACGGGACTCTGCACTGTCTGATTCCTTCGTCGCTCAGCAAAAATGCGTTTCCCAGTCATGCCTCACTTCCTTGTGCTTTTAGCATTGGGGGAACTCGTGCATCGCAGTGCTGCTGCTGACAATGTCACCCTCGAAGCTTCCTCTTCTCCGCCAGACGGTCAAAATGTCGTCGATGCGGCTTTCCAATCGTACTCGATCGAGTTCAACTACATGCTCGACTACGCCGGCAACGAATCGTAAGCACCTCCCCACGACAAACAAAGCCTCCAAAGCTCACGCCCAAGGAAGGAACCCAAACACATACTCGATCAACATGCTCGAAAACCTCTACACCATTGCCGGCGCCTACCCCTACATCCGCACAGGCGGCTCGACTCAAAACCGCAACCGCTACTACGCGAACCAGACGGTCGCGCTGAACGAAACCTTCTCCAACCCGTGGGACGACCAGCCCAGCAGCCTCTCCACCGGGCCCGACTGGTTCGAATCCTTCCAGCAGTTCCCCGCCGGGACCAAGTACATCTACGGCCTCAACTTCTTCAACGGCGACGACGGCCTCAACCAGACCGTCACGCAGGCCACAGCCGCCTTCCTCGCCATCGGGGACAGCCTGTACGCGTACGAGATTGGCAACGAGGTTAACGGTAAGATGCCCCTCCACCACCGCATTTCCCTTTACTGACCTGACGGCGCCAACAGGCTGGACGGGAACCTCGCGGCGGCCCGACAACTGGACCATCGAAGACTACATCGACGAGTGGATCGAGTACTCGGAGGCGGTGCGGGACGACATCCAGGCTCAGGACGGCTACGAGGACGCGACGCCGTCGTTCCAGGGATGCGCGTACACGGCGCCGCGGGCCGACGACCTGGAGAACAGCACGACGTGGAATGTGGCAAACACGGTGCGCCTCGGCTTGGGCGATTCTGACATGCTGGTATCGGTCGCGGACCATGACGTGCGTGCCCCCTGCTTGAGGAGACAAGGTTGCGGCTGACCCACGGCGTCTAACAGTACATGGGCGCCCACTGCGAGGGCGCGCCGGTGCCGACGCTCGAGCAGAACTTGCTGGACCACCACCATATGACGTCGCTGCTGTACTGGCACGAGGTTCTGGGCGACCAGATGAACGAGCTGGGCGTCAGCTACGTGCTCGGCGAGACGAACTCCATCTCGGTGCGCCTTCTCTCCTTCTTTCTTCCACCTTAACCCCACGTGGAAAGGCTGACGCACGACAGTGCCAAGGAACGGCAAACGTCTCAGACGTCTTCGGCGCCGCTCTCTGGTCCGTCGACTACGTCCTGTACGCCGCCTCGCTCCACGTGTCTCGCCTCTACTTCCACGCCGGCTCCGTCTACCGCTACGCGCCCTGGCAGCCAATCACCATCAACGACACGGCGCCCTACGAGAAGCCGCTGTACTACGGCAACCTGTTCAACGCCGCCGCCCTGGCCGGCGAGGATAGCCAGGTCGTGAGCATCGCGAATGAGAGCACGTTTGCGGCCTACGCCATCTACGCCGCCGGCGATGGCGCGCTCAGGAGCGTGGCCGTTGTCAATCTGGCCATGTTCAACTCGACGCAGGATGAGGACGAGAGAGTCGTCACGGTTGTGACGTTGCCGGACGTTGCTGATTGGAGCGATGCTGAGGTGAGGAGGCTGACGGCGCCAGGCGTCGAGGTCAAGATGGGTGTGACGTTTGCGGGGAGGAGCGTGGATGAGGATGGGAACCTTGGCGGCGACGAGGACGTGGAGGCGGTGGAGGATGGGACGGTCAGTGTTGGTGCTGGCGAGGCGGTGCTTGTTACGCTCTAGCATGAATAGGGGCGGATGACTTGGCGAGATGTTGGTGTTGTAGTCTGTTGGGTTGGCACTATCATACTCTCGTTAATGTGCAGTTAGTGCAGCAGAAGTGTGTTGAATTATATGAAGCATGCTATATTGACTCTCTGTCTTCCATCATCAATTTCCTCGTCATACTAGGTGATCCATTGTTGGGCCCATAATTACTATAAGGCAAAGCAACCCGTGCAGATACCCCCGAGGATAATAGAGGAGCAACAAAAATCAAAGGCCACCGTACTTTTGCCGTAATGGAGGACGCGAATGATGGGCTTGGCGGGGGCGAAGAGTCGTATTATCATCCGACCGATGTTACACCCGGCTCATTAAGTGGGAGATGCGGTGGATTGGGTCCATTTTTCTTACCACGCCGTCTGGGTCAATGTGTGATGGCCGGTGTCTTGCAACTCGGTCGCTGAGGTGCGATTCAGGATTTGGGACCAAAGAAACTGCGCAATTATGACAACTCATCAGCCTCCCGCTAATCCACTTGGCCGGCGGAAATTGCAACGGCAAAATCATACATCAAGGAGGGGCTATGGGTGTGGAGAAGGAATATCAAAATACCTGATTTGGACAGGACGTGGCATTCGGCACAACGCTACCCCGCGCGAGCCTTGCGCCCACGTGCGTCTCCTACTTGATTTTCGTAGAGCCTACATAGCCTGATCCAATAAAGAAGGGTATATTTATAGCATATCCGAATAGGGATCCTGGCACGGCGCCGCATGCCCGAACCAGAAACTATCGACGCTAAGAAACACGAAGCGAAGTAGGCAAAAAGCTCAGTACTACATGAAACCTTGCTCGAGCCTAAACCTTCGGGATAGCGGATGCACATGCAAGCGGATCGACGGAGCCACGCGTTACCGGGTCGACGGAGTAATTGAAGCTGGGGAGCCCCGGTAATACTCTGTAACAGGGGGCATCAACAATACTGACTGAGCAATATCAACTGTCCGCTGCTCAAAGGTTCCAGTTCTTAATACCAGGGTTTACCATCTATCGCAGTCTACAATTATCCAGGCAACACGAAAAGGATACCTCAAACAAAGCAAGAAGTTGGTAACTCCTGTTCCACAGACTAGGCAGCAGGCGCGCTCGCTACTTACTGTACTACTTCAATAACATGAGTGAGACTGGATTTTGATTTCCGGAACCAACGAGTAGTCTCCCATCACCTGCTGTGCTATCGTCCCACGTTGAACAGATAATTCCTGTAGTACTACATATTGATTCGGAGGAGTTCGCTGACACTGAGGCTGACCAATGGGGCACAAATCCCACATTACTTCTCTTATTACGAGCTGTTTTCCTGTTTCCTTTGACCTCGGGTCCTCCATCCTGGTTTTCTTCCTCCCATGGCCTCAATGGATCTCGCTCCGCCACCACCGGGCAATGTACGGCACCGAGTCTCAAACAATGGATATTCCCGATCCATATCGCCTCTACTCCAGGAAGACAACACCGAGATGACCCCACTTGAACAAGATCCAACCACGCAGAATAGTTCCTTTTGCTCAACGTGCAAACACCAATCGAAGTTTCAGAGAAAGTGGCATGACTGGACCGCCAGGCTGGAGTCATCGTGGGCATGGGAAACTGGTGGCATGTTCATCAGCATTGCTTGCATGATTTCCATCATCGCCACCCTCCCGTACCTCAGCAACAATCCTCTTTCGAACTGGCAGTTTCTCGTGCTGCCCAACACCATGATATCCACGTTTATCACTCTATCCAAGACCTCAATGCTCTTGGTTGTGGCGGAGTGTATTAGCCAACTCAAATGGTTGTACTTCCAAACAGATCGTGGACGCCGACTCACGGAGCTCCAACACTTCGACAATGCCAGCAGAGGTCCTTGGGGATCACTTGTGTTCCTCCTCCACACAAAACAGGAAGCAATCCTTGCTTCTGTCGGCGCAATCATAATGGTCGCTTCCCTGGCGATGGATCCATTCGGGCAGCAGATCATCTCATTCGAGACGCGATACGTGCCCAAGGAAGATGCGCAAGCCACAGTCCCAGTCGCATACATATATAGTCCTGAAATTGAGGAATCTTGTGAGTGTTGGCTTCTCCGTGTCTCTAGAAAATGGAATTTAGCTGATGCCTCCTCTTCCTATCGCAGTCGACGGTGTCGATTGGGAAATGGAAGGAGCCGTGGCGAATGGCTTATGGGGCCTAAGGCTTTCGGACCCAATCAGTTGTCCCACCGGCAACTGTACATGGCCTACCTTCTCCACGCTTGGAATCTGCAGCTCCTGTGCAAATGTCACCGACGAAACTTCGTTTGCTGGTTGCTCAATGCAACTTAGTGATTACTGTGAAGACAAGCTCCAAGACGAAACATCCTGCTCTTGGACATGACACACTCAAGCGAGGGCACGGCCATATCAAACTGTGTCGAGTGGCCGGGGTGGCGTCAAACCTGTAACGACTCCGGGTATGTTGGGCTCATGATCGAAAACAGCTACGTCACAAAAGGCAACATATCCTTCACTCGTTCGTTAGAGATGAGAGTCATTCCAGAGCCGCCCCCTTCAAATAAAGCCGGTATTATGGAACTGTCTTGCTCCCATCGTTACGTCAGTCATGCGCAGGTCATTTCACACGATGAAAGCAAAATCGACTCAATTGAGGAGGCGTTTGACAATCATATCGCAAAATTCAGAGACCTCTCGAATCATGCCTTGTTGAGCACGCATATACTGGATTTGGGACCCGAAGATTACGAACTCGGGTCATGCCCGTCCCTGGGATTGGAAGTTATTGATTGTCGGATACATTGGTGTATGAAAACGTTTGAAGATGTTAGGACTGTCAGTATCACATATCCCGGTTTTTGCACACGCTCAACTCTGTCACAGTTAAATGGTTCCATGCAGCCGTATGACATACGCGAAACCCCTCTGGGCTTGGACTCAAATGAAACGATTTCAGCCATGTACAAGTCACTTGTCCATCAGCCTAGCTACGCGTTCACGCCCGTAAACGGCGATCCTTTGCCATCACCGCTTCCGTCGGCCTTCCTCGTCAATGCCCTAAGCGTGGAATTCATTGCAAAGGCTTTTCTGAGTCTTTTTACGGTACCAAACTCAACCCTAGACGGGAAATTGTCCTTGTACAAGCCCATCAGCAACGGCAAGAACGTATCGACGCTGCTGTCAAATGTTGTCAGCAGCATGACGAACCGGATTCGGACGGGACCAAACACCACGAGCATCCAAGGCGCGGCGTACTACCCGGAAGTGTTCGTGGTTGTGCGTTGGCAATGGTGCATCCTCCCTGTTGTTCTCGTTGTCCTGAGCCTTCTGCTCTTCGCGTTGACGGTATGGGTCAGTCGCAGAAGTGAGAGGTTGCCGCTCTGGAAATCCAGCGCCCTGGCCTTCCTGTTCCATGGGCTGGAAGGGTGGCCCGAGCAGGAGTTGAGCGTGTTGGAAAAGTCGCAGATGCAATCGGTCGCCGGCCACATGAAGGCACGGATCGCGAAGAATGATCAAGGGGATACGAAGTTCATTAAAGTTGAGTAGTATACCAACGGAGAGCGTTGGGGGCATAGTACGAGGACGCCGTGCACTGTACAGTTTCCTAGATCTGAAGCGGACATTCTTCGACAATCAGTTGGGCTGGCGGGAAACCAAGTGGGTGGACTCTGAACTTTTTTTCTCTCGGTTTCTCTCCTTTCTTTTTTTTGGTGCTTCGGCTTCAAGTTAATGCATTAGCAATGGCGCAAACCATTCTATCATGAGCATTTCTATCCGGTGGCCTCACATCCTGGAGGCGAGAAGCTGTGTATCCCAAGTACTACTCCGTCGCAAATCTCTCGCACCGTTCCCGTAACCGGATGGCTTGCATATCCATATCCGTCAGCACCGTTAACCCGTCACCACCACCACTCAAGACGTTGGGATGGCCCATCCCAAGCGCCACATGACAGATTTTTGGCTCCGGCAAACTCTCGTACAGCGTTAACTGACCGTCGGGCGGCGACATGAGGTCGAACTCGGGCACAATTATCATCCATGTGCTTAAGGATGGCGTGCGGCTTCCAGACGAGCAGCTCGCAGTAGGTCTGCAGCATGATGCGGTCCTCGTACCTGGTGGCGTCGGGCTCCTTGGCGTTGGGTATGTAGTAAAGCTCATCTAGGGTGGTCTGGAAGCTAAAACCCGTGGGGTTATGGCTATGCGGCACGGTGAATACGAGCAGCACGGCCGGCTCCTGGTCAGATCCCCGGTGGGCGGTTTCATGGCCATGGCCATTGACGGTGTCAAACAGGTCACGAAGGCGCTCGCCACGCTCGAGGGCAAGCCCAAAACCACTCGTCCCTGCCGCAGGGTCCGCAACAGCATGCATATCCGAGCGTTTGCGCTCGGCGAGAGTAAGAATACGAATGCGATGCCGAGAGTCAGAAACGCGGCGTCTGGTCCGAGTTCGAGATCACCTCGCTAGTTGGCCATCTCCGGGCCTAGAACTTCTGTGGCCTGGTGCGTGTCGAGGGAGTGGTGGCGAGGAGTGAGTTTGCTTGTGTTTGACGTCGTGATAAGTAGTGGGTCGCTTAAGCCACTACGCCACCCCACGCAGGGCCTTGGGGAATACCGGGTACGGCTTCGGCCCGCTGTTCCAGCAAGCACCTGCAGGCCGAGCCCATCTTAGGTTTACGCTCTAGCCGATCGGTAGTCGACCTGCAGAGGCCCCATCCCAGCTACTACCTGCAGTCGGAATACCCGATTCACCCAGCATGCATCCATGGCTGTCTGCATGCATGCTCTCCAGCGCTTTGGGAGGGCAGCAGGAGCTCACTCCACGCCGCGCTGATTCCCACCATCGTCGATGACGTGTTGATGTGCCCGTAGGATCTCTATGCCTGAGAGGGGCACGGTCATCGCCTTCTCATCCTACATCGGCTTCGGCCGTTCCGACGAGGCGACGAATTACATGAGCAACTCGTCCGGGTATGACCCGCAGACGAGCAACATGCTCTTCCGTGTCTCAGGTCTGCGCTCCCACAAGCTGGTCACGGGCGCGGCTTCTCAATTCCGAGCATGCATGTGTACCCCGCACGTAAGAGAATACGGGGGCGATGATCTAGAAACAGGAAGTTGGAAGCAACCCTGCGTCTCAATCACGTGTTTCAGAGCTTTTCGAGATGCCTCTTTTCAGAGCGGAGGAATATGTCATGCAGCGGACATATTAAAGGGCTGCTCAGATTATCCAAGGGCCAGACTGACTGCTGTATCGCAATGTAAATCATCCAAACAAGCCTCATCGACCGGCATCCTCCTTCTTCTGGCCATAGGCAACGTAACTACAAAGCGGTGTTAGCAGAGTACAGTATGTACAAATCGAATCCGTGTTCTTAGAACTTACAGAGTGTAGTATGCATGGACTTTGTTGCTCTTGATCTCCTCCGAAACTCTGGCATTGAGAACTTTTACTTCATCGAGCGTCCAGTCCAAGACAGAGGTCAACAAGCGGTAGGAGAAGGCCTCCATGCCTTCGAGATACTGCAATGTATTGACTATCCCGGCCTCTTTCTTTGGAAGAGGTCAGTCGTGCGGCTCGCAAACAGTTACATAGGCTCAGCACGTACCATTTTCTTGTCCTTGGGCCACGTGCCAATAGGAAGTTTGTACGTGTGGATGTGAATGTTTCCAAAGCCCGCATCCTTCAACAACCCTTCAAAAAGCGGACCAGTGGACAGCACTTTGCCCATCTTGGAGATGCCTTCGTTTATGGTGTCGACGTATTGGTTCAGGAATGCATCTGGTTTCAGGGTATCGTCGTCGGATCGAAACTGTGTATCATAGCCTTGGAGCCTGAATATAGCGGTTTAGTAGCGGTTTAAAAGATGCACAAAAGCCATTCATACTCTACGAATCCCCCGGGACTGGTGTGCTCAAACATGTTGGAGACGAGAGCAGGCCAATCGGAGATGGCTCCGTCCAGGTACCGACAGAATATGAGGTCGAAAGGTCTCGCGTGTGTCCAGGGTGCTTCGAGATCATCAACCTCGAACTTGACGTTGGGCGGCTGTTCATCCGGTCAGGTTCAATGGTTCCGAGATGCTGTTATTGCAGGTACGCACCACCCATGCCGGCTGCACCGGACTGAGATCATTGCCGAGGATCTAGCCATCATCAGTTTTTGACTTTAGGCATGTGATGGTTCTGTGAACCTTACTTCTGCTTCGGGATAACTGTCACCTGTTTGCACATTGTCAGCGAGCAGCACAATCGGCAGCGTGGATAGTCCCATACCCATTTCGATTGACCATATCCCCTGTGCAAAGTCAGCGGGTGGATTGAAGGACGGCAAAGAGCTCTTACAGTTCCACAGCCTGCATCCAAAACATTCTTCAGCTTCTCCTTCTTAACCGGAGAGAGAAAGATTTTCTCATTGGTGAGGATTTTCACAAGGTGATGCATCAAGTCGAGGCGATCTTGCTCGTTCTGCAAGCTTCAGCGTATTGCACGGATCAAGTACTCCGCGTACTAACCTCGTCGTTGGGCATAAAGTACGAGCCATCTTTGTAGGCATGGTACCGCCGACCGTGCTCAACGGGATAAGCGGTGACACTGGATGTCAAGGATTGGGAGAATGCAGAGCCGTTCGAGGTTAGCAGTGTTCATTGTCCCTGGCGAACAGGCAGTCCCACAGTTGGTCATCGACGCTCCCAATCGCGGAATCCGACTCGAGCTGCAGGTAACCCAAGTAGTAAGAACAGAGTTGCGCTATGGGCGATGCTTCGAGGTATGACGATCTTTACTTCCCACGGGAGGATTGCATGTCAATCGGTACGTACGCCTGTGTCGACTTCAATGTTCTGCAAGCCCTCGGCCTGAGTGGTTGTCTGTTCCTCCGGGCTACTCATGTCACTCGTTGTTGGAAAACACACTGAGAGGAAGAAATGCGTTCGTCGAAGCCCCGCACCAGATTGCAGCGCGGCGGGGAGGGCCGCACTTTTGAATCATGGACCCCTGTCTTATAAAACCGCAAATAAGCATCCACGACGGGCAATGCGATGGCGCGTATGCGTGGCACGGCGACGATCACGGGTGATTGTTGGACTTGGCGACCCATCTGTCCCTATAAACTCCACTTTTTTTTAAGGAGTGTGCAAAACCAGCTGCTTGTATTGGAATAGTGTAAACAAAACGGCACGCTTCTGAAACGTAATACAGTGTCTCTCTTGCAAATCAGAATACCTTTCCCACCTTTAAGCTCCATTTCGCGATGAAGTCAATTGAGATGTATGACAACCGCGCCGTCTTCATACCTAAGCTCACCACACCCTTGTCCAACCCCTTTGCAAAGGACGCAGGGCATGTCGCAAGGGACCCCTCTGTCGGCCTCGCCGTCTGCGGCCCGAGCTTGCGAAACGGTGCGCGCCGGCGCGAACGAAACCATGCCACGGGCATCGTTGTTGCTGTCTTACAGGGTTCCCCAGGATCTCCCGGCGCAGAGCGATAATGAAAAAGTTTTAGCCATGACATGGGTAGGTAGTAAACCACACAACATTGTGTGAGTGCCGAGGTAAGAGCGGTGGTGCTGGCGATGGTAGTCAAAGCGCAGATGCGGGACTCCAAGGGCGAACGCTTCCTTTGAGGAAGGAGGGACGTGGACAGGGGAAAATGTGTCGAAGAGTCTCTGCGAGGTCCTGCTCCACGATTACCCTACTGGTGCTCCGAGAGAGGAGTAGGTAATGCATATATTTGACGACATCTGTCCTAGTTGTCGCCGCTGAGCATGTCCACCCCATCCCAGACTGGGTGTCCTTTGGCGAGACTGCCTCAGCTCGCTGTACAGCTTGCAGGACCTCGCCAACTCGCAGCCGGGCCACCGCATGCTCATCCACTCGGCCGCCGGCAGCGTGGGTATTGCGTGCATTCAGATATGCCGTCACCTGGGCGCCGATGCGCTTTTCGAGGAGACGTGGCGATGCATCCGCGCCGGTGGCACCATGGTCGAGCTCGGGAAGAGGAATGTGGTCGACTGCAACTACCTTTGCATGGCCCTTTGGCCGGGACGCCTCGTACCGGTGTTCGGCATGGCACATAGCCATGTTTCGGACTAGGTGGTCGGAGGGTAAGCGATTGAATCTTGAGAACTGCCAAGTGACGGTGTTGATACTTTACAGTTTGCTGGGCAGAGGCAGCTATCAAAACGACGTGTCGCAGGCGGCCACTGAAAGCATCCGCGACGAGGGGTGCGAGGTGCAGCTGATGGTCGGTGACGTGACAAACACAGAAGGCATCCGGTGGGCGTGATCTAGGGAGCTATGGTTCTGCGGGTATGTTGCAAGATTCCTGGGTTGAGCTTCTGCACCGGCTAACCCACAATTAAATACAAGGCCTTCCACCAAGTCGTTACCATGCAACCTGCACGACGTTGCACTCGAGCACAAGCTTCTGCTTGACTTTTTCTCAATTCTCGGGAGTCGTTGGTCAGCGCGGCCAAGCCAACTACGCCGTGGCGAACGCCTTCGTCGACGCATTCGTGGCCTGCCGTAGCCAGCTCGGCTTACGCGCCCGCGGCAGCGACCTCGGCGCCGTCGGGGACGTTGGCCACATCAGCCGTAACACGGAGCTGCTCCAGACCTCCGACCCGAGCACCTGGACACCCATCAATGAGCCTCTCCACCTGCGCACCGTCGAGCTTTCCGTCACCCGGCAGGTCGACCCCAGCCACCGGTTTGGCCCCGCCGTCAAGCATGATCAGCAGCTCATCACCGCCTTGGCCGTGCTCATCACCGGCATCCCCGTCCCGCTGGGCCGCGACTCCAGCCTCCTGAGCGACGGGCGCTTCAGCGGCCTCCACTCCAAGGCCGATGATGATTCTGCAGCTACCTACCGGCTCGGTGAAAGACCGCGAGCTCTCCACCCTTCTGCTGCTCGCGTCGCCGCTGCCGCCGCCGCCGCCGCTGCCCTCGCCGTCGTCAGCACCCAACTCCAGCGCATCCTGCGCTTTACCGAGCCCATGGAGCCGGCCAGGCCGTTGGCCAGCTACGGCCTCGAATCAACGGGGGCTGTCGAGCTGCGCATCTGCATCAGAAAGGAGCTGGCGCCGGCGGATCTGACGACGCTGGGCGTCACCAATACCAGGTCGTTGATCGTGCTGTGCGAGAAGATTGTCTGTTAATGCTAACTGTAGGAAGGTATTCGGAGCCCTGACTACATCTACTTCCAAGTAACCTTAGATACGAGCTATATTACCTACTACCGTATTTTCTTTCTAGATGGTAGTATCAAGGATCCTCTTCTAGTCTGTGGAAATGTCATAAGCATGCCGGCGGCGGCACTTCCCTCTTGCGGGCGTTACTAACCAGAAACGCGGTCTTTAGTATTGATGAGGTTGGTCAACGCATCATTTCCATGGAAATGACTCCGATCCCCAACAGTCGATGTCACCGTTGCGTAGCTTTGTATGATCATCGCTAAAATTGTCCCAAGCAGGTGCTTGCTGGCATTAGCCCCTCATGTCGAGCGGTTGGGCCGCCAGGTTTAGGTGCGGCGGAATGGCGAGCAACGCCACCATGGGCCACGTTGGTAGCCAGACCTCCCCGCGTTCACGAAGAGCTCGATGGAATTCTTTGATGATGCAAAATCAGGTAGGCTCTGGGAGCATACACGGAAATAAAGCAAGGAGAAGATAGAGGGTTCCCCTACCATCCAGCCAAGCAATGTTTATTCCCGTTTTCTTTTTGTTTTCTTTTCCTTTCCGCCTCCACATACATCACTCGGCACCCTCGTTCATGGTTGGAGCAAATACGAACGCGGAGCTACGTGCGCGTACGTACATACATGCGAGGATGGCACGTGTGGACTATAGATTAAATTAGATCGTTAAGACGGGGTTGGGCGGGTGAGGCTGTTGATGAACAGGGTTTCTCTTTGGCACTTGATTGGCTGCCCGATGCTGGTTGCGTGAAATATATTTTCTTTTTTTTTTCGCTTCCGGACACATTTCAAAGCACCGGCGGTTCAATAATGCCCGATGATGAGTAGTTCGCGGATGCGTTATTTGCTGCCCTACGGAGCTTTTGTGTAACGTCGTTGATGTGGCCGGTGGCGGAATGTTTGTTAGGCGAATACCGTTGCTGCTGCTGCTATTTTAGGTTAGAGTTGATGGGCATCGAAGTTGATGGGCATCGAAGTTGATGGGCATCCAAGTTGACGGGCACCGAGGGCGGTTGGGTATCCATGCTTGGTGCTGAAGTTATTGGGTCCGCTGCTATAGTAGTTCGGCGAGCCCAACAGTGATGAATGATGAATAAGGCTGGCGGAATTGGATGCAGAGGATTTATTGGAACGGTGCAGGTGGTGAAGATCTTGCAACGCGCAGGCGCTGGGTGGAGGGAGTCGTTGGGCAAAGATGTGCTGGCATGACGCAAGCATTTTTATAAAAACGTAGGAAATGGTACGATTTGGTAGATGATGGGGATGATGGAAAAAGCGTTTGGTGATGAACTCGGTTAGGCGCGACGACGTTGTACTGTGTTAAGAAAGAGCTGCATCGAAAAAGTGGCACCGGAGCGTTCCTTCACACACTGGACTAGCACAAAGATTACGAATCCCCAAAGACAAGGCTTCTAGATTAGTTTTGACTTGGAGCTGTAGATCCTCCAGGGTCTCGTGGGCGCGGGAGCTGCCGACGACGGCCGAAGTTGTGAGCCAAAGCCAATCCGCGCCCGTCGCGGTTTTCGGTGCGTGGGTAGGAACTGCGGGTGATGCAGGGGCGGCGGCCGTCCTTCGGTACATAGATAATCGCAGGGCGAACGTAGGGACGAGCTAGTTCAGCTGTATGCACGCCGCCACGAGGTCCTCGCTTCCACCACCCGGCGCCAGATCCTGCATATTATGTCGCATCTGCCAGGGCCCGCTGTTACTGGCCTGGTTTCAGCTTCCTGCGGGAGCCCGATGCCGTTTCGAGCAACTATAGGGCATCGACACTTATGGTTCTGTTACTGCCAAAGGACTGATTGGGGGAAAAATGCCCACACCTTTGACCCATCTTCTCCACCAGTTCGTCACGGTAAGACATCTAGAATAGCACCGCTGTCACAATCGCGCTACTCTCGGCAGGCGATCAGCCGCAGCAGCTGCGCCCTTGATCCCTGCTTACCTCGAAAACTTCGTCCTGGATTGACCACGGGACATCATGTTTCGAGGTGATTGAGACATCGCAAATTTAACGTCGGAGCTACTCATCGAGGACACATATCGCGGTATAGCTCATGGAAGGTTTTGGGCGGTAAGTGATTCATTTCGTGGCAATAACATGTACAGCTGTGCTAGAAATCTAATCACACAAAAAGAATGACCGAAAAAGTACTAGAGCAAACCCAGGCCTCGTAATCGTTTAGTTGTTCACCCTCTCAATCAATCTCATGACTGCTCCGCTAAGCTCTCCCAGAGTGACTGTGTCTCTAGGCACCGTATGGCCTTTTCCGTGGTCGAACAGCTCGGCCGTATCGTCCTCGCACAAGTTGTAGAGCGCCATGGCGCCATCAATGTAGGGATCGTGGCATCCGACAACGTGGCAAGTAGGGATGTCGATCACATCGTCGCACTCATCGGCCAGCAGCGCATGCACTTCACCGTTCTCCATCTTGAGCGGAGGCCAGCCAGCCAGAAAAACGGCAGCCTGGAAGACGAATTAATACAAACCCGGAAACAGGTCGCCGGCTAAAGGGATGCTTGCCTTGATTCGACGTGGGATTCCGTGCTCCTCAGCACGACGACGCTCCTCGAAAATGAGACTGGCAGCGGTGGTGGCGCCTTCGGAATAGCCAAGGATGCCCTGCAGATACCGAGGTTAGCTTTCATGTCTTATGTGCAGAACGCCACACACCTCAATTTCCGGGTCGGCGTCGATAACGTCGAACAGGTGGTTGAGAGCTTTGCGCAGCTTCATCTCGGTGGAGGCGGCAATCTGGCTGCCAAACAGGTGCCGCATGGTGTCCTCGGCGGATGTGCCCTCAGGGAAGTCGCGGATCTTATCAAGGATGTCCTCGAAACCCTCCACGCCGTCGAAATCAACAAAACGGAACAGCGGGCCGGGGCCAAAGTAGTCCTCAAAACCGGACGGAGGCTTCACTGGCACGATGCCTTGGGTCCATGCAAATTCGACGCCCTTCCTCTCGCAAGCCGCGGCGAAGGGGCCCAGCTGGACCTTGAAGTTCTGCACGAACCGATGAGCGTGAGCCCGTTTTATGGAAGGGCTACATACCATTGCGCTGCCATAGGCGCCGGGGAGACAGAGGAACTTCATAGCTAGTCTGTGCAAAGTGAAAGGATGGTCGATGCGGCTTTCCAGGTGAGGGGCGACGGCTCTCTTATTTGAATCAAACAATACGGAGAGGGCGACCATGGCTCTTCGCTCCACCACCGTGAACGACCTTGCGAGCAACGTCACAGCAACAGCAACAGCGTCGAGATAGCTGATCGGGGATCGACATTAGCATAGGATCTTCCGGTATACCTTCCACTACGGTCCACACTTCCCCAAGTGGTCCTGCGAGACGAGAAGGAATCAGCTTGGGCAGAAATGGAGGGTGGACTTTGTCTTGGCTGCGCGGTTTCCGACTTGTATCAGTCAATAGCTGCAGGCTGGCGCGAGCCTCATTTGACGGTTAACCCAGGAGAGCTGCGGGCAAGCTACCGGGGAAACCAGCGTGTTGGACAGGGGTATACCCATGCCTAGGACCGAATCAGCGTCTCCGAAGAGCCACTGGGCCAAAAGGACGAGCGAGTTGGGCAATGATGCAGCACTGGCCAGAGCTTATCGGCACGTACCCATCTCAGCCGCAGACTTGCCCACACCACCACTTTGACCCCTCCAGCCCTCCCCACAGTCCCAATATGGCTACCTGCCCTTGCTCGTTCAGCTTCACTGGGTCTGTCTTCATGCAGGCCCTGCGTCAACATCACATGTGGCACGGCACCACCGACTACCAGGACCTGGTCTAGCTCAGACTAGACCTCCCCAGCCCTCACCACGCACCCTGTATCGAGGCCTCGACCATTTTTGACGTGGCAACTTCATGATACTGGCGCTTCGGACGATTGGATTCCGCGGCCCGGCACACCCACCAACTTGCCATTATCGCAGATATAAAATAAAGCGTTGCAGCACTTGGTTTATGGAAATACCAGGTCCAAGATACAGCTACCTTTCTCTCCTCAACCACGGAAGCTGCTCCTCTTAAGCCGTACCCTCGTCTTTTTCTTCCAACACTTTACGAAGCAATACGGCGGCAACCATGGCCAACCAGCCCACCCCTATTGCCATTGTGGGCATGTCATGCCGCCTGCCAGGTGATGTGTCGACGCTCGACGACTTTTGGCGTCTGATGTCCAGAGCTCGCAGCGGATGGTCCGAGATCCCCAAGGACCGCTTCAGCAAGGACGCCTACTGGCATCCTAACCCGGAGAAGAAGGGCTGCTTCAACATGGCTGGGGGTTACTTCCTCAACCAGGACCCGGCGCGCTTTGACGCTCCCTTCTTCAACATCACTGCTCAAGAAGCGCAATCGTTAGGCAAGTACTCAACGCCAAGCCCCGATCACCTTTACTAACCCGTCCCCGTTAGACCCTCAGCAGCGCATCCTGCTCGAGTGCTCATACGAGGCTCTGGAGAATTCGGGTATCCCGAAGGAGGCCATAGTCGGCAAGAAAGTGGGTGTCTTCGTTGGCGGTGCCGCCTCGGACTATCGTCTGGGCAACCTTCGCGATTCAGACTTCATCCCCATGTTCGACGCCACTGGCAACCACCAGTCAATTCTCTCCAACCGCATCTCGTACTACTTCGACCTGCGTGGCCCCAGCTTCACCGTCGACACGGCGTGCTCGTCCAGCCTGTACGCGCTGCACCAAGCGGTCCAGAGCATACGGGCTGGTGAGTCGGAGCAGGCCATTGTTGCTGCGTGCCACCTCAACCTTCTTCCGGATGACTTTGTGAGCATGTCAATGTCCAGGTATGTCGCTGTGCGGAACATTTGTAACTCCTCTTGCTGATTCTTTCCAGACTCTTCTCCGAGGAGGGAAAAACCTACGCGTTTGACCACCGCGCCAAGTCCGGCTTCGCTCGCGGCGAAGGTGCTGGGTGTTTGATCCTGAAGCCTCTCGACCAAGCGCTGCGCGATAACGACAGGGTTCGTGCCGTGATTGTCAACACGGGCGTGAACTCGGATGGCAGGACCGTCGGTGAGTGCTGCATTCGCACCCCAAAAGATGCACCATTAATCAACTCGCAGGCTTGTCGAGCCCCAACGGCGAGGCACAAGAGCACTTGATGCGCGAGGTCTACGCCAACGCCAACATCAGCCCCGAAGATACCGGCTTTGTGGAAGCACATGGTACCGGCACCAAGGTCGGAGATCCCATCGAAGCGACGGCCTTGTACAAAGTCTTCGGCAAGGGCCGCACAGCAAGACAGCCGTTGTACTTTGGATCTGTAAAGACCAATATTGGCCACTTGGAGAACGCTAGCGGAGTCATATCCATCATTAAGGCGGCCATGATGCTCGAAAAGGGTTTCATCCTGCCGAACATCAACTTTGAGAAGCCAAACGAGGCGATTCCCATGGCCGAGTGGAACATGAAGGTGAGACATACCTGGCTTTTAGACTGGCTCACACTAACGTCTTCAGATTCCGACATCGCAACGACTCCTGCCCAAGGCCAAGCGCTTCATCAGCGTCAACAACTTCGGTTTCGGTGGCTCAAACGCTCATGCCGTTCTCGAGCGTCCTCCCCTCCCCCCCAAGTCTTCTCTGATCAAGGAGAGCGCCGACCCGACGCCGAAGCTGTTTGTCGTGTCAGCCAACGATGAAGAGTCTGCGAGGAAGTCGATGGAAAAGCTCGGCATCTTCCTGGAGCAGCATCCAGAAGTGTTTCAGAAGTCGTTGACGCGCAATATTGCATACACGCTGTGTAAGCGCCGGTCTCATCTGTCTTGGAGGATAGCTCTGGTCGCCTCGTCTTCCAGCGACCTGGCCATTGCTCTGAACGACGACGACGCCAAGCCAACGCGTTGCTCGCAACCCCCCAAGATCGCATTCATATTCACTGGCCAGGGTGCGCAGTGGTATGCAATGGGACGCGAGCTTCTCGATGGCTACCCGGTCTTTGCCAATACCATCAAAGCTGCCGACGACTACCTTCAGAGCATCGGTGCCGATTTCTCTCTGCTCGAGGAGCTCTCCAGAGACAAGAAGAGCTCACAAGTGGGTGAGGCGCACATCAGCCAGCCCATTTGCACAGCAGTCCAACTCGCTCTGACGGATCTCCTCAAATCCTGGGGTATCCAGCCGTCGTCAGTCACAGGCCACTCCAGCGGAGAGATTGGTGCCGCATATGCCGCCGGGCTGCTCTCTCTCGAGTCCTCCATGGCTATTGCGTACCACAGAGGCCAGGCAGTCATCAAGCTCAAGGAGAAGCACCCCGACATCAAGGGGACTATGCTTGCGGTTGGAGCCGGTCCGGACGACATTCGCCCCATGCTCAAGACGCTACGCAACGGCCAGGCTGTTGTTGCCTGCGAGAACTCGCCCAACTCGAGCACCGTGTCTGGCGATGTCGAGGCGATCGAAGAGCTCGCGGCTGCGATTGAGCAGAAACAGCTTTTCAACAGGAAGCTCCGCGTAGACGTGGCCTACCACTCGCCTCACATGGGCCTGGTGGCGGATGTCTACCGTGCTGCCATCCAGGACGTCAGGCCGCTGCCGGACCAGACTGCGGCTTTCTACTCGTCTCGACATGGGCGAAAGGTGGAAGGATCCAGCCTGGACGTGTCGTATTGGGTGGAGAACCTGACATGCCCCGTCCTCTTCTCCACGTCTCTCCGTGAGCTCTGCATTGACAGCACGCCGGACGTTATCGTTGAGGTCGGGCCACATGCAGCTCTTGAAGGTCCTGTCAAGCAGACGATCAAAGCGCTCGGCAAGCAAGCAAGCAAAATTACCTACATGGGCTCTTTGGTCCGAGACAAGGACGCAGTCATCACTTGCTTGGAGCTTGCAGGTAAGCTGTACACAAAGGGCCACCCGATCGACTTTGACCAGATCAACTCGCCAAAGAAAGATGTCAAGACACCAACCTTCATCGCGGAGATGCCACCGTATCCTTGGTCGCACCAGACGAGGTACTGGACCGAATCTCGCGTCAGCCAGGCGCACCGACACAAGAGGTTCGCTCGCCACGACCTGCTCGGCAGGCTTGCGGACTACTCCAACGACCTCGAGCCCACCTGGAAGAACGTGATCCGCACCGACGACCTACCATGGCTTCACGACCACAAGATGCAAGCGCTGACCACCTTCCCGTTCGCGGGCTTCATCTGCATGGCCATCGAGGCCGCCTCGCAACGCGCCGAGATGCGCGAGCTGCCATTTGACAGGTTCACGCTGCGCGAGGTCCAGGTCTCCAGGCCTCTGCTCCTCGAGGACGGGCTCGAATACGACACCATCCTCACGCTGCGGCCCTACGCAGAGGGCACGCGCTCGTACTCGGACTCGTGGGATGAGTTCCGCATCTGCTCGTGGGACGCAACCAAGGGCTGGACCGAGCACTGCCGCGGCCTGGTCGGGGTGCGCAACGGCGACGTCTCGAACCCAGTCACGGAGACGCGCAAGGGTGACACTGCGGAGCGGCTGCGCAAGGCGAGGGAGCGCTGCTCCAAGACGCCGGTCGAGACATCGCGGTTCTACAGCCACTTGACCAACACCGGCGCCATGTACGGCCCCGTGTTCCAGAACGTCGTCGACTTGTCCGCCACCAACGACGAGGTCGTCGCTGTCATCGCAGTGCCCGATGCAGCGGAAACTATGCCGTACCAGCATGAAACGCCGTCGGTCGTCCACGCCGCCTTCCTGGACCTCATGTTCCAGCTCTCCTTCAGCATCCTCGGCGCCGGCCGCTTCGGCATGAAGACGCTGTACTTGCCCTCGGCCATCAAGGAGGTCAACGTGCTCAAAAGCGTTTCCAACCGGCCGGGCGAGCGGCTGCACGTCGTCGGGTCCGGACACCCCGACTTCGACTCTCCAAGGCCGACCGACTTCTCCATGCATGGCTTGTCCTCGCCCGAGGCGCAGGAGGCGTCCATCACATTCACTGGCCTCACGCTGAGCCCTATCAAGGGGGACGGCGACGAGGTTGGGAAGCCTAGAGAGTTGTGCTACAAGCTTCAGTGGGAGCCTGTGGAGCAGGGCCCGGCGCAGAACTCGAGTAATGGGGTTGCACCAACGTCAAATGGAATTGCACCAACGTTTAACGGGGTTGTGACAACGCCCAACGGGGTTGGAAATCACAAACTCGATGGTGAATCATCCAGCCCGCCAGTTGTTATCGTTGCCGAAAGCTCAGAGTCCAACCCTCTCGTCACTTCACTGACCGACGCTATTACTATCAGCACCGGTCAAGAACCGTCCGTGGCTCGTCTCACTGACGTGGAAGCCACGGGAAAGGTGTGTCTGGTGCTCTCAGAGCTTGATGGCCACATCCTCTCCGAAACTACACCAGAGACTTTCTCGCAGGTCCAGAACATGCTCGTCAAATCTGCCGGCGTGCTTTGGGTGACTCGTGGAGCTTACAAGTCTTGCACCAACCCGGACGCCAATATGAGCGTCGGCCTCATCCGCACCGTACGGTCTGAGATGGCTGCGAAGGCGGCGACGTTTGATCTGGATCCACTGTCGCTATCCAACACGTCCGCCCAGGCCAACCTTATCACGCAGGTTTTCAAGCGGACCATGCTGGAGGAAGAAGCTGCCACTGACGTGGACATGGAGTATGCCGAGGAGAACGGCAAGCTCGTCGTCCCGCGCGTAGTCGAGGACAGCGACATGAACCTCTTCGTCCACCGCGAGACCACACAATCCGCGGCATACCTCCAGGACTTCGCACAGGAAGGCAGGCGGCTGAGGCTTGCCATAGAGACGGCGGGCGCGCTGGACACGCTGTACTTCGACGACGAGACGGACCAGCCTCTCGGCGACGATGAGATCGAGATCCAGATCGCAGCCACGGGCATGAACTTCAAAGACGTGGTCATCGCCATGGGCCAGCTACCCAGCCCCTACCTCGGCATCGAGTGCAGCGGCGTCGTGTCCCGCACCGGCACCAACGTCAGTTCTCTGTCCATCGGAGACCGCGTCTGCGCCATGCCTGGTGGCGCCTATGGTACCTTCACTCGGTGCCCCGCGACCAGCGCGGCCAAGCTGCCCGAGGACATGTCGTTCGAGGTGGCGGCGTCGATCCCGGTCGTGTACTGCACTGCGTACTATGCCCTCATCGAGCTGGGCCGCCTGGCCAAGGGCGAACGCATCCTCATCCACGCGGGCGCCGGCGGAGTCGGGCAGGCCGCCATCCAGCTAGCTCAGATGATAGGCGCCGAAGTCTTCACAACGGTCGGCAGTGCGGATAAGAAGCAACTCCTCATGGAATCATACGGCGTGCCCGAGCACCGCATCTTCTACAGCCGCGACACTTCGTTCGGGTCAGCCATCCGCGCCGCCACCGACGGCGAGGGCGTCGATGTCGTCGTCAACTCGCTCGCCGGAGAGTTTCTGCGCGAGACTTGGGACTGCGTCGCCCACTTTGGCCGCTTCATCGAGATCGGCAAGCGCGACATCACGTCCAACACGCGCCTCGAGATGGCCAAGTTCAGTCACAACAGCACCTTTTCATCCATCGACCTGACCGTCCTCGCTGCCGAGCGTCCTAAGCTGATGGGTCGCATCTTCGAGGCCGTCATGAAACTGCTGGCCTTTGGTGCCGTGAAGCCGATCCAGCCGATCAGCGTATTGGGCATCTCGCAGCTGGAGAGTGCCTTTCGCTCGCTGCAGAGCGGGAAGACGACGGGCAAGCTGGTCATCGTGCCCAAGCCTGGCGAGCAGGTCAACGCCACACACCTCCGTGCTAACAACCTCTTCCGCCCTGACGGCTCGTACTTGATCATCGGCGGCACTGGTGGCTTGGGACGCAGCATGGCCAAGTGGATGGTGCAGAAGGGTGCCCGCACAGTCGTCCTACTGTCTCGGAGCGGGAAAACGGACGGCAAGGTCGGGGAGCTGATCGAGGAGGTGCGGCAAATGGGCGCGGCCATCGTCGTCAAGGCGGTTGATGTTGCGAACGCCCAGCAGGTGCAGGATCTCGTCCAGGAGTGCACAAGCACGCTGCCGCCGATACGGGGAGTTGTCCATGCAGCCATGGTGCTCAGAGTAAGACAGTGTATTCCCACCTTGACCGAGACAAAGCGCTGACAGTTCACAGGACGTCCTGTTCGAGAAGATGAGCTTCGAGGACTACGACAAGGTCATCCAATCCAAGGTCGCCGGCGCCTGGAACATGCACAACGCCCTGCTCCCTCTGGCCACGCCACTCGACTTCTTCATCGCCCTCTCCTCCATCGCCGGCGTCGTTGGCAACCGCGGACAAGCCGCCTACGCCGCCGCCAACACCTTCCTGGACGCCTTCGCCCAGCACCGCCGCCGCCTCGGCCTGCCCGCCACAGCCCTCGACCTCACCGCCATCCGCGGCGTCGGCTACCTCGCCGAAGCCGACCCCTCGCGCCACGACGAGGTCCTGCAGAACATCGGCGGCGACACCCTCAACGAAGCCGACGTCCTCGCCCTCCTCGCCGCCGCCGTCTCCGCCACCGCCCCCTCCCACTGCCTCACCGGCCTCAACCTCACCCCCAACCCCTCCACCGCCGCCCTCCCCTTCTTCGCCTCAGACCCCAAGTTCGCCCACCTCCTCGCCGCCTGGTCCTCCTCGCAGGAGAACACCGCATCCGGCCCCTCGGCCACCCTCTCAACGGCACAAGCCCTCCGCCAAGCCCCCACCCCCGACGCCGCCCTCGACGTCGTCACAAACGGCCTGCTGGACAAGCTCTCGGCCATCCTGATGGTCCCCGCCGCCGACATGGACGCCGCTCGAAGCGTGACCACGTACGGCCTCGACTCGCTCAACGCAATCGAGCTGCGCAACTGGATCACCCGCGAGCTGCACGCTAACTTGCAAGTGTTGGAGCTGCTATCCAGCGGCAGCTTGCGCAATTTGGCTGCGCAGGTGCTGCGGAAGACGAGACTGGAGCATGTGGGGGAGAAGGCGGTGGCGGCGGTTTGATGGGGGACTTGTTGGGCGGGTTTGGGGTTTCTTTCTTTGATAAGGTACTACGGAAATTGCAAAATGAAGCAGGCACTTCTTACCTTCGCGCTTTGCATGTGAACTATCTCGTGGTAGAGGCCTTTATAAATACATGAGGGTCGGGGGATTAAATCACGCTGGTGTTGTTACTGAACTATAGTAAAGATGAGACGCGATGAACTCAGGACCATGTAAGAAGGGACAATATTTCAGTATCACCGAAACCAAAGAAACATTGAAATTAGATCAACGAGAGTTGTTGTTTCGCACTCTTCTCCCGCCACCAACTATGACCCGTAACCCCGAGCAATCCTAATAAATGAGTGTCTCGACGAGGGATTTCCAGTTTTCTTTGGTGCTCGAAACACCACTGCCGACTAGTTCATCATCGTAGACAGTCGGATGGAACTTGATTCGAGCATAAAAGGTGCCGCTGAAGAAGTATGCATCGCCTTCGATACCCGGAACCGGCAGCGCAGAGTCGACGGTGGAGAACCCTGCCTTTTTGAGCGACTTCCATCCCCAATAGATGTCCGTCGGCTCTGCAAGGAGGGAATCCTCCAGCGTGCCTGGCTTGATCCCAACTCTCACGTACTTGTTCCCACTGAACATGTAAGCTTCCTGTACTTGACGGGCTTCTATCGGCAGGACAGCATCGACCGTCTCAAACTTTGCTTCTCGAATTGATGCCCACCGGTCGGAAATGGAAAAAGGGCCGCCGATGATGCAATCCCCACTGGCGTTCGGCTTGACCTCGATTCGTACGTACTTCTTTCCACAGAAGAAGTAGGCCTCTCCCGGTTTGGACGGTACTGGCATGACAGCATCGACCGTCGCGAATCGTGCTTGCTTGAGTGATTGCCATTCCTCGCAAATGTTCTTCCGGCCACTGATGACCGTGCCCTCTGCCACGCCAATGTGTGCATACTGAGTTCCCCCAAAGAAATACGTCTCCGTGGTCTTTGGCACTGTGAAGCAGGCTCTTGAAGGGTGTCCCACAGCCGCGACGCTGGCCAAATCATCTTCCTTCGGTTCTCCATCCTCCCTCATGGGGTCTGGCTGTTCATCCTCGTTTGCCGATCTCGGTGCCCGGTGGGAAAACCCATCGGATTCGTCTTGGCCAAACCAATACACCACTTCCACCGATGTGCCACAGACGGGATCTGGCAGATCTGTAAGGTTTGGCGCATGGTGGATGCCACTCGCGTAGATGTCGAACCCTGCATTGGCCCAGATGCGGACAATATGCCCGCCGGCGTCGTGTTCGCGAGCGGTGCGAATGAATTCAGGTTGGATGCCGCCTGGGAAGGCAATTTCTCTCTAGTTCCAATACCGAGCGAGAGGCTATTAGAGCCAAGCCGCACCACTATCAGTGCTTGCCCTAACTATACTACTACTGGTCAAACCTGCTTCCTGCAGCACTATACAGTAAATATCTGTTACAAGGATAATGGGAGGGGAATCCCCGCGTATCAATTAGTCTTCTACAAGAACAATTCAAGCACAATGACTACCACTATAACGCAACAGAAGCCATTGTTTTAAGCAGGTTTTAATGTCCTAGCATCCTCGGCCTATCTTTTCGGGCGTGGCGGTCGACGTGCGGGGATTATAGACATTTGTCGATCCGTCGATCCACGTACGGGACGGGTGAGCTTGCGTAACAGGGGACCCCGCTAGGTCGTACGGGACAACAGTAGGACATGAAAGGGGATTAGCGCCAGGCAGTCTTGTTAGGGATGGTCCCATGCCGTCCCGCAGGCTGACCTGCTGTGCATATCTGCAAGTCGACGTCGTCGATCACAGGCCCCTGGCAACTGCCTCGTCGCATTTGCACTGCTGTGCGTACTTTTATCGGCTTGACCTTCCAAACGCCTACCGAACCTCTTCGGGTTCCCTGTTGCCTGGTAGTAGCGCGACTGAACCAGGTGATTTATACATACCATCCATTGCCGGAGCAGTAGAAGGCGCGAGCGTGGAGCGATTGACCATCTGCCACGATGCAAACAGTCGTGAAGATCGAGGTCTTTTGTATTTCCATAACTTGATAGCACCAGCGGCGAACTCAAAGGATTTCAAGGAGAAATGGGAGTTGTCTTCCACGGCGACGCCAGTTCGTCAACGACGAGGCCAGAAGAGTCAATCTCCCCAATCCCTGGCGTCTTGCTCGGATCCCAGATACCGTTAAGTGACTCGCGGCATACTTCACGACAATTTTGTGATAAGAATCCGATCAATCGCGGCGTACCGTGTACACCCATGGTTTCCGTAGTGCTATTGGTGATAATGAAGCTTCACTGCTTCAGCCCCCCGCTCCCCTCAGGAATTTACTATAAGCTGGCTAGTGCTGCTGGAATAGCAGCCGTCAAATACTACATGTATAAGAGTTTTATGTTTTCAAACAAGAGTCGTATATATTAAAAAAATCTGTATTATTGATAGAGGCGTGTATATTAACCTCTTACTGACTAAGCTACGTTGCTTCGGTATTCCCAAGAGGACCCCAAAAGAGCGTGTGGGGGAAACGGGGTTTCTTGCCGCGTTTGTGCCCCAGCGCAGCTGAGGCGCCAACGTCCCGCCTGGGGTTTGAGAGCCACTCGTCGAACTTCGAAGATGTATACTGCGGCTTGCGAGGCCCGGGGTTTGCAGCTATTCCTGTCGTCGTTGCTGATGAGCGCATGCGGGGAGGAGCCTCTCGGGAAGGTAAGCAGCCCATTTGGACGGTCGATTGCCACGGCTGGACGATGGCTCGATGTAGCGGAAGGTTAAGTTGTTTGGCTTTGAGGGAATGGTTGGAAGCAGGAATTTTTGGAAGACAAAGTATCTCCGTACCTAGTTCCTCGGACAATTATATGTAGTCGTGAATCCTACGCTTTGTCAGCTGAGCCACCGGGTTTGCTAAAAATAGCACACACCCTTGTAAACCGTTAGGCCCTCCGCTACGTAGAGTGCCTAAACCGTTGGGCACGATTACATGTTTTGCGATTCGGGCCGCTGACTTCTCAGGATTTTACTACTCTGAGCCACATGTTACAGCCCGGATCACGCAGAGCCTGAAGACGCCATGTAAGATCTACACCGTTACATGGAGGCACATCTTACTGTTGGATGACACAACCAATAGCGAATTCACCATTGCGGATGAAGCAGCTAGACATATGCCCAGCACTGGTCCAGGGCGAGAGTTCTAAGACTGGAATTTACAACAATTCAATACACAAGTATAGCCCAGATACAGCATGAACTCTGAAAGACTGCTAGATCATGGCCTGGGTGGCTTCTAGGACACTCGGACAGAAACAAAGAACGTAGCTGGCCTGACTAAAGTATCTTGTACTATCTATCAAGACTAGCACAAGGCTGTCTTAGACTAATCCATATACAGTTAATACTGTAGTATTCGCAGAGCCCGCTTATCTCCTCTTTAGAATACCGAAGGAATTCGCTCTCCTCTTCGTCATCTTCGCTCTCCCCATCATAATCTTCACTACCCTCCCAAGCATACCCCTCCTGGTCATATTCATCATCCTTGTAGCAGCCTTGCACCGGGTCACCACATCTCTCCAGGATCTCTATGCTCTGTAGCTCCGGGGTGGACGAGCTGGCTCGCGGCAGGAACGGCCCAAGCGATTTGTATATCTGCAGAGATATATCATGGCGATGCCACGGGTAGTGCATGAAGTCGTGTCGGATCCTCAACGTGTGGATGTTCGACGGCAGCACGTCGCTCAGCGCCAAACCATCGACGAGCTCACTGCCCCAGTCCACGGTCAGGTAGACCAGGTCGATCTCAAGGTACTGCAGCGCTGAAAATTCCCGGAGCGAGTCTATCCGGCTGGATATCCAATGTTCCGGGCGATAGTCTTCGTGGTACGGGGGGAGCAGAGAGGTCGCGATGACTATGCGCTCGAGGGTCGACTTGCAGTTTTTCAGCAAGGTCGTGAGATGGGATCCGTTGAAGCCGGGTTGAATCCTCTGGAAGCAGTAGTCCATCTCGAATACCGTGAGGTTCGGCGTGAACGGGAGGATCTGCTCCAGCGCGGCCGCTCCAATCCGGCTTCTCTTGAAGCGCAGCGTGGTTAATGCAGCGGCGCAAAAAGGAAGGGTTGGCCACAGCTCGCCAAGTCTCCCACTGTGCGCATAGTCCACCGCGAACGTTGCGCTCTGTAGGTTTGGAGAATGTAGAAGCGCAAGGCACGAACCAGGGCGCTGAAGCTGGTAAGACGGCCTGCCGGCTGTGAGACTCACTTCGGAGAGTCTCGGAAACCGGGAAATCTTGGCAGCGGGCCCAGCCACAACTGAGTGCTGCAATACGGTCTCGAGGAGCGTGTCTTTTGTACACGTCTCCTTTGTGAAGAAGCTGTTGTACCCAACTGAAAGTGTGCTCAAGTTGGACATCTGTGACACTAAAAGGGCGATGGCTGCATCAATGCTGCCGCGGGCTATGGCGCTTTTCCACAACGCTGGGTCAGGCAGCTGGGTTTGTTGGATGAGGTCATCGACCAAACGAAAGTCTCTTGGGCGCAGCGGCGGCTCGCAACCCAAGTCCTGCCATGACGGATCGAAATTAACTGAGAAGTGAGAAACCCGAAGAGCGAGGTCTGGGCGATGTAGAATGGTACGGAAAAGATAGAGCGGACCGGCGGGCATAAACCTTGGTCGTAAGAGGTCGAGCGGAACCCGGGCGGTAGACCCGTCCCCACCGTCCCATGTCCATTTGACGTTGCTGTATAGATGTTCTTCGGTCGCCGAATGTAGCTTTTGGCTGGTCAAAGCGAGGCTGAGGACATCGCTGAGTGAGACCTGCAACAGGATCTTGTCCAAGAGCTCCGCGGGAAGTGATTGAAGAGAGGCCATAGTACCTAAGAGGTCTCAGTCTTTGTATAAATATATACGACGAAGTAAGCAGCAGCACGAGAAATTGACAGGCTGGTTTGTGCGCTAGGCAGCAGCGGCGGCTAACCACTGCTAGTTACGTAAGAATCCGGCGCCCCCTCGCTGTATTTATATCCTTAATACTATATCTTCTCTGTTACTCTAGTATAGTGTTCGCCAGCCCCTTGGCAACACAGGCCGCGGTAGCAGGCACCCTGCCCCTGTTGAACAGGCACTGCGGGTCATACTTGTCCTTGATCTCCAGCAGCTTCTGGAAGCTCTCGGCGCCCCAAACCTCGGCCGTCTTGCTGTGCGGAGCGCTGCATCACGACGGTCAGTATCTGCAGGACGAAGCGCTGTTGACAACTTACATGTAGTTGGGGTAGTCATAGATGGCCGGCGCATCCAGTCCATTCTGGAAGTCCCTCAGGTACGACATCATCTTGGAATCGCGCTCGTAGATGTAATCATTGGTGGTGTCGTTTGACCATTCGGCTGACGTGAGTGTGATGTGTCCGCTGGTCGAGTGCGGCCAGGCAGTGTCGGCGTCGCTGGCGGGACCAGCACCGTTCCAGCCGGGGAGCACATCTGCGGCAGGATCAGCACTTGGAACCTTTGGAGCAAGGGACAGACTTACACTCGTCAACCCAAATGGTGTGGCCAGGATCGTCACCGCGGGCGAGAATGCCATTGACGGTATCCTTGTAAATGTCCCAGGTGTTCTGGTAGAAGTCGGGAGTGGAGTTGGTGTGGCTCTTGCCGTAGAAGATGCGGTTGTAGCCGTAAGGGTAGTTGGTAAGCAAGTACTGTTGCAGCGTCTTGAGCGAGTACGTCTCGAATTGAATGGTGCTGGCGTCGTCGAAGAACTGGCCAAAGGTCTCGTTGAACTTGGCCTGATCGCCGCCAAAGTAGAGGGCATTCAGCTGGAACGTCCACTGGCGATCCTTGATAGGGACAAGCGCGTTGATGTTGCTGGGGTCCTTCAGGTAGTACAGCAGGGCCGGGAAGGCGTCGGGGTCGGTGTTGCTCTCCCACCAGGCGGCTGTCCGGTTGAAGACTGACTCGGCTTGGTCTTCGCCCCACGCAATGGTTCCGACGTAGACGTGGCCCGGGTCAGGGTAGGCTTGCATGTAGAAGGCAGTGACTACGCCGTAGCCCAGCCAGCCGCCGCCAGTGGCGGTCCAGAAGAGGTCGCTGTACTCGTTGTAAGGGTTGGCGTAGACGATGGTGCCGTTGATCAGCGTGACTTCGATGCCGACAAGGTTGTCATTGGCCACGCCGTAGCGGTTGGTTTGGAAGGCGATGCCACCGCCCAGAAGGAAGCCGCCGACACCAATCGAGGCAGCGCGCGGGCCAAGGAACGCCCAGCCAGTGCCATCCAAGGCGTCGTAGACGTCGCCAGCCTCAGAACCGCCGCCAATCTTGAGAATGGCGTACTCGGAAGAGTTCTTCGGAGGGTGGGTGACGATTTCCGTGGAGCTGAGCTTCGTCAGGTCGATGATGACACTCGGGGATTGCGCTCCCCCGAAATCTGCATGACCGCCACCCATGATGGCAAAGCCCGCATCTCCCCACAGCGCATGGACGCTGGAGTAGAACTGCATGAGCACGCTGACTTGTTGTGGAGTCTCGGGGTAGACAATGGCGTCTGGATAGGCCTTGCGCTGCTTGGTCCACACACGCCCAATCGTCGAACCGTATTTCAGGTCGCCGGGGTAGGCGATGGTGGCATTTCCAAGAGCAGTCGCGAGGACGGAAAGAGCGTCATCCTTGGACGTGTAGTTTGAGGAAGCGAATGCCGTGACAGGAGTTTCGGGCACTGCGAAGCTGACGTTCCTCTGCTGCCACGCGGTAGCGGCATCAGCTGCGGAGGGCAGCAGCCCCAGCAGTAGGCTGCCGAAGAAAGCAAGCGATTGCATTGAATGGAAGCCGAGAGAATGAGCGTGTGACATCGGCCTGGTGTTGCTGAACCCCGACAGCTTTTATGGCGGAGCAATCACATCGTAACGAGCGACTCCGAGGTCGGTATGGTCTGAGTCGTGTCCATGAGGTTATACGGCCTTCCAAGGTAAATGCCGCCTTTCCTCGCCGCAATGATGCGGGCGGGAGAAAAGAAACCTGGTGAATAGCGTGTCATGGGTCGCTTCGGAATACCGGGGGGTGAGGCGGAATTGATGGCGAGTTACGCGCTGTTGGACTTTTAAGGTCTGAGCAATTTAAATGGTGGAGCGCTATACTAGGACAGGGAGCTCGGGACGTTGCGATTAACGGACCTTGTAGGCATGACAGGGGTCCATAGGGTTAAGATTGGCGAGCAGAGATAAGATCATCGCAAAGGAGCTTTGGTCCGGCATCGCGCACGGCCTATAAGGCCCGCGGCGGCAAGTCCCTTGGAGAAGCCTCCGGGTCACTGCTGCTTTGCAATGATGTGTCGGGCTTATGCACCATGACAGTACTCTTACCAGGGAGCGTATTTGCATGCAACCGTCCGATTATCCCCCGGTATTAGTACCCGGCGATGCTTTGGCACAATCTATCCACCTAGTAATCCGACAAGAAGCAAAAGGACGCTTCCTTTTTTTGCGTGTATCATCAGCTTGTATATTCACTTCAAAGCCGCTCGGAAAATGTGCACATATTATCCTTACGCTTCGAGGCCGAGGGTTTTGTTCCTGGGCAAGCCCAAGCACTCCGGGGAAGGAATCGAGATGAACCAGAAATACTTTGACATCGACGTGAGTTCAACCCTGATCAATAGTCGACTATCACTAAGCCTTGGATCTAGATCCTCGATGCTTCAACCCGCACCGAGCTTCTCGAGAAGCTGCCCGAGATGGTTGCCTCTCGAGGACCGTACCAGGCTGCAGTCTGCCGTCTTGGAACCCAACCGTTCGAACCATTCGGTGCCGAGCTCCTCTCTCCGCTTCTCCCGCACCTGCGCATAGTTGCATCAGCACAGATGGGCTACAACGACTTCGACGTGGGTTGGATGACATCTCAAGGCATCTGGTTTTGCAACACCAGACACGCAACTGGCGAAGCCACCGCCAACATGGCCCTCTTCCTCATCTTGGCCGTTCTCCGCGACACCTCCCGCGGGGAGAGCAACTTCCGACAAGGCCGCTGGCGGACAGGTCTTCCACTTTCGCGGGATCCAACAGGACTGACGCTCGGCATTGTTGGCATGGGCAACATTGGAATGTGTCTCGCGCAAAGAGCGGCGGCGTTCAATATGCGCATCAGATATCACAACCGCAGGCCCATCCCAGCCGACGAAGCACCATGCGGAGCCACATATTGCGCCACGCTGGAAGAGCTCTTGCAGTCATCCGACATTGTGTCTCTCCATTGCCCGCTCACTTCCGGGACGAGGCACTTGATGGGCCCAGCCGAGTTTCAGACGATGAAGGACGGCTCATACATCATCAACACTTCGCGCGGGCCCGTCATCGACGACGAGGCGCTTATCGCTGCCCTAGAGAACGGGAAGGTCGTTCGTGCAGGCCTGGACGTTTTCGAAGGCGAGCCTGCAGGGATCCACCCGTATTTTATGGAGAGCGACAAGGTGGTCGTTCAACCGCACATGGGGGGCTTGACCGAAGGCTCATTTGCCAAGGCGGAGGAAGAATGCTTCGCCAACATAAGAAGGTATTTTGAGACGGGGAAGCCAATTGCGCCCGTCAACGAGGTCCGGCTCAGGAAGGACTCGTTTGAACTGGAACCCGAGTCAGAAGAGTGACATGGGTCGTGACATGGGTCGTGACATGGGTAGAGGTTACCTTGGGATAAACTTCACTTCATAGTGTCTCAGATAAATCAGAGTCAGGAGGTGTTTCCGCAATTGATCGAATAAATTCCGGACCTAATCTTCAAGTACCCACTTCAGACATGCTACTGTGACGTGTGTGGTGGAAAATCACTACTGAAGTGAGTGGTGTTGAGATGGGTCCGGATCTAATCTCTGCGATTGCGGAGCTGATCGGCACAAGCGACCGTTATAAGTCCGATCACTTCACCGGTCTCGGTCCGACGCAGATACCACAGAGCTGTGCATGAGCAATCCACCATTGTACTGTCCTGTTCTTGAATTCCCCAACGCGAAGAAGAGAAAACCACAATGGGCAGCATCCAGAACCACCAAGAGCCATGCGTTACGCTGGACCAAGTCATCCGGCGGCGAGCCGAGACCCATGCAGACCAAGTGCTCTTTTCTTACCCAACGAACGAGACGGATTTCGTCGACTACACGGGAACCGATCTCGAGCGGCTGACGAGACTGGCTGCCACCAAGTACGCCGAAGCATTCGCCAAGCTGAATCTGAGCGGTCCGTCCAACACCGTTGCTATAGTCGGAATCTCGAGTCTAGAGTACTACATTACCTTCCTTGCTCTTCAACGCCTCGGCCTCACCTCCATGTTCATCTCTCCTCGGCTGGCGGATCAGGGCTTTGAGCATTTACTCAGGACTACACACTGCAAAGCCGTTGTAGCTTCAGGCTCCGCGCTGGAAAGCATGGAACGTGTCCGCAAAACTTCAGGTCTTCCGCTTGCAACATTTCCTATGGTTGACATGGCTTTTCTCTCCAATCCTGCATCTTCGGAACAAACAGCCCTTACACTTCCCCCAGTGGAAGACGGAGACCTGCAAGGCTTCATCATCCACAGCGGCGGCACCACCGGTCTCCCCAAGCCAGTCCCGCTCCGCTCCAAAGCTTGGTTACTCCAAGCCGCCAGCATCGCTGGCCGCATGCCCCGCGTCGACACTTTGAGCACACTTCCTCTATTCCACAGCTTCGGACTCGCCACGCTTCTCCGCTGCCTGGTCAACGGCAAACGTCTCTCCATCCTCAACGCGGCCCGCCCCATCACCGCCTCCACCATCCTCACCAGCCTCGACGCAACCGCCTCCCACGCCCTCGTCACCGTCCCGTACATTCTAAAATTCATCACCGAGGCCGGCGGCGGCATCGAGCGGCTTGGAGCCCTCACCCAAGTTATCGCCGCCGGCTCAGCCATCCCGGACGAGCTTGGCGACCGCCTCGCCGCCGCCGGCGCCAACATTTTCCACCTGTACGGCCAGACCGAGTCGGGGGCGTTGATGGAGGCGTCCCGCGACCAGTGGAACTGGGTCGTGCCGCTGCCCGATGCGGCGCCATTCCTCAAATTCGAGCCCGTGGCTGAGAACCTGTTCCATCTGGTCGTTTTGCCGGGGCTGAAGGCGAAGGTGCTATCGGACCGCCCGGACGGCTCGTACGCCACCAAAGACCTGTTTCAGAGGCACCCGACGGACACGCACAAGTGGAAGTTTGTGGCCAGGCAGGACGATATCATCGTGCTTGTTAATGGTGAGAAGTCGGATCCGATTCCGCTAGAGGAGGCGGTGGGCGCGAATCCGAATGTGAGGGCGGCGGTGGCGTTTGGTGCGCAGAGGGACTCGTTGGGCATGATCGTCGTGGCCTCGGACAGGGCTGCTGGCTTGAGCAAGGAAGAGATTGTTTCGAGCATCTTGCCAGATCTGCAGTTGGGAAACTCGCGAGTGCCGGCGTACGCGAAGATTTCCTCTGAGGCCATCGTCGTCAAGGAGGCCGGCACGCACTTCCCATGCACGGACAAGGCTACGGTGATCCGCTCGCTTTTCATCAAGCAGTTCACGCCCGATATTGAAGACTACTATACCACGAGAGAGACTGCAAGGGACGCCGAGACATCACTGTCGGACGCCGAAGTGCGCGACCTGGTCCGTCAAACTGTCTGCCACGAGCTGAGGCTTGAAGAAGACACGACGGCTCTGACTGACGCATCCGACTTTTTCGTTCTAGGAATGGATTCGCTACAAGCATCCAACGTACGGTATAAGCTACTGAAGAACGTCAATCTCGGCGGGCACTCACTCGCCACCAACGTTGTCTTCGACAATTCGAGCGTTGAACTTCTCACCAATCACTTGCTTGAAGTTCGCCAAGGTGTGGAGAATGGGCAGGATTCCACCGAGAAACTTGCCATGGAACTATTGGAGAAGTATTCTCACTTCCCTGAGTCGGTGCCCGGCACAGTCACCCCTGAGAAGCAGTGTGTGGTACGTCTCCCATCCTGTCTCACCCCCACACCCAAACTCCAACCACTAACATCACCGCCAGCTCCTCACCGGTGCCACAGGCTCCATCGGCAGCCACATCCTCCACACGCTGCTCCTCTCCCCCAACATCACCACCATCTACTGCCCCGTCCGCGCTCCCGACGACCCCACCGCCCATGACCGCATCCTCACATCCCTCCGGCACGCCAGGCTCCTGGCCCACCTGTCCCCCACCGCCCACCTCTCCAAAATCTCTGCCCACCACTGCGATCTCTCCTCGCCGACTCTGGGCCTCTCAGCCACCACCCTCTCCGCGATCCGCGCCACGACCACGCACATGATCCACAACGCCTGGCCCGTCAACTTCAACCACGCTCTTCGCAGCTTCGAGCCGCAGGCCCTGCGCTCCACGCACACCTTGCTCTCCCTTGCCGCAACTTCCCCCTTGTCGCCGAAGCCGCGGGTGACTTTCATCTCGAGCATCGCGGCTGCGCTGCGGGGCACCCCGAGCCACGCCATCCCCGAGAAGCTGGTGCCGTGGCGCGCGGTCGAGGCCATGGGGTATGCGCAGAGCAAGTGGGTTGCGGAGCGGATTTGCGAGGCTGCGGCGGAGAAGGTGGTGGGCGCGAGGGTCAGCGTTGTGCGGGTGGGGCAGGTGTGCGGGGACACAGTGCATGGCATGTGGAATGCGAGCGAGGCAGTGCCGACGACGGTGCGAGCGGCGTTGACGGTGGGCGCGTTGCCGGTGGTGGAGGGGGGTGAGGAGGAGGTGGGGTGGTTGCCGGTTGATTTGACGGCGAGGGCGGTGGTGGAGTTGGCAGTTGGTGAAGGTGCTAGGGATGAAGTAGACGGGCAAGGAATGGAAGTTTTCCATGCGGAGAATTTAAAGAGGGTGAGGTGGAATGCGGACTTCTTGCCTGCGCTGAAGAGGTGTGGGTTGCAGTTTGAGGCGGTGCCGCAGAGAGAGTGGGTGAGAAGGCTGGAGGCGTCGGAGCAGGATGCAGAGAAAAATCCTCCCATCAGGCTGCTAGATTTCTTTAGGAAGAGGTATGGTTTGGTGAAGGATGAGCCCCATCCGGTGTTTGATACAACGCGGGCGAGGGAGCTTGCCCCGAGCTTGAGAGACGGGACGACCGTTGACGAAAAGCTCGTGGGTAAGATGTTAAAGTACTGGATGGAGGATGCTTGGGCCGTTCATCTAGCAAAGTAGAGAGAAGGGTTAGAAACCATAGATAACTGTTAAGGCTAGTGTAAAAGAAGCATCCCTGTAAGTCCAATCTGTTGTATACTAGGGCGCAAGGTCTAGTAAGATATTATACGCCGCACCGTATATAGTATCATTGAACTTACGTAAGGAGGTCTCTATACGTATAGTATACGGGTCGCCTATAGACTAATAGACCTCTAGTATATATCTACTAGTCCGCCTAGTATACCTTCTTCTTATAGATTTATCTTATTCTAATACTATTATTAGGATACTCTATATACGTAGTTAACCCGTACCCTAATCACGTGCTAGACACGTGATGTTAGCTTACGGGTCACGTACGGTTAGTCTAGAGGACTTACATCCTCTAGACCCTATATAAGAATCCGCTTCTCTAAGGATTTACCTATTAATTTATCTATAATTTAGCTCTCTATTTATTAATCCCGTATTATCTACTTATATTTAAATTCTTTACAGTTCTTATTTAGATATAGCTAGCTAAAGGTAGCTAATTTATTAAAGAAAAGTACCCTTTATACCTAGTTATACTAATTTACTACCTAATATTATAGTAACTAAGCTAATAGGATAGTATAATAATACTCTAACGCCTCTAATTATTCCTATTACTAAATAGAATAAAGATAATAATACTAAATATTCTTTAGAATTAAGTTTTACTCTTTCTAGTATATCTAGTATATCTAGTATATTTACTACCCCTACTACTATAGATAGTAGTAGCTCTATAAGCTAATAGTCTAAGCTAGAGCGCCTAAGAGCTACCTTAATAGATAGACTTATAAGTAAAAAGCTACTTAAGTAGATTACTTAAGTTATAATACTCTAGAATCTTAGAGACGCCTTTATAGGTACTAAAAGTACCCTAGTAGTAGGCGATTAGTATACTAACTATATAGATTAAGACGCTAAAAAGCGCCTTAATCTATTAGCTAAGGGCTAAGTATCTAGACTAGAGGGTATATTATAAAGATAATATAATTAGTAGATTATTCTTATAGAGACGTACTTTAGTATCTAAAAAGCCTATAAGGACTATCTATATTATACCCTCTAGGTAAGTAAAGGGCTTTCTAGATATTAGAGCCTTATCTAGTATATCTATTATTACCTTAATAATAAAGTAAAAGATAACCTCTTATAGGGTAAATTTAAGGCCTTAGTTTAGGACTATATTTATAACTCTATAGTATACCGCCTTAATAATACTATTAGTTATTATACTATAATAATAAAAGATGGCTAGAAGTTTACTAACTTCTATACTATAATAAAGACGTATAAGAATAAGTTTACTTACTAAATTACTAATATTAATTACTAAGTAAACTAGATCTACTCTTATCTCTTACCCTTAATTAGAATAGAGCTAGTACACTAGTTATTTCTTACTAGAGTTAAAACTAAAGAAGATCTTATTACTAAAATTTAGCGCGTTAAATAAACGCTTAAGGTTACTAAACCTTATAAGTATAACTCTATAGAGTATATAGTAAGGAATAAACGCCTATAAGATAACTTAGGCTAATACTTATTTAATAGTAGTAGTAATAGTAAGAGGCCTAGGGGTAGAGGTAGTTAGAACTACTATAGCGGCTCTAACTATAGGTTAGGCTAATCTAGCGGGTAAAACTACTAAAGGTCTAGTTTACTATCTAAATTATATACTAAAAGTACGCTAGATATAGGTAATAAGCTAAAGAAAAATACCTACTAGACGTAATATCTAAAGAGTAAGATAATTAAGCTAGAAAAAGAGAAGTCTTAGTTATACCTCTTTTCTAGCTATAATTAGGGCCTATAACTAATAGGAAAGTAAAGTATATTATCTTTAATATTATACTAGAGGGTCTATAAGGGCCCTAAATCCTATATATACTTAGTAATTATAGTAGTAACTTAAATCTAATAGCTTCTAAGACCTTATAATAGCTTTAGTTACTAGTCTAGATAATTTAAATGCTACTAAACACTTAGTTAATTAATAATACTCTAATTATATTAAGTTAACCTTATAAGTTAACTATTATAACTACTAATATAAATAGTAAATTCTATATAGTAGGCCCTTAGACCTATTAGATAGGCTTATTTAGTAGTTATAATCTTATTCTAGAGTTACCTTAGCTTTACTAAGCTAATCTAATAATTAATTTTAGATAAGATACTTTTATATAGGGCTTTAATTTATAAGAGTACTTGTAAATAGCTTTCTTTAAAGAGATTTTAGATAAGTAGGAGCCTAGTAAGTAAATCTACTTACTATAGCTAAAGAACCTCTATATTAAGCCTTATAAAATAGCCTCTAAACTATTAGCTAGGTAAACTATAGATAAATTATATAAGAAGAGTATACTAATAGTATATAAAAAGTAAGGTAGTAGTAATTAAAATTTAAGTACTTAACTATAACGATAGGCCTCTTCTACTAGGTTTTAGAGTCGCCTAGTAGGTAATTAGGTTAAAGGTTTTACCTTAAAAATAAGAGTAGGAAGGTAATAATTAGATAAGAAAGTAATTATATATATACTAGATATAATAAGGCTCTATTACTCTAATAGATAAAGATTAGATTCTTAAGTTAACTATAAAAGATTAAGTATCTAGCTAATAAGTATATACTATATACTACTAGGAAAGCTATATAATCTAGATTAAGTATATAGATATACTACTTAGATTAAGGGGATGGATTAGAGGTTTAGATTAAGTATAATCTAAAGTAGGTTCTCTTAGTAGAGTATATATAATATTAGTACCTAACTACCTTTCTAGTTTCTAGCTTTTATTAGTATAGAATAGTTATAATATTTAACTTACTCTAACCTTCTTAATATTCCTTCTATCTATTCTATCCTCTTATCCTTATAGATCTTCTTCCCCTATAGAATTCTACCTATAGTTTCTAGTAGTAACTATTATTTCTTAAGGGCTACTTTTCTATATAGAAATCTATCTATAGCGCGTTATACTATAGCTTACACGTATCCTAACTAGATTTCCCTTATAGCTTAGTTTCCTATATAGACCCTTAGTCCTTAGGATACTTTTTTCTATATAGGCTTTCTACCCTTAGGGTTATAAAGCCCTTATCCCCTTAGGTTTATAATACTACCCCCTATCTTAAGGATCTTTATCCTAAAGATTCCCCTACTAGACTATATCTAGCGTTTAGCTATTCTTTTATTTTTCTTTTCTATAAGTTTTCTTAATATATCTTCTAATAAGCGCAAGCGTAATAATTAGTTAACTAAGTATAAGTCTCTTATAGAAAAGATTAATATCTTTAGTAAGATAATACCTATCCCTTATAGTATATATTTATTAGTAAATATAAAATAGAAGAAAGGGACTCCTAAGATAGTATATTAAATAGATATTATAGGTTTCTATTACTATAGTAAGTATACCTAGCGCGGTTTATCCTCTTATAATAGAAGTAGTTTTAAGAATTCTAATTATTTATTCTAGGTTAGGTTTCTTCTAGAGTTTTTACTAATAGTTATTCTAGTTTCCTATCTAAAGAGTACTTTAAATAAAGCTAAGATAGAGAAGTAGATAGTCCTTAACTTACTATAAAAGAATATAAGTTATCTTTAGTAGGTATATAAGTAGCGGGAGTTATTAAAGAAATATAGTAGCTTAATAATTTCTAAGAAGGCTAAGATAGTAGAGGACCTTAAGAAGATTAAGAGACTTAAGTCTAAGAGCCTTAGTAGGGGTCCTTCTAACCCTAAAGAGGCTACGCCTAGATAATTAATAAAGCGCCTATATAGTAAGTCCTTAGCTAATAGCGCCGCTATAGGTCCTAACTAGTCTATTAGTTCTCCTAGGGCTAGTTCTACTACTATACCTCTTAAGATATCTAAGCTTATTAACTTAGCTTAGCTATCTCTAATACCTAAGTTTAATTTTAGGTTCTTTATATTTAAGGAGCTCCTAGTTTTAGGCGATCTAGGTTTTAGTAATAGAAGGTTTTAATAAGGTCTCTATAGCTATTATAGTTCTCTAGTAGTTTCTAGATATAGTCCTAGTCTTCTTTCTATTATAGGAGGTATCTAAATTAACTATTAATATAGCCGCTATTAAGTATCTTTTTTACTACCTAGTCTATATTTTTATTAGCGTCTAGATTTTCTAGTACTATTTCTTCTATTTATTTAATTAGCGTAGTGTTTTTAGGTGCTAGTTCTAGTAGTACTATATAAAAAACGGGTATTATCTTTATATTACTTAGTAGCTTAAAATAGTAGTTAACTTTCCTAAGTTTCTCTTTAATTTTAAATAGACTAATTTTCTTAAAATCTAGTTTATTATTTAGATACCTAGTCTTAATATTTTTCCTAAGAAGGTAGACCTTATCCCTCCTTTTAAGCTTTAGTACCTCCTAGTACTATCTATTATAGTAGTAGAATATAAGAAATCTATTATACTCTATATTAAGGCTAAGCTATTTATAAAGTACTTTTAGCTAGTTAGATTAAAGAATTTCTTTCTAGGTAAGGGATTTACTTAGTATTAGTTCTCTATAGGCTATAGGTTTATACCTATAGTTAGTATAGAATAGTAACTCTTATATAGCTAAGGCCTTTAAGCTATTATAGGTAAACTAGGTAAGAGGTAATAGTTTTACCTAGTTATCTTATATATAGTTAAGATAATAGCGGAGGTATTACTCTAGGGTCTAGTTTATATATTCTATCTAGCCGTCTATTTATAGATATACTATTATTAATAGCTTATATTTAGAACCTAGCTAACGGGTAAGGCTCTACTAGAATTATAAAGTAAATAGGTAATCTCTATCTAAGATAAGCTTATCTAGTAACTTATAGTTACTAAGGATTATTCTAAGGAAGGTATAGACTAGATCTTCTATAGTTACTATTTTTAGGTAAGGTAGGTAGTATATATACTTAGTAAGCCTATTAATAATAACTAGGATTAAGTTATAGAGCGTGCTAGTTAAGGGCTCTTTTAACTAAGATAGATCTATAATAAAGTTAAGTATAATTAACTACTAGGGTTGTTCTAGGGCTAGTAATAGCTAAAGTAGTCTATAGAGTACATGTCTTAAGATCTTACTTTAAATATAAAGGTTGTACTATAAGATTACCTATTAAACAGTTCTCCTTAGCCCTAGGAAGTAGTAGTTTCTAGAGAGTCTTTTAATTATCTTATTTATTCCTTAATAACTATATACTAGGGCTTTATAGAGATCTTTAATTAGTTCCTCTTATAGTAGTTTAGGAATATAGACTAATCCTAAAAATAGGATAGTACTATCTATATTCTTTATTACTTAAGGGTTATTTATAATCTTACTAAGTTTTTATACTATAGAGTCTCGCTTATAGGTATCTTAGATTTTACATATCTAGTTATTATTACTAATATATATAATAGGCGCGAGTTACCTAACTAGGATAAACTCTTCTTTAGTTATTTTATTTAGCTATAGTAAAGTAATATATACTACTATAAGGGTACCGTCTTCCTCTTATTTAAGCACTACTAGCTATAAACTAGGTTTTCCTACTATATAGTTAGTTTTTCTACTTAGTATATCTATATAAGTATTCTTAGATCCCTTTCTATAGGTAATCTTTATATTATAGGATACTAATTCCTCCACCTACCTAACTTATCTTCTAGTTAATTTCTTAGTAGTTATAAAGTATATAAGGTTCTTATAGTTATAATAGACTATTACTTAGTATTTAGCTTCTTTAAGGTAATATCTCTATATCTTAAAAGCTATAACTATAGTAAGTAATTTCTTATTATAGATATTATAGTTAAGCTCTAGGAGTATTATCTTATATAAGTAATATATAATTAGGTAGAGTTAGCCTTACTTATCTAGTTAGCTAAGATAAGCACTAATAGCGTAGTTAGAAGTATTAGTTTCTACTATAATTAGTAGTTTAGGGTTATAAATACCTAAGATAGAGGCTTTATAGAATATTTACTTTAGAGAGTTAAAGGCTATCTACTAGGCTTCTATCTATTTAAAACTATACTCTTTCTTTATAAAGTATATAAGTAGCTTAATTACCTTAGAGTATTTTTTAATAAATTTTTAGTAAAAGTTAGTAAATCTAAGAAAGAATTATATATCTTTTACTATCCTTAGTATTAGCTAATCTTAAATCGCGTCTAGTTTTTTATTATCTATACTAACTTATTCTAGTATAATAATAAACTCTAGAAATTCTATTTTCTAAGTAATCTATTTATATTTCTTAGGTATAATCTATAGGTCTTTCCCTCTTAGAGCTTTAAGAACTTTTTTAATATACTCTATATATTCTTTAAGGGTATTTAAGTAGATAATAATATTATCTAGGTAGGCTATATAAAAGATATCTAAATATAGATATAGTATCTTATTTATAAGGCTCTAGAATATTGCTAGGGCGTTAGTAAGCCTAAATAGTATTACTATATACTTAAAATATCCTAGGCGCGTTTAGAATATTATTTTCTACTCTTCCCCTTCTTTAATATAAACTAGGTAATAGCTATTATAGAGATTAAACTTTATAAAGTACTTTATAGTTTATAGCTTATTCTATAGTTTATTAATTCTTAGGAGAGAGTAATAGTTCTTAACTATAATATTATTTAGCTATTAGTAATTAACGTAGAGGCGGAGCTTGCTATTTTTCTTAAAGATAAATAAGATAGGGTATCTAGCTAGTAATAATAAAGGTTAAATATATCCTCTTTCTAGGTTCTTTTCTAGATATTCCTATAAAAACTCTAGCTTAGTTTAAAAGAGTAAGTAGATAGGTTTAAATATAGGTTATACTCCTAGTATAAGAGTATAACAACAGGCCTCTTCTACTAGGTTTCGGAGTCGCCTAGTAGGTAATTAAATTAAAGGTTTTACCTTAAGGACAAGAGTAGGGAGGCAATAATTAGAGAAGGAAGTAATTACGTATATACTAGGCGTAATAAGGCTCTATTACTCTAATAGGTAAAGATTAGATTCTTAAGTTAACTATAAAGAGTTAAATATCTAGCTAACAAGTATATACTATATACTACTAGGAAAGCTATACAATCTAGATTAAGTATATAGATATACTACTTAGATTAAGGGGATAGATTAGAGGTTTAGATTAAGTATAATCTAAAGTAGGTCCTCTTAGTAGGGTACACGTAATATTAGTACCTAACTACCTTTCTAGTTTCTAGCTTTTATTAGTACAGAATAGTTATAATATTTAACTTACTCTAACCTTTCTAATATCCCTTCTACCTATTCCACCCTCTTATCCTTATAGACCTTCTTCCCCTACGGGAATCCTACCTATAGTTTCTAGTAGTAACTATATTCCTTAAGAGCTACTTTCCCGTATAGGAATCTACTTATAGCGCGTTATACTATAGCTAGCGCGTATCCTAACTAGATTTCCCTTATAGCTTAGTTTCCCGCGCGGACCCTTAGTCCTTAGAGTACTTTTTCCCGTACAGGCTTTCTACCCTTAGGGTTATAAAGCCCTTATCCTCTTAGGTTTATAATACTACCCCCTACCTTAAGAATCTTCGTCCTAAAGATTTCCCTACTAGACTATATCTAGTATTTAGCTATTCTTTTAGTTTCCTCTTCTATAAGTTTTCTTAATATATCTTCTAATAAGCGCAAGTATAATAATTAGTTAACTAAGCGTAAGTCGCTTATAGAAAAGATTAATATCTTTAGTAAGATAATACCTATCTCTTATAGTATATATTTATTAGTAAACGCGAAATAGAAGGAGGGGACTCCTAAGGTAGTATATTAGATAGATATTACGGGTTTCTATTACTATAGTAAGTATATCTAATATAGTTTATCCTCTTATAATAGGAGTAGTCTTAAGAATTCTAATTATTTATCTTTAGTTAAGTTTCTTCTAGAGTTTTTACTAATAGTTATTCTAGTTTCCTACCTAAAGAGTACCTTAGATAAAGCTAAGGTAGAGGAGTAGATAGTCCTTAACTTACTATAAAAGAATATAAGTTATCTTTAGCGGGTACATAAGTAGCGGGAGTTATTAAAGAAATATAGTAACTTAATAATTTCTAAGAAGGCTAAGACGGTAGAGGACCTTAAGAAGATTAAGAGACTTAAGTCTAAGGGCCTTAGTAGGGGTCCTTCTAACCCTAAAGGGGCTACGCCTAGATAATTAATAAAGCGCCTATATAGTAAGTTCTTAGCTAATAGCGCCGCTATAGGTCCTAACTAGTCTATTAGTTCTCCTAGGGCTAGTTCTACTACTATACCTCTTAAGACGTCTAAGCTTATTAACTTAGCTTAGCTATCTCTAATACCTAAGTTTAATTTTAGGTTCTTTATATTTAAGGAGCTCCCGGTTTTAGGCGATCTAGGTTTTAGTAATAGAAGGTTTTAATAAGGTCTCTATAGCTATTACAGTTCTCTAGTAGTTTCTAGGTATAGTCCTAGTCTCCTTTCTATTATATAAGGTATCTAAATTAACTATTAATATAGCTACTATTAAGTACCTTTTCTACTACCTAGTCTATATTTTTATTAGCGTCTAGATTCTCTAGTACTATTTCTTCTATTTATTTAATTAGTATAGTATTTTTAGGTGCTAGTTCTAGTAGTACTATATAAAAAATAGGTACTATCTTTATATTACTTAGTAGCTTAAGACGGTAATTAACTTTCCTAAGTTTCTCTTTAATTTTAAATAGGCTAATTTTCTTAAAATCTAGTTTATTATTTAGACGCCTAGTCTTAATATTTTTTCTAAGGAGGTAGACCTTATCCCCCCTTTTAAGCTTTAGTACCTCCTAGTACTATCTATTATAGTAGCAGGATATAAGAAATCTATTATATTCTATATTAAGGCTAAGCTATTTATAAAGTACTTTTAGCTAGTTAAATTAAAGAATTTCTTTCTAGGTAAGGGATCCGCTTAGTATTAGTTCTCTATAAGCTATAGGTTTATACCTATAGTTAGTATAGAACGGTAACTCTTATATAGCTAAGGCCTTTAAGCTATTATAGGCGAACTAGGCAAGAGGTAATAGTTTTACCTAGTTATCTTATATATAGTTAAGATAATAGTAAAGATATTACTCTAGAGTCTAGTTTATTTATTCTATTTATCTATCTATTTACGGGTATACTATAGTAGAAAGTTTATACTTAGAACTAAGCTAATAGGTAAGGCTCTACTAGAATCGCGAGGTAAATAGGCGATCTCTATCTAAAACAAGCTTATCTAGTAACCTATAGTTACTAAGGATTATCCTAAGGAAGGTATAGGCTAGATCTTCTATAGTTACTAATTTTAAGTAAGGTAGATAGTATATATACTTAGTAAGCCTATTAATAATAACTAGGATTAAGTTGTAGAGCGTGCTAGTTAAGGGCTCTTTTAACTAAGGTAG